>JAQJVL010000025.1:4001599-4190496 GCA_035578905.1 Stictocephala bisonia | reverse complement strand
CTGAGATCTAACATTATTTTTTCCATTTAGTAATAATTTAACTGTCATTTATTCACTGGTTTTTTATTCAATTTCATTGATTTAATTAAAACGGTATTTTCCATTTAAATTCATTGTTTTTATTCTTTCCTGTATCGTCACTCACCCTCGGTTGGACCTGGGATTTATTCGAGGGTGGGTTTCAAAAATAAAGCAGATGAAATCATTAGCTTCTATTTATTTATTACTTTTTACTAACATAATTCGTTGTCATCTATTCCATATAAAATCAAAACTTAATGTTCAGGTATAATACTGTTTAGAAACCTATTCCTTAACAGCCATATCATATCCAATATTTTTTTAATATTAATTTCTGTATATTTCATCTAAGTGTAGAGAATAATCGTTTGGTCCAATCACGCCTATTTTTACTAAAGGACACAGTTACAACAAATTGAGTGAACAAATAAGGGATCTACCCTCCCCCTCTCATCCCCCAGGTAGAGAGAGGGGTGGTCACGTCTCAGCTGGGAATATCTCTTTAATACTTAAAGCCTCCAAGCCTTTATCTCAATTACTTGTGGAGGAGTTCAGATAAATCCTCACTTCTTGCAATCAACCTACAAAACACCTAAATTCCTGAAAAACACTATTACTTTTACACTCAATCATATTTCTGTCATCAGTTTGTAACATTGATCAATTATGTTCTGTCCTCTTGTGTAGTAACGGTTCAGCGACTGCATATGTTCTGTCCTCTTGTGTAGTAACGGTTCATCGACTGCATATGTTCTGTCCTCTTGTGTAGTAACGGTTCAGCGACTGCATATGTTTTCATTTAGAAGCACTTACACTTTATTCGGTAGGAGTTCACATCTTTCATTTTGATAAAATATTTTTGTATTTAGACTGTATATTTAGATAAACAGGTTGTTTATAAAAACCCCTTCAAGACTTCAGGATATGCTTACGTACACGTAAACTAAGAAAAAATGTCCTATAAATATATGTCCGAAAACACTTAGTTTTCCGTCTGTCTGTCTTGATGAGTTTTTATATAATTTATCACAACTTAATATAACCCCTCAAAATACTATTTTCAAACCCCGTACATGTATGAAGAATAATAAAATCTAATTAAGTATAGACTATCAAGTTTCTACTTTTTATATTTCAAAGCTTAATATCTTAAACAGTATTTTCTCAAAACAAATGACAACAAACATAAAAACTGCCTAATTTTATTTGCTAAAAGACAGTACAAGTATAAATGTTATTAAGATCGGATCATTCGCAAAATATTTTAGTAATACAGTTTGTGCTGATTGGATGTAACTGCCACAACATTATCGCGTGCTGATTGGATGTAACTGCCACAACATTATCGCGTGCTGATTGGATGTAACTGCCACAACATTATCACGTGCTGATTGGATGTAACTGCCACAACATTATCGCGTGCTGATTGGATGTAACTGCCACAACATTACCACGTGCTGTATTACAAAAATTACAGCTTATCGGTTGTTACATTATTAATTCAATCTTAACAATTTGTATACCACATTTTCAGTAATAATACTCTTATGTGTCTTGTGGCGTTTTTTAAAAAAATTATACTTTTTACGATATTAAGCTTTAAAAACTAAAAATAGCCACCATTTTAAAATTGTACGAATCAGGAACTTGATACTCTATACTTAATTAGGACTTATTATTCCTCCTACATGTACCAAGTTTGAAAATAATATCTTCAGGGGTTATTAATATGTGATGAATTGTGTATAAAGAAAAACACATTCAGACAGACAGACGGAAAACTAAAAGTTTTAAGATATCTTTAAAAGAACCATTTTCTTAGTTTTCGTATACCTAACCATATTACGAAGTCTTCTAGGCTATTCTGATCACCTATGTATGTTTTTGTCTTTTTAATAATGTCTACGCCAAATTCTTATTATTATTTTATCGATATTTTCTAAACAACTATAAATGCCACTAGTATATATGAAACTACAATCTTTTATAATAACACTATCCTCTATATGGTTTTAAATCTTGGGATAACTCATTGTATTTACAACTCACAAAATCATCTCATTATATTTAATTTAATCTGTAGGTGCCATTAATGACATGAAGGGTAAGGCCTTTAATATGTGTCTCCCTGGCCATAATGTGCCATACTCAGTGAGGCAACCCCACCCTTCCCAAGTAAAGGGAACCCCACTTCAAGACGTCCAAAAAGTGTTTAATTTTTTTTTTTTTTTTTTTTTTTTTAAGATGTTTCTGATTCTCGTTATACTATGGATGTTAAATAATCAAGAGTGGATTTTATCAAACATTTTACCTTGTAAACTATAAGTCAATTATCAACCACTAATATATCAGTCTTGTACAACGATTAATAACAATGCAAATATTTACTCTTTCATAGTCATGTGGGATACGTTGGATATACACAGTTATTCAAATGAGTTGGGGAGAAACACAAAGAGAAACAGACATAAATATGAGTTGAGTATAACACAGAGAGCCACATACATTCAAATTAGTCTCTGGACAAACATAGAAGGACAACATTCAGAATACATTAAGACAAACGTAAAGGAAATACAAATATTGACAGTTAGTTACTATTCAACATTACTACATATTACTATGTATAATTTTACAGTTTTTGCCAATTAATTTGTTGTAAAAGTAATATATACTTATTTTTGTTTTAAGTGTCTACGTTTCTATCATAATTCAGTTTTAAAAACTATAAAGTCGTAATATGATTTTGCAAGTATTCTTGGCCAATCAAATTAAGAATCTGCTAAAACTATATAACATGAATTAATGGTGTTATTATATTATTATGGATACAACAATTTCAGGTATTGTTAATGATTGTTTTAATGGCAGAAAGGCCCACAGTGAAACTGCGACAATTAATTATGTTCATAAAGGTCTGTGGGAGTTGGGAGGGTCACCCTTTGTCACCCTGGAAATGATGAAAGCTGAAGCAATAACTCAACTGTTCACTCTTGTCTTACGTGACTGTGACATTATACTCGTGACTAATGTATGTGTTTGAACAACATATGCAGTCATAATCATTATCTTTGACAAATTTACGTTTTACATAAGTATGTTTAACATAGTTCAGCGTTATGTTTTACATAAATAACATTCTCTCAAAGCACGATGATTACTTTGGTTTGGCCTATTTATAAAGCCAAGAAAGATCTTTTTGCGATCTTTTCTAAAATAAACTCTATCAAAACATAAGTGTATTCAATATTTCTTTTTAAATGCAAATTTATTCTATGTTTTAACAATTAGGTTTTTCATTATTTACATATGAAGGTAAAAGAATTTATTATATAAACCAACAATAGATAGATAGAGAGATAGAGAGAGAGAGAGAGAGAGAGAGAGAGAGAGAGAGAGAGAGAGAGAGAGAGAGAGAGAGAGAGAGAGAGAGAGAGAGAGAGAGAGAGAGAGAGAGAGAGAGAGAGAGAGAGAGAGAGAGAGAGAGAATTCTTTATTCTACAATCATTAAGATTGAAAATGGTGTCATAACTACAACACTGAAAGAGGCATTAACTATCTTGCCATATTCATTCATGCCATATTCAACTATGAAAGAGGCATATTCATTCATTCGTATGATCTTGCTTTACAAAAAGCTATTCTTCCAGTCCTTGAATTCCTCGACAGTGTAAAAGCCGAGGACATCATGGAATTTATATGGATTATATGGTTTAGTAATCACATATAAGTTCAAAAAAATCCTTACAGTAAAAAAATTAATTTTAAGATATTCAAAGTCTGAAAAACTGCTATAAATATGAAAACTAGTGATCATGGCAGCTGACTGAGAATCAATTACGCCAATAGAAAATAATTGAATGAGTAATTGGTTTAAAAAAATAAATCTCATATTTAAAACTACGTTTCGTGTCTCGATGATTGGTTCTAGTATTGTGACGCCTTGGACGAGCCCTTTCTCTTGCACGAAGAATGTGCGGACCCGCCCTCCCCACTCACCCAATCTACCTCGTTAAATGTTGGCATCTGAACTTATATCACCTAACAATAAGACAACATTACTCAGACACAACTGGCTATGGTCTTTCTTTCCAACGGTTATGGATCACTCCATTTTCAAATTAGTATATAAAACAAAAGCGAGGCATCTATGTTAAACAGGGTTGGGCAAAAGCCTGGAATATATTTATTAATTTCAAACTATTGAAAGAAATGTAATGAGACTTTGCAGTTATGTACATGTCCCTATACCAAACATTTAAATATATTTTACTAGTTTTCGTGTATACAGGGGTTGACCCATGAAGGAAGTCTTAGAAATTTTAAATGTAAGCCTACCTTGACGTATTTTAAAGGTCTTTGTACAATACAAAAGTGCACACCTGAGGTCAAAAGGATAACCTAGTCAGAAAATACAGCCACTTAAAGAATTTAATGTCTGAGTTGGGCAAAAGTCTGGAATATATTTATTAATTTTAAAACCATTGAAAGAAGTGTAATGAAACTTTGTAGTTATGTACGTGTCCCTATGTCAAACATTTAGGCATATTTCACTTATATTTTGCATATCCAAGGAGTAGTTCAAGAAGGCAGTCTTAAAATTTTAAATAAAAGCCTAACTTGAGTTATATCTCGGTTTATTTATTTATTTATTTTTTATTTTTATTTATTCATCAGACGCCGATCGTCAAGATATGGGCGAATATGGATTTCGAATGAGTGTGATGAGTGTAGATGAGTGAATGTAGTCATTGTTACAAACTAAGGCCGACTATTCCTTAGAAAGTGACATTAATTAATAGCCCAATGACAAATGAACAGCCGGTGGTTATCAGCTGATCATTCTCAAAATGTATTATGACTCTGATTGGGATCGAACTGAGAACCTTTAGCACATGAAGCTGGGATTGAACCAACTACGCTACCAACCAAAGTTTAGAGGTCCTTGTTTGTAAAAAACAAGAGTGCAAATCTGAGGTCAAAAGGATGACACAGTTAGACAATATAGCCTCTTAAAGGATTTAATATCATATAACTAACACTGCTTAAGAACAAGTCTAAGATAGTTATTATCTATTGCTGCGTAGAGATATAATTCATCTGACAATATGAGAAATTAATTTTAATAAAAAATAAGTAAAAAATTATTATAATAATATTCTTAAACTATTTTTAGGGTAAACATACTGTCAAGAGGGGTTTCATATTTTTCTTTCTTATTTTTACTTTTGTTATATAACATAGTTATTTTTGTAATGCAGTCGCTCGTTACAATTGTTAATAATCAACAACATACTCAACAGGGACCTCAAACTGTTAAATAAATAGCCGTCTAACTAAGAAGAATTAATAATATGACATTAAATTTTTTCAATCACTGTATTTTCTGATTGAGTCATCCTTTTGATCTCAGATTTGCATTCTTGTATGTACGAAGACCTTTAAAATGAGGCATAACTCGAGGTAGACTGACTACATTACAAATTTTTAAGATTTCATTCATGGGCCATCCACTGGATATACGAAAAACAAGTAAAATATATCTAAATTTTTACTATAGGAACATGGACATAACTACAACGTTTCATTACATTTCCTTCAATAGTTTTAAAATTAAATATATTCCAGACTGTTGTCCAACCCTGACATTAAATTCTTTAAGTGGCTATATTTTGTTAATGGATCATCCTTTTGACCTCAAGTTTGCACTTTTGTATTGTAGAAAAAATGCCTTTTAAATGAGGTATAAGTCAAGGTAGGTCTTAACATTTCTAAGACTTCCTTCATGGCCAACCCCTGCATACACGGAAAACTTCTAAAATATGTCTAATGTTTGGTATAGGGACTTGTACATGACTGCACGTTTCATTACATTTCTTTCAATAGTTTGAAATTAATAAATATATTCCAGACTTTAGCCCAACCCTGTATAGTTTACGTAACCTAAGATGTAATATATTAACATCTTAGATGTTCCTAATTCACTCGTAACCTAAGAGTGAATAGGAAACTCGCTCTTCTAAACAAGTTTCCTATTCACTATAACTGAGAAAATTTGTCCCTATAACCTCACTATTCTTGCAATTCCTTTGGTTGTCTGAAACCAAATAAAGCAATTAATTTATCTAAACCCTCTTTTGGTTTCGTAAATCAAAAGTAAAATATGTTCATATGAACATACTCCTTTTTCTCGTATTTGTAAAATGTGTATGAGAATTATTAGGAAGGTAAATGATCAAACCACTTGATAAGAACGTTTCCACATTCTACCGTTTGCAAATATAGAAGTTAGAGTCACAAACTATTGTCCACATTAAATTATTCTTGTGCTTTCTCACTAAAATATGTGTTAAACAAACGAGACATTTTCTAGGTTAAAATTGAGTTTTAATATTTCTCAGTCTCAAAAAGAAATACAGAAATTATCAGTGTGAAATGTTCTGCAACATAAATGGTTTCCAGTATCTAAAAATCATTAATAGAAATGTATTACAATTAATAAAACTATTTTATATTTTTAAATAACTATTCAGTTTTATTTTAAACAGATTTAAAACAAATAATGATAGTTTACAAATCTATGTTCAAAAATTTATTCAGAATTTAACCCTGCTACTATAGGGACTAAGGACTGGTGAATAATTATCCCAAGTGTAAGTCCAGCTTTAGTTAAAGACTAAAATAAATTTGAAGGGATGTGTTAAACAAAAAGGACCAACTCAGGATCAGGAGGTTGACGGAGATTGATGGCGGATTGCCGCTGTAAACAATCTAATTCTAAGTAACCTTATGACCAAAGTGTCGCGTTAAATTTTTCTTTATTTTTCTGTTTTACTATGGTTACCATTAACTGTGTGATTACGTCTTGTCAATTTTTACTATTTTATGTGCATCCATATCTCATGTAAAGAAAATAATTGATATTAGGAAGAGCTTTAATAAACGCACTGCAAGTAGTTTAGATAGTGTTATAGTTATAGTGCATAGTCCACATGTTAGTTACTTGCCCAGTTCGATCAAAATCAGAGAGAAACTAAATTTTAAAATTACTAGCCAAAAACTCCTCTTTAATCATTACAACACCTGTCCATCTCTACAACGCCTCTACATGTGCCTAGATGTCGTCCCTGCCTCCATCCCCAAAAAACCTACGTCTCGACACTACTTACATTTCAACATTGCCTACATCTCGACACCACCTACATTTTGACATTCTCTACATCTCAAAACTACCTAAATCTCTATGCTGATCATATCTTGACACTACCAACAGTACGTACCAGTACGTACAGTGGTACTGACCCATAAAACCCTCCCTTACACGTACGTGGTATTGACACACTCACCCACCCATACACGTACAGTAGTACTCACCCACCCACCCATACACGTACAGTGGTATTGTATGGGTTACCTCGCTCCCTAGTTCTCGACACTATTACATCTCGGTACTGCATCTATCTCAACACTTGCATTTATATCTAATAACCTAAATTTCTACATTGACTACTTCTTGATACTTCCTACATATCAACACTCTCTACATCTCTATACTACCCACATCTTGACATTGCCAACAGCTCGTCAGTCCTTACTTCTCGACACTTCTAAATCTCGACACTGCCTACATATCAACACTACCTACATACCTATACTGTTTACATCTCTATACCACCCACATCTTGACATTGCGAACATCTCGTCACTCCTACATCTCTATACCACCCACATCTTGACATTGCGAACATCTCGTCACTCCTTACTTCACGACACTTCTAAATCTCGACACTTCCTACATATCAACACTACCTACATCTCTATACTACCCACATATTGACATTGCTAACAGCTCGTCAGTCTTTACTTCTCGACACTTCTAAATCTCGACACTTCCTACATATTAACACTACCTACATCTCTATACTGCCCACATCTTGACATTGCGAACATCTCGTCAGGCCTTACTTCTCGACACTTCTAAATCACGACACTTCCTACATATCAACACTACCTACATCTCTATACTCCCCACATCTTGACATTAAGAACATCTCGTCAGGCCTTACTTCTCGACACTTCTAAATCTCGATACTTCCTACATATCAACACTACCTACATCTCTATACTACCCACATATTGACATTGCCAACAGCTCGTCAGTCCTTACTTCTCGACACTTCTAAATCTCGACACTTCCTACATATTAACACTACCTACATCTCTATACTGCCCACATCTTGACATTGCCAACAGCTCGTCAGGCCTTACTTCTCGACACTTCTAAATCACGACACTTCCTACATATCAACACTACCTACATCTCTATACTGCCCACATCTTGACATTAAGAACATCTCGTCGCTCCTTACTTCTCGAATCTAGTTACATATCGATCTGACTATATATCGATGATCGACGTTTTAATAAAAGTAGTACAAAAATAATACGTTGCTGGGGTCACTCTTTCTTTTGAAGGGGTTACTAAAATATATATTATTGAAGTTAGGTTGAACCAACTAGATATTTAATTTCTTCATACATTCTTCAAAGGTTAATAAATATATCTTTGACTTCCATTGTGTCTGAGGTACATTCTAAGGTACACATTGCTACACATTAAAGAAATATAGGAATGTTTAAAGTTGAATAGGTTAAAAAACATCGAGAAATACCTGTACAAGAGATAATACTTCAGAATGTTGTTGAAGTAATTCAAAATTGCACTTGGTAATTATTTAAAGCAGAGTGTAATTATAAACTTGAATTAAATTCGTCAACACTCATCATGCTGTAGTAGATGTATTGTCAAACGTTAAGTGAAACCCGACCATGTCATAGAATATGTCACTAACAAATTACTCAAACCGCCAATTAATTTCCCCACTTCACTTACCATAAGCTCTTTTCATTTAAACGCTTCTAACCACATCCAATAATTGGATCAAACCCGCTGGAAAATTATGATATAATTTCGCAGTAATTGTGTTAACTATATATTATATGAGTTTCAATAAAAGTCGTTTATCAGTAAAAGTAAAAAAGAACATAATTGATTGTGAACTAATATAGGTAATAAAGGTGTTTCTTCACCCTTAATGGACTTTGTTTATGAACAATAAACTTAATTAATAATTTGCGTATATAATATTGATAGTTTTAAATGTTTCATGAAACATAACTATCTTATTGATATGAGACAAAACGAATTATTAATTCGTATAATAATAATACAGCATAATGACGTGGCCCAGTTTTCCCCTTTGTAAATTAGTATCGCATGTCTTACTTGTGGATGCCGGCCAAAAAAAGGAACGCTCAATTTGAAGTACCACTCTACATTGTTTTTGTAGTTTTCCAGTATGATTTCTCAAATATATTGTTGTGATTTCCCAGAGCAAGAGGGGAGTGTATTCGTTTGTGTATAAAATTACAATTTTTTAATTAACCAATTTAAGTTTGCTAAGTTAGCATTAATCGTGTTTGAACATTTTAAATTTATAACGATTCGCCCCAACAAAATAATTTGGGGGTATTGGCAACAAAATAATGTGGGGGTAAAATACAATAATAATTTTGTTTAAAAGGCAAAATTTGTATAATATTTGCACATGTGTACTGACTTTACAGATACTGATAATTATTGTGAAGTTCACTCATTTTTATAACCCAACGTCAGAATTAGCTAAAAAACCTTGTTAAAAGGGGAATAAATTAAAAATTTAATTTTGTTAAGTGTACCTAAAAACAAACAACTCAATACAAGAATTTATCTTGAATGAAAATTAAATTTACTGCTCATACGAAGTAATTCAGTATATATTTTGGGTTTAAGTTCTGGATTCTCAAGAGGAATCTTCAAATTTTTGACAGTGATTGATACATCATGCATTGTTTAATATCTTATACACGCACAGTGGTATTAATTTTGTACTCGCTTTGCCCCCAAACTCCCTTAACGTTCAGGCCAATTTATTAAATATATACAGTTACATACAATTTATATTGTATTCAGTCTAGATTTACCTACGTTGATTACGAGTGTCTACCCAAATTGATCACGTGGGAGGCTTACCTACGTCGATCACGGGGTCTACCTAAGTGAATCTTGATTATGTCCAAGTCGATCACAGGCACTACGCAGGATGGTCGTGAGGGCTACCTATGTTGATCACGGGTGGATATCCAAGTAGATCGCTAGGAGCTACCAAAGTTTATCACGGGGTTACCCAAGACGATAATGTCAAGATTGATCAAGATGGACCATCTATGTTGATCCCAGGATGCTACCCAAGTTAATCAGGAGGGGGCTACTGAAGTTGATCGTGGCGGCCTACCAAAATTGACTGCGAGGGGCTACCCAAGTTGATCATGGAGCTACCCAAGAAGGTAATGGGTAGTTTGTGGTTACCCAAATTGATCAAGAAAGACTACCAAAGTTTATTACAGGTAGCTACACACGTTGATTACGGTGGCTATCCTAATAGATAGTGAGTGGGTACCCCAGCTATAATGAATACTACCCAAGTTAATTATGCTTCCTAGCTATCTTAATCAAAGGTGGGCTACCCAAGTCGATTAAGGGGGCTAACCAAGTAGATTACGGGTGTTACCCAATATGATCAAGGGTGCTACCCACGATGATCAAGGGTGCTACCCACGATGATCAAGGGTGCTACCCACGATGATCAAGGGTGCTACCCACGATGATCAAGGGTGCTACCAAAGTTATAGTGGATGTTATCACATTTAATAATATGGGATTACCCCAGCTTATCATGGATACTACCCAATTTCATCACGGGTCCTACCCATGTTAATCGAGGGAGCTACCTGAAATGATCAGGTGTGGTTACCCTGGTTGATTACGGGGTTGAGCTGAAGTTAATCACGGGGGTTTACATATATTGATCAAGGTTGGCTACCTATGTTGATCATGGCTGGCTACCTAAAATAATCACGGTTGGCTACAGAAGTCGATCACGGAGGCTACCTCACATGATCACGTGTGGATAACACGTTGACCCCGGTAGACTATCCAAGATGCTCAAGGGGACTATCTAAGTTAGGACGGTCGGCTACCCTATTTGATTTATAGGGGCTACATCCTTTGATCATAGGCAGCTACTTAAGTTGATCACGTGGGGCTATCGCCGGCTGATTACGGGTGCTTTCCAATATGATAATGGGTGGCCACCAAAGTTGATTAACAAGAGCTTTCCAAGTTGATCACCAGGCTACACAAGATTATTACGGATGGTTACCAAAGTGGATTACGGAGGACTATAAAAGATCATCATGGGGGACTACCTAAATGGTTGACGGACGGTTAACCTAATTGATCAGAGGTGCTACCCAAGTTATGCTACCGTGATCATGTATCCCAACATGATCACGGAATCTACGCAAGTTGGTCATGGGGATCTGCCTAAGTTGATAAAAGGAGCTAACCAAGGTCACCTCGGTAAGTTTCCTAAGTTGATGACGGGATGCCACCGAAGTTGATCACCGGGGCAGGTAAACGGAGAGGTCATCGTAAATAGTGTACAAGATTTTAAGAATCCAGATTGTTGTAATCATGCTAAAATGGGTGGATATATATTTTTTTAAATCATATGTTTTGACAAAACTTATCTTTACCGACTTTTTGTGAGGTAAGTGTAATTTATACAGCATAGAAGTATATAACCATTCCAATATTATAACGGGTGTCTATCAAAGATGGTCACAAGGGGCATTCCGAGTTTATCACAGGCTACCAAGAGTGGCCAATTTAACCAAGAGTGGTTACCAAAGTGGGATCATGAGGAAGTCCAAGATCATCACGGGAGCCTAAGTGATTGACGGTCGGCTACTCTAGTTGATCATGGAGGCTGCCTAAGTTGATCACAGGGGCTACCAATATGATCTCGGGGGGGGGGGGGGGTATACTCAAGATGATCAACAGGAGTTACCTAAGTTGTTGATGAGATACTACCGAAGTTGATCACGGAGCCTGGTCAACAGAGTGGTAAATGTAAATATTGTGCAAGGTTTTAAGTGTCCAGCTTGTTTTAATCAAACTTAAATGGGAGGATATATTTTTAAAAATCACATTATTTTACAAAAATTCAACTTTATTGACTTTTTGTAAGAAAACTATATATTATACCACAAAAATTTATATAACACCTTTTGTACTAAATTTAATTGTTAATTTGAATATTTCATTAATTGTTAACCAAACTGAATAATACAGCTTCTGTAAAATAAAACGTCAGCTGTGCAAACAGGTAAGCTTTTTCTCGTCAGCCTTTTTGAATTTTTTTGGGTTATAGAAGGTTAAAAATCTAAAGTTCAATCTTGTACAGCATTTTATTAACAGGCAACGTTAAGGTAAATATTATATAAGGTTTTAAGTGTCTAGCTTATTTTAATCCAGCTTAAGGAGGAACTCTTTAAAAAAATACATGTTTTTGACAACACTTAACTGTACCGACTTTTTGTTAGGAAACTATAGTATGTGCAATACAAATTTACGTAAGACTTTTTGTACGTTAATTTTAATTTTAATACTTCATTAGATGATATCTAAACTAAATATTAAAGCTTCAGTAAAACAAAAACTTCAACTCTGCAAACAGAACAGCAGTTTCACATCAGCCATTTTGAATTTTTTTCTAGGTCACGAAAAGCGAAAAATGAAAGTTTAAAGCAGTTTGATAACAAAGCAGTAAAGAAAAATAGCGCGTAAGGTTTTAAGTTTCTAGCTCATTTTAATCGTTTTTAATTGGATGAACTATTCCAAAAAAAATCACATCTCTTCGACAAAATTTAAGTTTACCGACTTTTTCTGAGGAAACTATACTATGTACCACAACAATATATATATATATATATATATATATATATATATATATATATATATAACACTTTTTGTGTAGAATTTTATTTTTATTTTGAATATTTCATTTGATGTTATCTAAACATATATGTAAAGACAACACTTAGCAATCTTTTGTGATGTTTTTAAAAGTTTCATTAAAACAAACACCTCATCTCTGCAAAGAAGTCAGAGTTTTCACGTCAGCCATTTTGAATTTTTTATAGGTTATGAAAAGGAAGAAATCACATTTCATAGTAGTTTTGATAGCAAATTAGTAAAATTGTGTGTAGGGGTTTGAGTTCTTAAATTATCGTAATAAGACAATAAAATACGAAAAACCCATAAAAAATATAATGCTTTTGAACGAAAAGTGAAATTTTACGATTTTTTGCGTAGTTATCACCAAAAATACCCAAAAAATGTTATCTGCCCAAATGTTTAGAAAATTTAATTACAAATCTGCAACATGCTATCAGATTTGCTCTAAAACCAACGGTTTGCCCTCAATCAAGCCGTTAGTAAACCTCTGCAAATAATTTAAAATTCCTGTCCGTCACTTTGATTTTTTTTGGGGTTAAAAATTTAAAATGTTTAGATTTTGGAATTTTCCTGTCGGTTGCTCGGTAAAAGCTACAAGTGTGGCAAATTTCAAGTTTCTAGCTCGTCTGGATGTGGGTTAGAATATTGTATACGTGAGTCAGTGAGTTAGTGAGTGAGTGAGTTACACTTGGGCCTTATAGATATTAGATACACGTACATGGTAATGACCCACCCATACACGTATGGTGGTACTGATTTGTATACACGTACATGGTAATGACCCACCTATACACATACAGTGATTTTGATGTTGTATACACGTACATGGTAATGACCCACCCATACACGTACGGTGGTACTGATTTGTATACACGTACATGGTAATGACCCACCCACACACGTACAGTAGTATTGATGTTGTATACACGTACATGATAATGACCCACCTATACACATATGGTGGTATTGATGTTGTATACACGTACATGGTAATGACCCACCCATACAGTGAGTGGTATTGATGTTTTATACACGTAGATGGTAATACCCACCCACAGACGTACGGTGGTACTGATGTTTTATACACGTACATGGTAATACCCACCCACAGACGTACAGTGGTATTGATGTTTTATACACGTACATGGTAATACCCACCCACAGACGTACGGTGGTACTGATGTTTTATACACGTACATGGTAATACCCACCCACAGACGTACAGTGGTATTGATGTTGTAGTGTATACAACATCAATACCACGTGCAATACCATAATTGTACGGGTGGTCATTACCATGAAATTGTATACAACATCAATACGTGACTCCGTACGTGTATGGGTGGGTCATTACTATGTATGTGTATACAACATCAAAAACACTGTATGTGTATGGTTGGGTCATTACCGAACAATTCGAAAAATGTGTTTTTTGATGTTGTATACACATACATAGTAATGACCCACCCATACACGTACGGATGTATTGATGTTGTATACAATTTCATGGTAATGACCACCCGTACAATTATGGTTGTAATACCTTTCGAAGTACAAATGTGGACTATTCGCTGCAAACCATTAAACAGTTGATTTAATCGGAAAAATAATGCTAATAAAATTCAGGCAAGATTGGAGAATATAATCTCACCCAATCACAATACGTAAACATTTATCGCAGATCAACTGTTCTTTGTCCCGAATGGGCTTCCTCATTCATTAATAATATACGTAAAGTCTCCTCGATTTGAGCAAACTTTATACACTGTTGCCGACGTTTTCAACTCCTTACACACGACATTTTTCAATTTAAAGTTTTACGTTAGTCACAGAAAATGAACGTCCTTTCGTATTAGCATTAATTATGTCAATATTCGAGTTTTATCATTGCTATTTATTACTGTATCGTACAATGGTTGATTTTGAATTGTACTAAGCTATTAGTTTTGTTTAAGTGCTTTTAGTATCGCAAAGTTATTTCGGGCAATTTCATAACAATGTTGAATTAAAGTAGCAATTTTACTTTTTAAGAACGTTTTATGAATATGTCAGTCTTATTAGCTTCTTCTATAACATATTTCTTGTTATTTATTATTATTTTAAGGCAAAATATTAATGATGGAATAGTTCCATGATCATTATTTAAGTTGTTATTTATTTGTAATGTTAATTTATATTACTTTTGTTGTGTTTCAGATAAATTTGTGCCAAATAATATGAGAATCTTTACAATTTACTAATTATTAACAAGTGAAACACAATGATGTGGCAATCTAATATTTGTTTGCAAAATGTGATTGTAAAACACAACAGAATTAGCACTTAATATATTTTTTAAAACATTCAACTAAAAAAAATATTTTTGACTATGCAGATTTAAATAGAGATATAAGAGGTCGTGTTAGGTTGTTCATGTATGTAAGAATGTTGGCTTCGTCAAGCACGCAATGATTTCCATTCTAAACGCCTTCACAGTCTTAGACTCGTTCGTGTGACAGTATAACATTGGTCTAGTCTAACCATTAGGCGTTTCTTTATGAAGCTTTATTAAAATCAATTTAATATTTAGTCTACAATTGATTCAAATACATGCATTTATAATTATGATAGGATAGGTATTCATTTAAAAGGATTCCGAAATTAATAATTTTTCTTAAGTTACTTGTTCTGCATTAAATTAGTTATTTATTTATCGAACAGTACTTAGCTACTGTGAAAAATGTATTTAAAGTAATGAACATTTAAAAATATTCAAATGAGATGAAGAATGTTGACATGGACTAAATGAATTAAAGAAATTAAAGAGTAAAATGTATATAGTTAATACTATCACAAATTAAACTAAATAATTATCTCTATTAACTTCATAACAATTATATCTGAATCATGCTGTCTCCATTTTGTTTGAGCATCACTTCTTTAAATTATTTGAACGTAACAGTAGCCTCTATGTATTCAGTATGCAATACAAGAGAAGCCTCCGTACGTGCTTTGTGTACCTCATATTTGCAGTGCTTGGAGTTTACAAATTTTTCATTCAAAATATTGGTTGTAAGAGAATTGCTTCTATTACTTCCTCACCTCCACCTACATGTGCCAAGTTTATAACTTTTTGGTAGCAAAATGCTGTGCTCATTTTCCCATTTACACTTTCGGGTCTTGTTATCATAGAGTAAGTTCTTGAATGGCGTGATTCACAAGGTAAATTTGTTGTTTACCATTTGTTGTGTGCGTTTGAAATATGAATGGATTGCGAAAAGTGTATACGTGCATACATGTGTTCATATACACATAGTATTCATAAAATGCATAATTAGATTTACGTCACTCTAAAATATTGTTTAATTGGTTATCGTCAAACATGTGACCTTATCGTAAATGTGGTCCACTTTCAAATCACTGATAAGTATTCTAAAAGTAACAGTTTTTAAATTATGTATCATGAGATATTTTCTCGAATAGAGAACTCAAAGAACAAATACTGATAACTAGTTAATCGTTTAATCAAAGATATATATTTTAGTGTTACTTGTACTGTATCGGGTAGTAAACAAATACTAGCTTCTTTTAGTTCAAAAACTTTTATTATTATGTAAACAAAAAATATTTATATTCTAAACATGTGTTTTTATTGCTCAGTTCCAGTATACTAACAATGCATACGTAAGCGTATAAATAATGATTACTTTTATTGATTATATTAATTTTATTCAGTTAACTTGAGAATTTTTTATTAGTCTAAGATATAATTTACAAATAAATATCTATCATGCAAAATTACACTATATTACAATGATAATACATCTTTTTATATGTTCAGTAATATTTGATAACAAAACACGAATCATTGTTATATTTTTATTTTATTCTATTTTTGAATGTTATTAATTGAGTACATCAATATCCATATATATTTTACAATAGTTATAGATATATTACTGTACACTGAAAATATTATAATAAGATCAATCATTCCATTTTATATTACTTCCTCAGTTTGAAAATAATAGCACATTATGTGGGCCGAAAAATTCATCATTATTTCGTATTAGCATACATTCACTTCTAGGATTGTCTCCGAGCTAGTTGTATGTGCTAATGTAGCAAGAGGCAAACTATTTTTTGAATATACTGGTATTTACCAGGACTTTATTAGTTCTTGTTTTGCAGCTTATAACTTTGGATGGCCGTTCCAATGTCGGAATAACAGTACTGCAACATTATTACAAATAATTGTTTATAAAACTTAAAACAAATTAAAGTATTTGTAAATTTATGGTCAGTTATATACATATTACAATGAGGAACACTTACCAATATTATATTAATACGCGTAAAAACATAACATTGTAAAACCATTTACAGCGAGAAGATGTACTGAGGTTCAACTTTCTAAATACGTTACGACAAATAACAATATACTTAACAGCAATGTACTCAAGAGCTATTATGTATAAGTAAGTATCTATAGCAAGAACAACGAGGTGAGATCGAGGAACTAACGTTCTCGTTGCCTGGTCTCCAGCTCCAGGGCAATGTTGTCAAAGCCCATGGTGACCTGTGGACTCCTGTCGAGTGTGTAGCTCCCATCTGGAAATAACGATATTACTCCATAATATCTTAAATGAATAGTATTGTTAAGGTTATCGATGGCAGTGTGTATCAAGTATTGTGATGTCATGTACCAGTTATCATGTAATGTGACGTAATGTACTAGTCATCAAGTAATGTTATGCCACGTACTAATTAGTTATCATATAATGTGATTCCATGAACCTATTATCAAGTATTGTGATGTCATGTACCAGTTATCATGTGATGTGACGTAATGTACTAGTCATCAAGTAATGTGATGCAGTATAACGATGTCACTTTACCTCGTGAAACCACGAGTAACAATGGAACATAAGTGTATAATGAAAAACAATGGAACCACAAATCCAACAGAGAAAATTACAAAAGAGATCATCATTATATCAGCTGTACCATACCTTCAAACCTTAAAAAGTAAGACTAATATACTATTGATACTAACACTCAAACAGAAGTTTCAGTGTTACAACCTATGAGAACAAGCACTAGTTGGTCACTAGTTATGCTAAGTTAATAACGCCAAATTAGGAAACGAATTTATTCAAACTGAAAAACATTTTCTAAGGAATATGTTTAGATTTTTTGTAAAAGCTTGAATAATAATCAACTGCCTGATAATTTAAGTTATTGAGCATATTGGAATTTAACGTTGTGGTTAAAAATTAAATATTTTTTCTGAATTATAAATATATTTATCAGTATTTACTATAATAGTTGTTTGTTATTGTATCCAGTGGGTCCTAATATATAAGTAAGTTCATCAAATGTTACGGAAGCTCAATTTTATTTACATTTTAACTATAGGAATACAAATAAAGAACTTATAACGTTGAACTTTTTAGTTTCTTTTAAATTACAAAGTACTATTTTTATAAATTAAATGTATCTATATCAAAACGTTTGGATGAATGCTGTAACTGAAACTCTGAGATTGATCTGGTTACAAAATCTACATTCTTGTTGATTTCATATGATTAAATGAAAAACATAAGTGTAATGCCTAGAATATATTCACCACCTATGTAGGCATGAGACCTTCTAAGCATGAGACGTGCTAGACATGTGATGTCCTAGGCATTTGAAGAATTAAACATAAGTGCCTATATGAGGTTTTATTTCAGTTAATAGTACAAGTAAAAGATAAGCCAAAACTCTTTACATAATAAATAATATGATATCATTGCAAGATAGTTAACAATACTCCTTTACTAAGGTCCTTACTTGTACAAAAGGATAACTTACTCTTTTGGAAGGTTTGATGGCTGTGCATCTGTAAGGGGTAAGTGACATGCCAGCCTCCGACAGGGTACGCTGGCTCGTTGTGTTTGGACGTGTCCAGACCTGTCAAAAAATAGGCAACAGTAATTCCAACCAGTACATTTATACATTTTTTACGGTTATTTACAGATGGTACAACAAATAGAATGTAGAATCAATATTCTAAAAAATATGGTTATATTAAGGAGATCAATTGTCTATTAATCATGATCATATAATACCAATCAATTTATCATTCATTACGATCAATTTAAAGATTTAATCAAAGGTTAAAATATAAATACATTTTTGTAAACCCAGTATATTACCCAAAGAGGTTGGTCTTTAGTCTTCTAAAAATGTAATAAATATTTAAGAATCGTAAGCCACCAACAAAATGATATAAACTATTTGGAGCTAGATTTTTTTCATACATACGAATATCACACAATATTATCTTGAAAATTAAGTAATTAAAATGTGTAAGTATATTATTCATATCTGTTCTTTGTTTACATGACAAAATGTGACATACATGTTACTTATATCTTAGAGATAAAAGTAAATATTTGACCTTGCAGTTCTTCCTCTTCAGAGACTCGAAGAAGCCCTAACGTCCGGAGGACTCCAAAAAGCACAACACTACATGTCCCAGACCACACAAGGATGGCTGCAGCACCGATCACATTGTTCCATAGACTCTGTTGGATACACAAGAAAGTTATCATTAAAAATATCAACTAATAAATGTATTACAATCATATACAATTTCTCCCAGTTAAGTTGGTCAAAACTAAATTATGTTGAGAGTCGTTCATAACAAAGTATAAACTTAACAACCATAAACTTGTTAGGGTTAGAATATTATCACCTCATATGATACTTTGGCTTAATATACCATCTGCCACTTTTACTCACACTTTATAGCATTTTGTTTATGTTTGCAAGACTTCTCGTCATTTACGCTAAGAAGAATGGTCTGTACTGAGAACCAAGCCTTGTTGGTATTCATAACCCTTTACCTTTTGGCTATCTCTTAAGTTTTCATTATCTTCACAGAACGACTTAAGTAGATTTTTCATTAATGTGACAAAATCCTATAGTTTATAATTTCAGAAACAGTTAAACATAAAAACATCATTACAACAAAATCTGCATATACCTACTTTTAAATGACTAAAGGACAAATGAGTAAATTCATTTTACTTGAAATTAATAACTAGCCAAATCATTCATAATTCGTAATTTCCTTACCAAAGCGGATCTGGCATCCAGGCCATACACCAGTCCGCCTTCGCCGAACACTGGAAGCGCGATCAAACCCCAGAGACCTCCTCCAAAGTGTACCGCCACTGCGTCCAAGGGATCGTCCACTGCAATAAATTCAAGGATCTTTGTTACTTCGGGTTTAAATATGAATTCTCTAATGTAAACTATAAATATAATTTAGGGTTTAACTCATAAGCATTGACAGTCACGTGTACCGAAATTTAACGTGTTTTAATGTTTTCCCCCATCGTTTTCAGTCTCGCAAGTTTTCTCACTTGAAACTTGGAGAGATCATCCCAACTTAAAATTGAAATAGATAAAGATAAGCTTTACATATTGGCACTTGCTACTTAATGTGCCTTAATTCTGATGTTAAAGTCTATGTGTTGCTTGAAGTAGAATGTGTTATTGCTACTCAGCTGGATTTCTAGAGAACCTGCAGACTGCCATTGTTCTAGGTCCATGTCCAACGTCCCATCTATATCAATTTATAAGAGGAATTTATAATGAAGCCACTTAAAATTTCCCAAAAATACACCAAAGTAATGTACTACATACCGCACGTTTAGGCGTTTTAAGAGCTCGCTTTTTTTTTTTTTTTTTTTGTGATTTGTTGTTTATTTGTTTTACAAATTATGGCAAAACATACAATATAAGCTCTGTGGCCTAGTGCTTGCTTTGAATTCAGTGATCGTTTAGATATATTTCTGTACGAACTCATAGTATCATTTATTATTTGCACCAAGTTATACATATTTAAATTTCTTACCTAACTGTGTTCCTGTTTGTAAACCACAATCATTCAAAGGATTACTTTTTAAGAGGTCATTTCTATTCATATGAAATGTGTGAAGTATGGAATACAGTTTAAATATTTTAGAATCCAACCCAGAAATAGAATTTCAGAAACATCGACTCTGGTAAATGCATTTAAAAATAAGCAAACTGACTTGTATTTACTATATAACGATATTACTTCATAATTTCTTAAATGAATAGTATTGTTAAGGTTATCGATGGCAGTGTGTATCAAGTATTGTGATGTCATGTACCAGTTATCATGTAATGTGACGTAATGTACTAGTCATCAAGTAATGTGATGCCATGAACCTATTATCAAGTATTGTGATGTCATGTACCAGTTATCATGTAATGTGACGTAATGTACTAGTCATCAAGTAATGTGATGCCATGAACCTATTATCAAGTATTGTGATGTCATGTACCAGTTATCATGTGATGTGATGTAATGTACTAGTCATCAAGTAATGTGATGCCATGAACCTGTTATCAAAAATACAATACTTGATTTACCAGTTATCAAGTAATGTGATGTCATGTTCCAGTTATCATGTATTGTGATGTAACGTACTATTTAGGTATTATGTAATGTGATTTTATGAACCTATTATCAATTATTGCGATGTCATGAACCAGTTATCAAGTAATGTGTTGCCATGTCCCAGTTATCATGTATTGTGATGTAACG
This sequence comes from Stictocephala bisonia, assembly GCA_035578905.1. Lineage (NCBI taxonomy): Eukaryota > Metazoa > Arthropoda > Insecta > Hemiptera > Membracidae > Stictocephala > Stictocephala bisonia. Next base: position 4,168,966 of record JAQJVL010000025.1, on the reverse strand, counting down.
TACTAGTTAGGTATCATGTAATGTGATATCATGAACCAGTTATCAAGTATTGTGATTTCATGAATCAGTTATCAAGTATTGTGATGTCATGAACCATTTATCAAGTAATGTGATGCCATGTACCAGTTATCATGTATTGTGATGTAACGTACTAGTTAGGTATCATGTAATGTGATATCATGAACCAGTTATCAAGTATTGTGATTTCATGAATCAGTTATCAAGTATTGTGATGTCATGAACCATTTATCAAGTAATGTGTTGTCATGTCCCAGTTATCATGTATTGTGATGTAACGTACTAGTTAGGTATCATGTAATGTGATGTCATGAACCAGTTATCAAGTATTGTGATGTCATGAACCATTTATCAAGTAATGTGTTGCCATGTTCCAGTTATCATGTATTGTGATGTAACGTACTAGTTAGGTATCATGTAATGTGATGTCATGAACCAGTTATCAAGAATTGTGATGTCATGAACCATTTATCAAGTAATGTGTTGCCATGTCCCAGTTATCATGTATTGTGATGTAACGTACTATTTAGGTATCATGTAATGTGATGTCATGAATCAGTTATCAAGTATTGTGATGTCATGAACCATTTATCAAGTAATGTGTTGCCATGTCCCAGTTATCATGTATTGTGATGTAACGTATTAGTTAGGTATCATGTAATGTGATGTTATGAACCTATTATCAAGTATTGCGATGTCATGAACCAGTTATCAAGTAATGTGTTGCCATGTCCCAGTTATCATGTATTGTGATGTAACGTACTAGTTAGGTATCATGTAATGTGATGTTATGAACCAGTTATCAAGTATTGTGATGTCATGAATCAGTTATCAAGTATTGTGATGTCATGAACCATTTATCAAGTAATGTGTTGCCATGTCCCAGTTATCATGTATTGTGATGTAACGTACTAGTTAGGTATCATGTAATGTGATGTCATGAACCAGTTATCAAGTAATGTGTTGCCATGTCCCAGTTATCATGTATTGTGATGTAACGTACTAGTTAGGTATCATGTAATGTGATGTTATGAACCTATTATCAAGTATTGCGATGTCATGAAACAGCTACCAAGTAATGTGTTGCCATGTCCAAGTTATCATGTATTGTGATGTAACGTACTAGTTAGGTATCATGTAATGTGATATCATGAACCAGTTATTAAGTATTGTGATGTCATGAATCAGTTATCAAGTATTGTGATGTCATTAACCATTTATCAAGTAATGTGTTGCCATGTCCCAGTTATCATGTATTGTGATGTAACGTACTAGTTAGGTATCATGTAATGTGATGTCATGAATCAGTTATCAAGTATTGTGATGTCATGAACCATTTATCAAGTAATGTGTTACCATGTCCCAGTTATCATGTATTGTGATGTAACGTACTAGTTAGGTATCATGTAATGTGATGTTATGAACCTATTATCAAGTATTGCGATGTCATGAACCAGTTATCAAGTAATGTGTTGCCATGTCCCAGTTATCATGTATTGTGATGTAACGTACTAGTTAGGTATCATGTAATGTGATGTTATGAACCAGTTATCAAGTATTGTGATGTCATGAATCAGTTATCAAGTATTGAGATGTCATGAACCATTTATCAAGTAATGTGTTGCCATGTCCCAGTTATCATGTATTGTGATGTAACGTACTAGTTAGGTATCATGTAATGTGATGTCATGAACCAGTTATCAAGTAATGTGTTGCCATGTCCCAGTTATCATGTATTGTGATGTAACGTACTAGTTAGGTATCATGTAATGTGATGTTATGAACCTATTATCAAGTATTGCGATGTCATGAAACAGCTATTAAGTAATGTGTTGCCATGTCCCAGTTATCATGTATTGTGATGTAACGTACTAGTTAGGTATCATGTAATGTGATGTCATGAATCAGTTATCAAGTATTGTGATGTCATGAACCATTTATCAAGTAATGTTTTGCCATGTCCCAGTTATCATGTATTTTGATGTAACGTACTAGTTAGGTATCATGTAATGTGATGTCATGAATCAGTTATCAAGTATTGTGATGTCATGAACCATTTTTAAGTAATGTGTTGCCATGTCCCAGTTATCATGTATTGTGATGTAACGTACTAGTTAGGTATCATGTAATGTCATGTTATGAACCTATTATCAAGTATTGCGATGTCATGAACCAGTTATCAAGTAATGTGTTGCCATGTCCCAGTTATCATGTATTGTGATGTAACGTACTAGTTAGGTATTATGTAATGTGATATCATGAACCAGTTATCAAGTATTGTGATTTCATAAATCAGTTATCAAGTATTGTGATGTCATGAACCATTTATCAAGTAATGTGTTGCCATGTCCCAGTTATCATGTATTGTGATGTAACGTACTAGTTAGGTATCATCTAATGTGATGTCATGAACCAGTTATCAAGTAATGTGTTGCCATGTCCCAGTTATCATGTATTGTGATGTAACGTACTAGTTAGGTATCATGTAATGTGATGTTATGAACCTATTATCAAGTATTGCGATGTCATGAATCAGTTATCAAGTATTGTGATGTCATGAACCATTTATCAAGTAATGTGTTGCCATGTCCCAGTTATCATGTATTGTGATGTAACGTACTAGTTAGGTATCATGTAATGTGATGTCATGAATCAGTTATCAAGTATTGTGATGTCATGAACCATTTTTAAGTAATGTGTTGCCATGTCCCAGTTATAATGTATTGTGATGTAACGTACTAGTTAGGTATCATGTAATGTGATGTTATGAACCTATTATCAAGTATTGCGATGTCATGAATCAGTTATCAAGTATTGTGATGTCATGAACCATTTATCAAGTAATGTGTTGCCATGTCCCAGTTATCATGTATTGTGATGTAACGTACTAGTTAGGTATCATGTAATGTGATGTCATGAACCAGGTATCAAGTATTGTGATGTCATGAACCATTTATAAAGTAATGTGTTGCCATGTTCCAGTTATCATGTATTGTGATGTAACGTACTAGTTAGGTATCATGTAATGTGATGTCATGAATCAGTTATCAAGTATTGTGATGTCATGAACCATTTTTAAGTAATGTGTTGCCATGTCCCAGTTATCATGTATTGTGATGTAACGTACTAGTTAGGTATCATGTAATGTGATGTCATGAATCATTTATCAAGTACTGTGATGTCATGAACCATTTATCAAGTAATGTGTTGCCATGTCCCAGTTATCATGTATTGTGATGTAACGTACTAGTTAGGTATCATGTAATGTGATGTCATGAACCAGTTATCAAGTAATGTGTTGCCATGTCCCAGTTATCATGTATTGTGATGTAACGTACTAGTTAGGTATCATGTAATGTGATGTTATGAACCAGTTATCAAGTATTGTGATGTCATGAATCAGTTATCAAGTATTGTGATGTCATGAACCATTTATCAAGTAATGTGTTGCCATGTCCCAGTTATCATGTATTGTGATGTAACGTACTAGTTAGGTATCATGTAATGTGATATCATGAACCAGTTATCAAGTATTGTGATGTCATGAATCAGTTATCAAGTATTGTGATGTCATGAACCATTTATCAAGTAATGTGTTGTCATGTCTCAGTTATCATATATTGTGATGTAACGTACTAGTTAGGTATCATGTAATGTGATGTTATGAACCTATTATCAAGTATTGTGATGTCATGAATCAGTTATCAAGTATTGTGATGTCATGAACCAGTTATCAAGTAATGTGTTGTCATGTCTCAGTTATCATGTATTGTGATGTAACGTACTAGTTAGGTATCATGTAATGTGATGTCATGAACCAGTTATCAAGTAATGTGTTGCCATGTCCCAGTTATCATGTATTGTGATGTAACGTACTAGTTAGGTATCATGTAATGTGATGTTATGAACCTATTATCAAGTATTGCGATGTCATGAATCAGTTATCAAGTATTGTGATGTCATGAACCATTTATCAAGTAATGTGTTGCCATGTCCCAGTTATCATGTATTGTGATGTAACGTACTAGTTAGGTATCATGTAATGTGATGTCATGAACCAGTTATCAAGTATTGTGATGTCATGAACCATTTATAAAGTAATGTGTTGCCATGTTCCAGTTATCATGTATTGTGATGTAACGTACTAGTTAGGTATCATGTAATGTGATGTCATGAATCAGTTATCAAGTATTGTGATGTCATGAACCATTTTTAAGTAATGTGTTGCCATGTCCCAGTTATCATGTATTGTGATGTAACGTACTAGTTAGGTATCATGTAATGTGATGTCATGAATCATTTATCAAGTACTGTGATGTCATGAACCATTTATCAAGTAATGTGTTGCCATGTCCCAGTTATCATGTATTGTGATGTAACGTACTAGTTAGGTATCATGTAATGTGATGTCATGAACCAGTTATCAAGTAATGTGTTGCCATGTCCCAGTTATCATGTATTGTGATGTAACGTACTAGTTAGGTATCATGTAATGTGATGTTATGAACCAGTTATCAAGTATTGTGATGTCATAAATCAGTTATCAAGTATTGTGATGTCATGAACCATTTATCAAGTAATGTGTTGCCATGTCCCAGTTATCATGTATTGTGATGTAACGTACTAGTTAGGTATCATGTAATGTGATATCATGAACCAGTTATCAAGTATTGTGATGTCATGAATCAGTTATCAAGTATTGTGATGTCATGAACCATTTATCAAGTAATGTGTTGTCATGTCTCAGTTATCATATATTGTGATGTAACGTACTAGTTAGGTATCATGTAATGTGATGTTATGAACCTATTATCAAGTATTGTGATGTCATGAATCAGTTATCAAGTATTGTGATGTCATGAACCATTTATCAAGTAATGTGTTGCCATGTTCCAGTTATCATGTATTGTGATGTAACGTACTAGTTAGGTATCATGTAATGTGATGTCATGAACCAGTTATCAAGAATTGTGATGTCATGAACCATTTATCAAGTAATGTGTTGCCATGTCCCAGTTATCATGTATTGTGATGTAACGTACTATTTAGGTATCATGTAATGTGATGTCATGAATCAGTTATCAAGTATTGTGATGTCATGAACCATTTATCAAGTAATGTGTTGCCATGTCCCAGTTATCATGTATTGTGATGTAACGTATTAGTTAGGTATCATGTAATGTGATGTTATGAACCTATTATCAAGTATTGCGATGTCATGAACCAGTTATCAAGTAATGTGTTGCCATGTCCCAGTTATCATGTATTGTGATGTAACGTACTAGTTAGGTATCATGTAATGTGATGTTATGAACCAGTTATCAAGTATTGTGATGTCATGAATCAGTTATCAAGTATTGTGATGTCATGAACCATTTATCAAGTAATGTGTTGCCATGTCCCAGTTATCATGTATTGTGATGTAACGTACTAGTTAGGTATCATGTAATGTGATGTCATGAACCAGTTATCAAGTAATGTGTTGCCATGTCCCAGTTATCATGTATTGTGATGTAACGTACTAGTTAGGTATCATGTAATGTGATGTTATGAACCTATTATCAAGTATTGCGATGTCATGAAACAGCTACCAAGTAATGTGTTGCCATGTCCAAATTATCATGTATTGTGATGTAACGTACTAGTTAGGTATCATGTAATGTGATATCATGAACCAGTTATTAAGTATTGTGATGTCATGAATCAGTTATCAAGTATTGTGATGTCATTAACCATTTATCAAGTAATGTGTTGCCATGTCTCAGTTATCATGTATTGTGATGTAACGTACTAGTTAGGTATCATGTAATGTGATGTCATGAATCAGTTATCAAGTATTGTGATGTCATGAACCATTTATCAAGTAATGTGTTACCATGTCCCAGTTATCATGTATTGTGATGTAACGTACTAGTTAGGTATCATGTAATGTGATGTTATGAACCTATTATCAAGTATTGCGATGTCATGAACCAGTTATCAAGTAATGTGTTGCCATGTCCCAGTTATCATGTATTGTGATGTAACGTACTAGTTAGGTATCATGTAATGTGATGTTATGAACCAGTTATCAAGTATTGTGATGTCATGAATCAGTTATCAAGTATTGAGATGTCATGAACCATTTATCAAGTAATGTGTTGCCATGTCCCAGTTATCATGTATTGTGATGTAACGTACTAGTTAGGTATCATGTAATGTGATGTCATGAACCAGTTATCAAGTAATGTGTTGCCATGTCCCAGTTATCATGTATTGTGATGTAACGTACTAGTTAGGTATCATGTAATGTGATGTTATGAACCTATTATCAAGTATTGCGATGTCATGAAACAGCTATCAAGTAATGTGTTGCCATGTCCCAGTTATCATGTATTGTGATGTAACGTACTAGTTAGGTATCATGTAATGTGATGTCATGAATCAGTTATCAAGTATTGTGATGTCATGAACCATTTATCAAGTAATGTTTTGCCATGTCCCAGTTATCATGTATTTTGATGTAACGTACTAGTTAGGTATCATGTAATGTGATGTCATGAATCAGTTATCAAGTATTGTGATGTCATGAACCATTTTTAAGTAATGTGTTGCCATGTCCCAGTTATCATGTATTGTGATGTAACGTACTAGTTAGGTATCATGTAATGTCATGTTATGAACCTATTATCAAGTATTGCGATGTCATGAACCAGTTATCAAGTAATGTGTTGCCATGTCCCAGTTATCATGTATTGTGATGTAACGTACTAGTTAGGTATTATGTAATGTGATATCATGAACCAGTTATCAAGTATTGTGATTTCATAAATCAGTTATCAAGTATTGTGATGTCATGAACCATTTATCAAGTAATGTGTTGCCATGTCCCAGTTATCATGTATTGTGATGTAACGTACTAGTTAGGTATCATCTAATGTGATGTCATGAACCAGTTATCAAGTAATGTGTTGCCATGTCCCAGTTATCATGTATTGTGATGTAACGTACTAGTTAGGTATCATGTAATGTGATGTTATGAACCTATTATCAAGTATTGCGATGTCATGAATCAGTTATCAAGTATTGTGATGTCATGAACCATTTATCAAGTAATGTGTTGCCATGTCCCAGTTATCATGTATTGTGATGTAACGTACTAGTTAGGTATCATGTAATGTGATGTCATGAATCAGTTATCAAGTATTGTGATGTCATGAACCATTTTTAAGTAATGTGTTGCCATGTCCCAGTTATAATGTATTGTGATGTAACGTACTAGTTAGGTATCATGTAATGTGATGTTATGAACCTATTATCAAGTATTGCGATGTCATGAATCAGTTATCAAGTATTGTGATGTCATGAACCATTTATCAAGTAATGTGTTGCCATGTCCCAGTTATCATGTATTGTGATGTAACGTACTAGTTAGGTATCATGTAATGTGATGTCATGAACCAGTTATCAAGTATTGTGATGTCATGAACCATTTATAAAGTAATGTGTTGCATGTCCATTATCATGTATATGTGATGTAAACGTACTAGTTAGGTTATAACGTAACATGTGATGCATGAATCAGTTATCATTAAAAGTGTAGTCCATGCAAACCAACTGCCTTCGCCGAACACTGGAAGCGCGATCAAGCCCCAGAGACCTCCTCCAAAGTGTACCGCCACTGCGTCCAAGGGATCGTCCACTGCAATAAATTCAAGGATCTTTGTTACTTCGGGTTTAAATATGAATTCTCTAATGTAAACTAAAAATATAATTTAGAGTTTAACTCATAAACATTGACAGTCACGTGTACCGAAATTTAACGTGTTTTAATGTTTTTCCCCCATCGTTTTCAGTCTCGCAAGTTTTCTCACTTGAAACTTGGAGAGATCATCCCAACTTAAAATTGAAATAGGTAAAGATAAGCTTTACATATTGGCACTTGCTACTTAATGTGTCTTAATTCTGATGTTAAAGTCTATTTGTTGCTTGAAGTAGAATGTGTTATTGCTACTTAGCTGGATTTCTAGAGAACCTGCAGACTGCCATTGTTCTAGGTCCATGTCCAACGTGTCATCTATATATATAAGAGGAATTTATAATGAAGCCACTTTAAATTTTCCAAAAATACACCAAAGTAATGTACTACATAGCTCACGTTTAAGGGTTTTAAGAAGTTAACATTTTTTTTTTTTGAGTGATTTTTTGTTAATTTGTTTTACAAATTATGGCAAAACATATAATATACAGCTCTGTGGCCTAGTGCTTGCTTTGAATTCAGTGATCGTTTAGATATATTTCTGTATGAACTCATAATATCATTTATTATTTGCACCAAGTTATACATATTTAAATTTCTTACCTAACTGTGTTCCTGTTTGTAAACCACAATTATTCAAAGGATTACTTTTTAAGAGGTCACTTGTAGTCATATGAAATGTGTGAAGTATGGAATACAGTTTAAATATTTTAGAATCCAACCCAGAAATAGAATTTCAGAAACATCGACTCTGGTAAATGCATTTGAAAATAAGCAAACTGACTTGTATAATAGTTATAAATATTCTACAGAAAACATTATTAACTGTCACCATTTTCAATGGAGAAAATATAAACTAGTATAAGTGTTAAATGAAGTGTTACATCTTCTTACACAAATTTAACATACTTGTGTTTTGTAATATAATACAAATCACCAATACCACCAATACCACTGTACGTGTATGGGTGGGTGGGTGGGTCTATATCACTCTACGTGTATGGGTGGGCAGGTGGGCCAATACCACTGTACGTGTATGGGTGGGTCTATATCACTCTACGTGTTTGGGTGAGCGGGTGGGTCAATACCACTGTACGTGTATGGGTGGGCGGGAGGACCAATACACATGAATGAAAATCATGTTATTTTCATTTGTTTTATTTTTATAATTGTTTATTTCTTATAGGTTATATTTTTTACACTCTGAATATGGCCTAAGAGTCTTCTACCAACCAGTGCCGGTTCGGGATGATAGCGCTATCTAAATGTATTTTATGTTCGTGTCACCGTGTGTTCTGTGTTTTTAATGTTTAGTTTTATGTGATTGACGAGTTGCAAGCTTTGAAAATGTTGTGATAGCAACGAAACATGTCAGCTTAATAAAGTGTTTTATTGGATTATTGACGGAGGTAAGAGTAGCCTAGTTTGTCAAAATAATAGTCCAGGGGCCATAAACATGAATTTTAATTTTTAACAAATCACCTCTTCATATTAACATATCTTTTTATTTGTTTTCAATGATTCATTGTATTTTTGTTTGTTTGATGTACGTAAAACAGATAGTTCAAATGTTAACGAAGGATATTTTTCTATTCAATACCCTATAGCAAACGTTGACGTTTAAATGCATATTTTAGAAGAAATGTCCTGTCTAAAACTGTTTTGTAGAAGGCAGTTTGTATAGTTTGAAAACTGAGCTTAGTTTTCCAAGATAATTAAAATATACATATTACGAAACTCAAATTAACTTTATATATTTATTTTTAAGTCACAGTTTTGTTAATATACAGATGAATATGGATTCCGAATGAATATAGTCTTCTTACAAACTTAGTACGATGATTCTATAGAGAATCATTGAATATCCCAAGCAAGCAAACCGCTGGTGGCTATCAGCTGATCCCTTTTAAAATCTGTTTAACACTGATTGGAACCGAAGTAACCAACTATGCTACGAACCAATCTGAATTTAACCATTTTAACTTGACAATATTATCAGCCAAGGACATGACCATGTCTCATGCCAAAGAATTCTATGGCTAACATAGATTATGCTATATATTTTGACCTATGTCTATTGTGGCATCTGTCATTCAGAAAGATGTCTAAGCAGTAACAGTACCTCGCAAGTAGAGAACCAGAGACCGCAGGAGGAGGTAGACCAGACATCCACAGGCCCCGGAGATGAACGCTCCCGGAATGGAGAATACATTTGCTCCAGCACACATGGTGACCTAAGGAAGTCGATATAACTGTATATGAGGAAATAGTTGCTGTCCTAGACCAAACTTAAAGGAGGTTGTTTAGTCCCGATAGGTCTGACATGAATTAATAAATATTTTCTTAATCAGCATATTACGTGGTATAAATACAATACAAGTGAACGTCACACTAAAATAATGTATTACAATATAAGTACTAAGGGTAAAAATACTATGGTGATCGATTTCGGTAAATCACGTTTACTCTCCTCTCTCTGGCCTGAGAAGGGCAAACGTGTCTGAGAAAACGATCACCATAATATTTGTACACTTACTGTAGGTGCAGAAATTATGTGCACCCGATTTTTACGGTTGTTTTCTAAGAAGCCTACGAAAACTATAATCACAATATTATTTTCCGCATTTAGTTGTACGTTATAAAATATGCTTTTTAAATTGTTATTACATTTTTTATTCATTTTTATCCTATTTGGAACAAAAACGTACAGGAATGTTAACTAATATTCACTGTACATCTAATTTACACCGTTATTAGTCTGAAACCCTTAAATTTATCACATTTATATTTTTATTCCTGGTTGATAGGAATGTTTTCTAGTTTTATAAATTTTAGAATTTTACTTTGTGAGGAAAAAGGTTCTTATAGATTCCCTGAAACATTGCTTTCTTGGCTTTTAGAGGTCGTAATATTAAAGACTTGATCTTGTTGTAATCCTTATAGCATGTATAGTTACGACACATTACTTTTATATGTGTAAGTAAATGCAGTGATCTTAAATAGATTGAATCAATTTATAACAACTTTAAATTTATAAATTTAAATTATTATAAAATCACTGTATTTACTTACACATATGAAAGTAGTGTATCGTAACTATACATGCCATAAAGATTACAACGAGATTAATTATTCAATTTTACGACCTCTTAAAGCCAAGAAAACGTTTCAGGAAATAGATAGGAATTTTTTGTCGAAAATTAAAAATTATAAAATTTGAAATCTTATAGGACACATTATAACAATCGTATATTAAAATATAAATATCATACATTAACGGGGTTTATAGTGATAACTGTGTAAATTTCATGTACAGTGAAAACTAGTTCAAATTCCGGTACTTTATTTGTTCCAATTAGGAAATAAATTAATAAAACTTGCAATAAAATGTTAAAAAGCATACTTTATAACGTATAAGTAAAAGAGGAAACAATTATGTGATTAAATTTTTCGTATGTCTCTTAGTTTTTAAAAAACGACCTTCAAACTCGGGCACACATGATTTCTGCGCCGACAGTAGTACTTATAGTGTAATAAATTTGTATTTTGTAACGTCACATGAATTGTAAATAAATACATACCTAGATAAACAGTTCATATCGATAAATTACTTGTTATAAAAATTTATACGACAAATATCTATGTCAATTGGCTCATATTTGTAAGAAGTATCATAACTCTACACGCTGAAAAAACGAGATTTTTCATTGGACAAACTGTTGTACAAAGAGTCATTCTTGTTTGTAAAAATGTTTCAATATGGTGTATTTCTTTAATCGGCCTCTTATTATCAAGTACCTGTAAACTAGCGTGTCGTATGTCGTGGGATATGTGGGTAGGCATGTCATGTATTATCATACTCCCTTGGCCATGCAAGTTAAAAGCTAGGAGAAAACTCTAATTAATTCACTCTATAATGTTACCCAAACTGACATATACTCAATAAATATCAGGTTCATAAATATCTATACTGATATTAAGCCTTGATAACATTAACATGCATTTCAGTAAACGAGGATAATGTATAGTAAAGAGGTAGTGAGAGCTTGCTTACTATTCCCGCTAGTATTGCATTAAGGGTAGTCCCAAAGGACCAGGCTGGTGGTCCCACCAGGCCCATTCGGCAGAGGACCAGGATGACGACTCCTGCACCACTTCCTCCTAGGATGCTGTTGATGATTGCCTTGGCTACCACGACCCCATCTCCTGGCTGGCTGATGTGACCAAGTGAGCCTCCGTTGAACGCGAGGAACCCAGACACCAAGAGCAGCCCACCCAGGCCGAACAACTGTGGATTGGACCTTGCACATTAATATGCATTGTGCACGACTTATATCAAATATTTATATTTAAGTTTCTTTACATACCACAACTACAAATTTAATATGTATTTTTTTTCTAAAACGAAGTGCAAAAGTATAATTATTTATTATTCATTTCTTACTGGTGTTGAGTGGCCAGGTTTATCCACAGGTACTCCATTTTCGAACCTGCCAATCCTCGGTCCTATAAAGGCAGCAGCCACAAAGGAGCACATTCCCGCTGTGAGATGTACCACACCACTTCCCGCAAAATCCCGGAAACCCATGGCATTGAGAAATCCATCCTCGTTCCACGCCCAGTGGACAACTACTGGGTAAACGAATGCTGTGACAACAGTTCGGTTAGATCAATGTTAGGATAAAAGCTCACAGTATAATGTTTGAAGTGGAAAATATCTCAGCTTGACGAAATATGATTGCAGTTATAGTTCTATATATAAATATATATATAGAGCAATTATATATAAATATGATTGCTATAGTTCATTTTACTGTAGTCAAACTAATATTACTGTACTAAATATAAATTGAATCCACGTCTGCAGAAAATGTAAGCACCTAATCCAAAATATACTTTGTCAATTAGTAAAGTTGAATTGGTCAACTTGTTAATATATTTATGTGATTCCATAGACTATATCGTTAGTAGTTCATGTATTATGAAATGAAATGAAAAATGTCTTTATTAAAGGGGCGAAGTTAGGAATGTAAAGTCCCCTCTAACACTTAACCCCAAATTATGGAGCGACAGATAAGGGAAACAGATTTCTAGAGCTAACAGAATGCGTAGTACTCAATGGCATATGGTATAAATTTGAATACATTGTCAAACTTAAATAATAAAATATTACATTTGTCACGACAAAACTTACCTTAAAAGAAATGTCTTTGTTGTTATACTCATAAAATCATTATTTCAAAATAATGTTATAATATAAAGAGGGGGATTTTTCTATTAACAAAAAATAATAATAAATATATATATATATATATATATACATTTTTTACAGAGGTTTATGGTTTGTTAAATCATTTTTCTAAACTTCATTAAAAATCTGTTTTAGCTAACTTAATCAATTCCTTGTCAACCCACCAGATATGACAGTACTATATACAAGGTAAGCCACGAAGTTACAGCGCTCGGCGACAGCTCCTGAAATGATAGTAGCCGCAGTAGCAGCGAAGATGAACTGGAAAAACCAATGGGCAGATGAAACTGGTGAAAGCCCAACTCCGGCCCACTGGGAGTACCCGATGAACGAGTTACCAGGGCTGTATGACAAGCTGTAGCCGACCAACCAGTAGAAGATGGCGCAGATGACTGTAACATTAAAAACTAACTTTAAACTTAATACGAGTAATGTTATACTAATACATTTTTGTTTGACATAAATGCACCCGTCCTGCGTAAATAAATAGATCACACTGTACATGAAGGAACGAATATTCTATTTTCTTACTAATATAAGATCAAATTTACAGTAAAAATAGGCCTATAGTTTCTTGAAGCTAGTTTTTTGTTTGATTTTGGTTAGAGCGGATAGGAATAACACTCAATTTTTTTTATTATGTGTGAAAAACACTTTAATTAATTGGTATATGATTTTATTTTTATCTTCAGAAGGTTAATATTAAATGAACAGACACTGATCTTACTTTATGACTTGTTCTGCCACCTACAAGACTTGTACGTATTTTGTGAACCATTCTTCCTTTGCTAACCTGTTCATTATCTTTTCAAAAATTCCAAAGGAAGTTTGCTAACCTCACAAAAGCATCCAGGTGTATAAGCATGGTATAACAAAGGAGGATTAAGCTCCTTCTCAAGATGGTCCTTCACACAAACTTAGTAGATATTGTCAATATGCTCATCAATGCCGTATTCCAGAGACCTGAATTATCTGTGGGTATAAATTAATATCCTGCCACCAAGCACTGACTTTTTTTACTATTCACATAACCTATAATGAAAATTGAAGGTAATATTTATTTTGTATCTGTTATTTATCCCAAAGTATGTTTAAGTGCCAGTTTGTAAGAAATTTCGCACGTTAGTTTATTTATCAACTCCTCATTTCGTTTTATCCTTTGCTAGATTTTTTTCTTAGTGTTCTTCAAGTTTCTTGAACACAATTATTATTTCTATACAAGATTAAAATACATCTATGACTATTCACTACAATAAATGCTGCTCTCCTATCATAATTTGCATTGTCTTTCTGTTGAGTCAGATAAGTACATTCCTATTTACAAAGAACAGTCAGTGCAGACAACTCTGCTTGAAACACAATCGTTCCAAACGTCCAATGTTGAAATTTTACTTCGTATTAAATTTTGTATTCTAGACCCCTGGTCCTGTCCTGGAAATATTGTATTCCTGTCCTGGAAAAATATTCGATCCATCTGAATTATAGTTTACATACTTATATATCGAAATAAACTTAAGAGTGTGTGTATACAATAACAGAATGGGTCAAGTATCACCCAAGCGTATGTCTGATCTCTAACCAGAACATCACCTTGAGTTATCACCTATCTGGTGACTTCCAAAAACCGACTATGGTAGTTTTCTTCCAATTTTTAAGTGTATTGCGAATATCTAAGTAACGTTTGTTTCCCATTTCTAAAAAATCAGCTTGTAAGTATAGATATTTATTTATCGTATTCAAGATATTACTTATCGTTTTCAAGCATTACTTAAGTCCAGGAAGAAATAAACTACTTTCTTTAAATATGAGAGCCTGCTTAACTGCACCAAAATAAGCTTAGTAAGCTTTTTGATAAGACATATCAGTTCTGAAACCTTGAATGGATTGCGCAACACTTCAACTTCAGCTATTACTTTTCTGTTAGTTTCTTCATTTTTTTGTAAGATAATATGTTTCATGCTGTCATTTGAGAAAATGTAATAGCATATTAGGCTCCCAAAGGTTTATGAATAAAATGCAATCTTGAAATCATTTATTACGTTGTTAGTTCCTTCTAGTTGAAAAAAATGCATTGGTAAACGTTAAAAAATGTATCTTTGTAAAGATACATAGGAAAGGTACATTATGTAACCTTTATTTATATTTCTTCATTTTAGCTTGGTATATTTATAACTAAATAAAAATGTTGTAATTATATTACCTAACAAGTAACATTTTTCACATTACTGACATATGAACTAATACTGCACGATCTTCAATCATTTGATTTAGGAAAATTTACAACAAACAAACGAAAAAATCTGTTTCACAGGCCAATAGTAATAGAGCATGTTACGTCATAATGACATGGCATTTCTCTAAACACTGGCCCCCATTCTATTCAGTTCGACAATTCGCCTTCTCCGCTTCCTGTAAGTTGCGTGTGTCAGCTTGCTCCACGCAACTGTCATTCACTGTGATCACCGTTATTATCTCTCCCAGTATGTTCAGGCGAAACTGTGCGAAAGTACCACTGTGCCAAGTAAATACCTGGTGTCTTAGTTTTTGGCTCAGTTTGCAGATTTCTAGCAGCCAGCCTAACGATACCTAATTAATGTTATCGACTCTTTCTTACCTAAGAAAACTTAGAGGTATAATTTTTAAAAACTTTTAAATACAAGTTAAATTGTGTCTTTTTTGTAGATTTTGATGAGTATGATTACAACTCCATTAGGAACTTCCTACATTCCACAGAAGGTATCATCATCTTCAGCAGTCCCTCACGAATATTGAAAATTGTGTAATTTTTTTAATTTCAGAAATAAGGTGCTTTAATTTGAAACCCAAAATCTCAATTATCGAAGACCTGAGGACAATTTTTTTCAGGGTTTCTCTTCAAAACTGCCTTCTCATTTAATGCATATACCTTGTTTTATAACAATTGACTCAGTCGCCTAATCCTGCTGTTAGTCGCCTAATCCTGCTAACCCCAGGACTGAGTAGTCCTAGGAGGATTGTCTTCTAAGTCCAATTTGTATTGAGATAGACTAACTTCAATCGAACAACAATATTACAGGAAGTACGGAAGTGGCTAGCCACAGGTCGGCCACAGGTTTCTGTAAGTTGTTTGATGTTACCATTGATCTTACTTTAGCATTTCACAAAAAAGGTTTAGTCAATTAAAATCAAAGATACAAAACTTGTTTGTTGCATATTTTAGTATATTAACACAAAATGCAAAATCTGAAAGAGTTTTTCAAGATCCAACTAACAATAATAGAATCCATCAAACAATTTCATTTACAGTACACAATGTTTGATATAAAAAACGCTTGGTCAGTCTACAATAGTTTAGTTTCAGATTCATTACATAATCTCCATACTGTAACAAACCACTCGACTGATTTAGTTTGTATTACAATTTCATAATCATACAAGTTACACTCCTCTTATCACTTATCCATACACGTGTTAAATAAATTGATATCACTGCAATTTAAGTACTATGAACCATCGGAGCTCAATAGTGTTGAGATATGTGTCTGGTAAATGTTAAGTCAAATATGAATACAGTGACTCCTTGGATTAGTTACATACATGGTACGAAAGAGGCGTTTTCCTTGACGTTGTAACATACTAGCTTATTATTATTATTACTTCTCGTTTAAAAAAACTATATGTTTGTTAAAGCCGGATAAATATTTTCTCATATTAGTGTTTACATTTTCTAGTGCAATTTTTTTCAGTTTTGGTGCTGTCGGAATTTATTATTTTATATTGCTTATATTTTTAATCCATTTATTTTCCACTATTGTCTATTATTTAACAGTCCATTTGAATATAATCTATGCAAGCAAGCAGCCTGTGCGTAACAAAATATCGACACTCAAACCAAGTTTAAATAAAACTTTTAATTTTAATGTTAAATTATTAAACTATTACGAATATCCAGCTTCCCGAGTAAAACTATACGTAACTTCCTGAAGAATAATTGTATCAGCGCTACACCCTAGAGTTAATGGAAGGCTTCTTCGTTTAACATCCAAGTTAACAATAGAACTGTTCAAATTTGTTTCAATCAAGTTCTCTCAGTTAAATGTTCTAAGGGGCAAAAAAGCCTTAACTTCACCTGGTAAAAAAGGATATTATTTTTATCTTGGATTTTAAGATAGTATTTATTTCATAATTTCAAAATTCAACTTACAAAACAAGCTTGGATATTTCAGAATTCCTAGTTCATAATTTGAAATATTAAGTTCCTTTGTGATAATCTATCATTCTGCGTGAGTTATTTTATTTTAATAATATGAAAAAAAAAAAATACAGTGACTCCTTGGATTCGTTACATAAATGGTACGAAAGAGGCGTTTTCCTTGACGTTGTAACATACTAGCTTATTATTATTATTACTTCTCGTTTCAAAAACAATATGTTTGTTAAAGCCGGATAAATATTTTCTCATATTAGTGTTTACATTTTCTAGTGTAATTTTTTTCAGTTTTGGCGCTGTCGGAATTTATTATTTTCCTTTTAAAATATGCAATAATTCTCACATTTATTCGTTTATCAATCAGTCTAAGATGTTCTGCCCATAGGCAGGTCTCCCCATTTAAACCTTACTTCCTACTCCATATTCCATCCCAATAGTTACCTTCCGTAACCCAAGCACTTTGCTGGTATTACAGCACTGTGAAAAAAAATTAAGTTCATTAGCAACTGCTCCCTTTCCTAAAGATTACTGATTAGGAATCATGCGTAAGCTACGACAAGAGTTTGATTGCCGTTTTGAAGATTTTGAACGTGCTTCAGAAGACATTCAGTTGTTTCAAAACCCTTTTAAGTATGACATAGGCAAAGTGCCTGCAGAATATCAACTTGAAGTCTTCGAGCTAACATCTAATGACTCTCTCAAGACCAATTTCCAGGAGTGCTAGAAAGAAGGTAACCTACTTTCATGTTACAGATATCTCCCAGAAAAAGATTATAAAAACATAAAAAACCGTGCTCGTGCTATGTTTTATCTATTTAGATCTACCTACAAGTGTGAGCAGACTTTTTCAAAAATTAAGTTTGTTAAACTAAATACAGATCGTCTTTGTCAGATGAACACTTGAAATCAATCCTAATGATCGGAACTACAAAGTTTGACCCTAAATGAGCTGAAATATTAAGTTGCAAACAAAATGCAATCCTGTCACTAAAAAGTAATTTTTTTTAAGCTTTACACACTTCCTTGTTGTAAGCACATGTATTGTAAAGTTGTCTTTAAAATTCAATAAAGTACATTTTATAGTGAATTGAATAGATTTGGTTTTTTATCGTCTCGTGTTTTTATTAGGCCTACTTGAAACAACCCTCTTTTTACAGAACAAATATTATTTTATAGCAAATATAATTGTTTGTTTAGTAACAGACTTTTATTTATCACAGAGAATAATTTTTTTAGCCAACAACAAAGTTATAGAAGGAAACATAGAAACTTAAAAAAAACGAACGCAAGAAACTCTCAAAAACCACCACTAAGCTCTCAGTTATAAACAATTTCTAAATGTACGGGGGGCTCGACTTTCAGCCCTCAAATATTGCTGGCCCATCTATCCCCCAAAAATTTACAAAGTGGCCCTTGAGTAAAAAAGGTTGGAGCCCTGCCATAAGCAACACTGATAAGTTTAAATTGGGAATGAATAAACATTGAATAAAAAAATATATTCTGATGGAAGAATACAATAATTGTAAAAATGAACCACAATAAGGAATTCCTTCCACTGAAGGGTACTCACACAGGTCCAGGACATTCTTCATGATGATGTTAGTGACGTTTTTGGAGTTAACGCATCCGGCTTCAAGACATGCAAACCCCGCCTGCATTACTGTAACAGATCAGATATGATCACTCATCACACACTGAGACTATGAATGTATGGAGTTTATGATAACGTAATAGATATTTCTGTAAACCTTTTTAGTTTGTGACTTGTGCCATTTAACCACATAGACCTTTGACTTTATCTACGACTCAGTACATCTAAAAAAATAAGTTAATTCGTTTATTTGCTTACAATTTACAAAATGAAACCAGGCATTAATATTCAATGTAAATTATACATAAATTATAATGAAAGTTCACGCAATTTCCTTCTCTTGTAAATTTTACAGTCAGCAGTCTAATTTAAGAACTCTTATCTATATACAGTAATTATATGTTACTTCTTTGTTAACGCTTACTCTGTTACAGTTTTCCTGCTAAGGAAATTCCCAATTTTAGAATTTTAGAATCGTTCCCTTTGTGAACAAATACATTTCCAGTAAAAATTGGTCCATTTATCCAAAAAATAATGCAAGTATATTTTTCTTTATATCCTTAGATTTGTAATTGCTTATATTTTTAATCCATTTATTTTCCACTATTGTCTATTATTTAACAGTCCATTTGAATATAATCTATGAAAGTAAGCAGCCTGTGCGAAACAAAATATCGACACCCCAACCAAGTTTAAATAAAACTTTTAATTTTAATGATAATTTATTAAACTATTACGAACATCCAGCTTCCCGAGTAAAATTATACGTCGTTTCCTGAAAAATAATTGTATCAGCGCTACACCCTAGAGTTAATGTAAGGCTTCTTCGTTTAACATCCAAGTTAACAATAGAACTGTTCAAATTTGTTTCAATCAAGTTCTCTCAGTTAAATTTTATAAGGGGCTAAAAAGCCTTAACTTCACCTGGTAAAAAAGGATATTATTTTTATCTTGGATTTTAAGATAGTATTTATTTCATAATTTCAAAATTCAACTTACAAAATAAGCTTGGAATGGGCACATGAATGGGGGATCTAATTGGCTGACTGACTAGGGGCTAGACTGGGATAATCCGAATAAAAGGGAGCCTGTATGAAAAATAAATTGTATGTTTGAATGAGATTTTCATGTTAGTATTAATGGAAAATTTTAGCTATAAATATTAACTATGACGATTGCCATACAATTATATATTGTTTTTAGCAATAAACCTATTTATTTATTTCAGAATTCCTAGTTCATAATTTGGAATATTAAGTTCCTTTGTGACAATCTATCATTCTGCGTGAGTTATTTTAATGTAATATGATACACTTCATAGTCACATTGTGGTTAATTACTAGTACAGTACTTTATAACTCAAGTAGAGTGGTACTCAAGCCAAAATCACGAGTAATTTACGATGTTACACCCAACTAGTTGTTATCTATCATTAGGTAACCACTGCAATCATTAATCAGTGCACGTGCATAACTTTAAACAAGCTAAATCCAAAGATTAACACAATGACAGACCTATTTGTGTGAAAAAAAATATATTTGTAGAGATAAAAAACAATTAATCGTATAATACCTTAGATTATTGAAGAACATGCACCAAAAAATAAAAAAACTATACTTTAATTATATATATTTTTAAAGAAGTAGGGAGTGTAAAGGAGGAAGCATAAAAACTGTAAATCTGAATAAAACAATCAGAAAGTATATATTTAGTTTTTCAAGACATTGTGTTGTCGCAATGTCTTTACAGGGAACTGCGAGGTACTACATCAAAAGTACTGATATTAGAGATATTTTAAAATAGTGATAATCAACAATTACTTTGACTTTACAGTAGTTTCTATGGTATTCAATTAAATAAAAAAGTTGCTTGTAGCCATGTGCAATGTGTAAGTCACTCGTGAAGCAAAAGATGAACTGTTAACATGTTAACATGTAACAAATTGAAAAACATTTTTGCTGTAAACACCCGAAGTCTAAGTTGCAAATTCCTACCTCCTAACATAGTTGGCAACAGGGTTAGTACTTGAAAATACTTTATGTGTAGAATGTTTAGTACTAGTCAGTAGAACTCTAGGTCTTATTTTTTTAGTCAGTAGTTACGAACAAAACGATGAATGGTTAACTCATTTGCTAATAATCATATTCTAACGAAACCACGTTTTACCACAGTTTTTATCGTATTAAATGTGTTGTTTTGACAAGTGATCATCATCTTAATGGATTATTGTCATTTGTTCTGTTCGTTTATCATTAAATAAATGATAGGAATAACAGACTTCGAGGCAATAATTACTTTCCTAGCTAGTATTAGCCTACTATTTCAAGAACGTTCGTTGTGCTATACCAATAAGGCCAACTGATATGAATAAAGATAATCATTTTTCATTATGGGTCAAAGATGTTAAATTCTTATCATATTCCAGTTTCACTGTATATTGGTATATAAAAAAGCAAATCTGATTAAAAACATATTTTAATCTTTTACAAAGAACAAATTAAATACTGTAACTTAACCTAATTTGTGGTTGTGAGGCATGTCACTGACTATTATATTTGTGGTTGTGAGGCATGTCACTGACTATTATATTTGAGGTTGTGAGGCATGTCACTGACTATTATATTTGTGGTTGTGAGGCATGTCACTGACTATTATATTTGAGGTTGTGAGGCATGTCACTGACTATTATATTTGTGGTTGTGAGGCATGTCACTGACTATTATATTTGAGGTTGTGAGGCATGTCACTGACTATTATATTTGTGGTTGTGAGGCATGTCACTGATTATTATATTTGAGGTTGTGAGGCATGTCACTGACTATTATATTTGAGGTTGTGAGGCATGTCACTGACTATTATATTTGTGGTTGTGAGGCATGTCACTGACTATTAAATTTGTGGTTGTGAGGCATGTCACTGAATATTATATTTGTGGTTGTGAGGCATGTCACTGACTATTATATCTGAACATGAAATTATATTAAATGTACATTAATTGATGTTCAGATATGCAACTCTTATATAAGCCTTTGAGGCCACATAAAATTGGTGAATTATAATCGATCAGTTATGAAAATTGATAACACTACACAGTGTCCCTTCTCTTCGAACATTTTCTAACAGTTAAGTTACTGTTACAATAATACAATTGTTTATAAACCCTTGAAATGAAAGTTAACTTATTTAATGCAACCTCGTTTTTTGTTTTCTTCAGACAAACCATTTTGACTTATTGGATGACAGAGTTGAAGAAAGCTATGCACAGACGTCTTTATTCGTCAACAACAAATATTCAGAATATCATTCCGTCTAAAACACAAACACTGGGACGACTATGTATAATCCAAACATTATATCCTGGTAACTGTTGAAGGCCTTCCAATTTGGGGTTTAGGCCTAATTCTGGGGAGAGTAAATACTATCTTCAAAGCATTAGCTATTCAATTGACGGATGATTCAGCAAGTGCCGTAGTTTCTCTAAAATGGTAGTAGGACCAGAGCTCAGTATATATTGCTACAGTTGTACCAATCTTGCATCAATATCGTCTAGAATTACCCATCAAAGATACTTGACAACTGCTTTTCCAACATATAACGCATGGTCACTGCAACAGAGTGAATATATATTTTTAACGTTGAGGTATATATTTTTTCCAACCTCTTTTACGGCACAAACTCAGCTTCACAGGGCTTTTGGTGTTATCTTGCAATCAGAAAACGGCTAAAAGGTAAATTAAGATGTTATTAAAACAGTGAATAAACTTAATTTGCAGGCTTGAATATTGTATTTCAGATGAGCCTGATGGAGAAGTGATAAAAAATCAGTGATACTACCATGAGAGGAAATTTTAATATCCAGGCAAGTTAAAAATAAAAACTAATTTATAACTTATCCCTAGATTATTTATCAAATATCTTATACTGTAGGAAGTAGTATGTAATTATATTACTATATATATATGTTGAGATGATCTTCATAGTTTTGCTGCATATATTAGATAATCAACACTGCACATTAGCATTTTTTGTTATTATTTAAAAGAATATATATATATATATATATATATATATATATATATATATATATATATATTCTTTTAAATAAGTTTAAAAGTATATATATATATATATATATATATATATATATATATTCTTTTAAATAATAACAAAAAATGCTAATGTGCAGTGTTATCTAATATATGCAGCAAAACTATGAAGATCATTTCAACAAGCCATGGTTAGTGCAGTGAAGTCTGTCAGTGTCACTTGGTCTGTAAATTACCATAACCTTGTCCAAGCTGATATTGAGTAGGCCACTGTCACCCAGTTAGCAGTGTGTGTCTAACGACATACATATGGAAGTTTCGGGCCTAACTAACAGCTGACCTTTGATACCAGCTATCTAACTTGACACGACTACGGCTTTCCTTTGCGCAGGCTTTGGATTTAAGTGCCATGATATTACAAATCAAACTACATTTACTATCATGGTGCTTTTGGGTACCTAAATAAAGATCAATTTTTTCCTGGTTTAAATAAATGTCATATGGCTTTGAAAATAATTTGTATAACTGAATTAGTTCAATGAATATTGTATGGTCTTCTATTTAACAATATTTATATGTTGGTATAATGGTCAAAGGCACAAATAAACCACGAAAAACTGGCTCAGTTTATTCTTCCTGGTTCACTTGTAGCACTGTGACTGTGAATATAGTGTGGTGTCCTGTACGACTGAATCCCAAAGCTACAAAACACAGTTTATCGATTCATAGCACCGACAATTCCTTAAGACAAATCTCATAGCTCAGAAGTCCTGACATGAGGTTATTCCACAGGTCAAGGTAATTTAGAGATTCGTCCAAGAACTCAGATCTTGTAAAACCTCTCTCACTCCCCCCACCCTCTGTATCTCCCTCACTCGCTGCATTTCTCTCTTTCACTTTTACAAGACTTTGGTGATTTTCCCATCCTCTTCTTTCATAAAATAAAACTAAAGATTATGCATAGAGATGCATTATCCTTAGTATTATTATTAGGGGAGGGCCCTACTACACCTACATGCACTATTCGTTCTTGACATCCCCTCAACTCACATACTGTATTTGGCACTGTCTCCATTCACCCAAGTGTAAAGAAAGTGGACCACACGTGTGTATGTATGGAAGAATGAAAGTGGATGTACTAATCCCAGAGCTCCCTATATAAATCTTTGATAAACGTACAGAAATTTTTTTAGTGAATGAATGGCAAGAAATGGGCTAGTAAGTAATGGGCTACTAGTAAATGGGCTAGAAAGTAAGTATAACCTTCAAATGTCCTAATTTTAGTAGATAGTATGTATAGATAGTAGAATGAGGGTTTACCTAACATACTCCTCACTGACAGTTACTCCAATAAGTGCACTAAAACTGACCCTTGCAACCAAATGCAAATGTAATATTTATAGTCTGTACAGAAGTTGAGGATCAACTAACATAACAGAGCAGAGTTATTTGTTTTCTTAAATAAAGGTAATAAACTGTGGTGGGTCAAGATTTGTAACGAACAAAAACAAAATATGTTCAGCTTAGGGGAAGTGGCAGTTAGTAAGTGAGCCAAGCGAATTGTCAGGACTAGGCCAAGATAAGCAAATTGAGTGAATAAAATATGGGTCACGGCCGGAGTGTTCAACTCCTTGTAAAGAACTGGTAACCAGATAGCAAATATAATTTCCTTCCAAAAGAATATATTTAAAATTAATTAAACAACAATTTTTACATGTTTTTTGCCTTGCAACAAAAATGCCTTCCTTAATGGAAATTATTAATTTATTGTTAGTTGCTACATAGTTTTATTGTTATAAAACAAAGATAAACACATTTGTTGCACCCTCACAGAGTTAAATCGTTGTTTGTCAGACACTCTGTAAATTAAAGTGATTAACATCCCAGTTTGTCAACTGGCTTTCAACTGGCATGGCTGAAGTGGTACCCTCGTAGTAAAATATGCATTTTTTTATATTTTCTTTAAAACGTTTTATATAATTTTATATTCGTAATTTAATAAAATCTATATTCAAATGCTTTAAATTTTAAAATAATCTATTCAAATATGAAAGTACTTTACCCTGGATTTATATTTTCCAGGCCATGTTTTAATATGAATGCAGAGAAAATTCACGTTATTTTCATATTCAAAAATGAAAATAATGTTTATGCTTTGTTTATATATTAAAAAATATCTATGATGATGGAATTACATAGTAAACATGACTATTTATGTTAATTTCTCTTTCTAGTTTTTACGTCTTCGACATAATGAACATTTTTGTCCACTTAATTATTTTCTGATTGCCTAAAGATGTTTAATTCAAAGTATAGCCACCAACAGTAAAGTTTATAAACCCTTTTTACTTATAACTAAATTTACAATATCTCGCAATAACCAATGATATTATACGGTTCTCCTTAAAAGAATAATGTCCCTAATTGTGTAAACTGTGTAAAACAATTTCAACTGTGTAAAAATTTGATAATTGTGTAAAACTGAATCAAACTTATTTCATTCATGAGTCTAGATTAGGTTTAGGAGGTGGCATTTTAACTAAATAACAAACTAACCGTTTAAACGTCTTTATGTTCTAAGTGTAAAAACCTTAGCAGAATGTCTTTAGTACGAAAAACGCAAATTTAAAAATTCAAATTTGAAAGTTTTCAATAGTTAAAGCTGTATTAATTACCGTTTTGTTTTTTGTATAACTTAAAAAATAATATATGTTTAAAATTTATAAGGCTACATATAAGAGTAAACAACTTACTGCATATATATTTAAATTATTGATATAAAACCCATTATGTATAAACAATTTTATATTCACCCATTGTTTATAAACAATTTTATATTCACTCACTATTAAAAGTGACTGCTATTGATAGCGTTGTCATAGTACATGCATCAATGTTGTGATGTTTGATTGTTGTAATTACTCTAATTCAACCACAATAAGTTGATTGTATTGTATATTTCTTTACGACTTATCTAAATGCACTTAGAACAATTCCCCTCAGACAACGTCTATAAAACTATGTTAATCCAAACTAATACTTGTTCACGAGGTCCTCGTGAGTTGCTAATCCTACTTCTGTGATCGACCAATTTCAAGGATGTGTGGATTGTAATGATAGGAATTCTCAAGTTGAAATTGTATTCAACATGATTTTATAAAATGCTAGAAAACTATCTGATATGCAAATATTGCATTCTCATGTTCCTAAAGAAAATTAGAAAATCTCCTAGAAGACTAATTAACGAAGAGTAGTTTTTTTGTATTATTATTAAACAGCAAAGTATTGGACAAAATGTCATTAAATAATTAGTGACCTGGCTTCCCAATATCTACAATATAAATTATTTTTAGTTCATTTTGAACAGTTCATAATATGGCCTTTACCCGTAAGATAAGATGTAATACATATAATACAATTTGGATTTTCATATATAACAAAGCGATGAAGATTTATTCTAAGGCAGTCATGTCCTGTTTTTAGACGAAAAGCAGCAATAGCATTTTTTCTTGGAAAATCTAGAATATCACTTAAATCCTCCTATGATTTGTTTTAGTATTTAGTTTTTTAAGCCAGTTTGGTGATGAGTTTTTATAGAATATTTAATTTTGTTTTTACTTGATAGAAAGGAATTGTATTGTTTTGATTTTCTGTTGCTCCTTGTTTAGCTAGTTGTCCAGCTAATACATTTCCTTTGACATTGCAGTGTAAAGGAATCTTCATTCCATTAGAAATAAAATGGAATGAATAATTCTATTTTTGAATCAATACAAATAGCTTCAACTGCTGATTTAGAGTCACAAAATAAGACAATGTTTTTATTTGTGTTATTTTATTATAATATTATAAGAGTAAATTTAGTTACTTGTAATGACATAGTACTTTATTGTACGCCTATAATATAAAAGATCTATAATCTACTCTGACAAGATCGATCAACGCTACCCATCCAACCTACAACATGAAGAATAAAATAAATGTTAATCCATTTTCGCCATTCGATAAACACTGGCTGTTGTCTTGTTTTTAGCTATATTTAGAGACACTAATTTAAAATACACTGTGCTAATTTATAAAATATGATATAACAGTTGATTTCTTTCTTTGTTAGAAAATATCCCTTATATTTGTAGAACATATAACAAAATTAAATACAAATATTACCGAATCCCGTCCTCTTCAGACCTTTCATTCAATTTTAACAAACTGATACAAGTCTTAGGTCTTTAAAAAAATTTAGTTCACTTCTCAAAAATATTGACCCTAATTTTTGCTTTTGTAATTTTTATACATCAGTCAGTTTGCTATAT
The DNA here is from genome assembly GCA_035578905.1 of Stictocephala bisonia. Taxonomy (NCBI): domain Eukaryota; kingdom Metazoa; phylum Arthropoda; class Insecta; order Hemiptera; family Membracidae; genus Stictocephala; species Stictocephala bisonia. The sequence continues at coordinate 4,141,823 of JAQJVL010000025.1, read as the reverse complement.
CACGTTGTACAGTAATATAAATAGTATGTAATACTATAAAGAATCTGAGAAACGGGTTATTGATATATAAACTTACGAGAAATCACGATGCCATTGGAAATGAGGAAGAGGTCATCGATGTTGGCGGACAAGGCGGTCAGTCGCTCCTCCACCGAGTCCTGGCTCGTGTTTGACGTGTTTGCCATGTCTGCAAATCAACGAGCATTATTGATTAATTTAAAATCATTAATGTCTGTTGAATTAACAATATTTTTTAAAACCCCCAAAGATAAACCAATAATCCTTCCAGTCAAAGTACAACATTCCTATCTATGTTGATTGATCTGGTTAGTTGTCCACTGATCTTATAAATCTTTAATTAGTATGTTAAAATAACAAGTTAGTCATAAACTGGTGAATGTGTTTAACCATATGTTTTTTAGCTAATCTAATGTGTCTAATTTGCTCGTTAATTGCTTAAAAATTCAGATCTTTTAGTTTCACTGCAATTTTAACTCTGTATTATTTTTGTTTGATTTATTTTTTTAATTTTATTTAATGAACTGATTTAGTAAAATTTTATTATTTCACATTCAACCTTGAAAAAAGTTAATGTTGTCCTTCAAAAATCAGTTATCCTTTTCTGATTTTTCATAAGCTAAAGGTTCTCAGTTCGATTCCAATCAGAGTCATAACAAACTTTGAAAGGGATCAGCTGATAACCACCTGCTGTGCATCTGTCATTTTGTCATTGGGTTATTAATTAATGACACTTTCTAAGGAATAGTCGGTGTTAGTTTGTAACAATAACTACATTCGCTCATCTACAATCATCACACTCATTCTAAATCCAAATTCACCCATAACTTGACGATTGGCGACTAAAGAATAACTAAATGTATAAAAATTTAACTGCAATTTGTTATTTCAAACATATTTTGTTCCCTTTCGCAGTCCTCACTTCGGATGCACGACGTGATTGTCCTTAATCTATATATGCAAATAAATGTGTGGGAATTATTTTTTTAGTGCCGATCAACAATAATTGCTTGAATACAATTGTGTGCCGATGAGATAACAGGATTAGACAACAATAGCATGTAAGTAATAATTAGGAGAATGTATTTAGTAACTGTTGTGTGGAGGATTACTACAATCAACAATGGAATCCTTAAAAGTTGTATTCTTCATTTTCCCTTTTCGGATAAACATTTACTTAATATATTTCCTCAAAGCAACGATCCGAATAAAACAAGCTTTAGACATATTTTGGAATGATATTCAGCCATATCTACAACTACTGAACCATAATATTGTAAGGGTAATCTGTGAATACAAATACATATGGGTCAGAAGGCTTATCGTGTAAATGTTTTGTTTTGTCGCCATGTCTTTTACATGTTTTTTTGTGATTAAGGCAATCTATATAGACATTTGAATAAAATAATTTTAATAATAATTTATCTAAAATATATTTAACGTATTTTTTCTCTTTTATAAGATGCTTATTTTCATGTGAAGTGTTTATGGTAAATTTTTTGGCCTTATACTATACAGCAAAAAAATTATTCAAAAAACATTAATAAATAAAAATCGTATGGATTTTAATACGTAGAGAGATTCATATTTTAGTTTGCTACAAATATTATCCCACTTTTGTTTCATAGCTCGTTGGACCACCGCATATGTGGCTTCCGAAAACACTCACTGCTTTTTCTTTAAATTCGTGAGGAATATTTAAAATTTAGGATATTAAAGTTTTAAAAGATCTCAATATTATAGGATACATATGGTTTATAAACTTAATTTTTAATTGCATAATGATTGACTTCAATGAGAAGATATATTAGAAGGTCATTTAACTTGTTAACCTTTACGGTGCAGTGTCCTTCACCTTGCCACAGGCCTTTCAGACTCAAAGACGTTACTCAGCACTGTATTCAAGCTCTATTGTTGCACTTTATATCTGTGTCAATGAAAAATTGTTAGTGGTATTTCTTTGTTATATGTTTATCTATTGTTTGTTATCATTTTACATAGTCTAGTCACAATTTTTTTATTCATATATAAGTTACTACTATTGTTATTTATTATTTGTTATCAATTTACATAGTCCATTAAAAAGAAAAAATTTGTTAATTCGTATGCAGGTTATAACTATTGTTATTTATTATTATTATTTATTTATTGTCATATTTATTTATGAGAAAGTATTGCTACTTTTAATCCATAAGAAAATAGAGTGATCTCAAAGACCTGCACAGTAAACTTTAAAATGGAATGAACTGCTTTGGTGTAAATTGTCTCTTAACTATATCAAAGCATGTAAATAAAATAAAAATATATTCCTCACTTATTTATATAAATAATAACGTAAAACACTACCACCTCCCACGCATCCTACTTCCATCCACCAAAACGGGTTTTGATGTTTAATTGTAGGTAACGATCACATTAGCAAACCTAACCTAAGGTTTTATTGATTATAATGTTTTCGTGTAAACTTTAAAACAAGTAACAGGTTAGAGGCGTTTTAATAGGGAATTATTTTACCTTGTAATATATTATGGGGTCTTATTTCTTTAAATTTACCCCCAAAAGTTAAAATTTACCGTAAAATTATAATACTAACACTTTTTATTATACATGAGCAAACAAAATGAAACTTGAGATAACAACAATATTACGTGGTAAAATAATGGATCTCGATATTTTATTTGACAACAACGATGTTCAACCTCACTATTCACTATATTCACGGCCATTTGCAACTGTTTTATTCGCTCATTATTGCATGATCATTTGCATTAGAACAAATTTATTTGTTAATGTTTTAATAGTTTTTAACATTGTATAATAACATTAAATATTACAATATAAGTTCAATTTGTATTAATTGTATGCTATTAATGAAACATTACGTAGATTATTTAAATAAGATAGATTATAAACCTGAAACATTATAATGTTGCACTGTTCGAATAATATTTATGTAATGAGGAAGTTAACCCGGTAGGAGGAGTGGATGACCATGGCACAGTTTTGGGGCTGGAGGAGGATGGCCTTAGCTGGAGTCAGTATTACTGGAAGTGGAGACAGGTTAGCGAACTTCTGGAAGTGGTTTGAACACAAGAAAACATGGTAACAAATCTATTACGATAGTAATCTATAGATCGTGTTCACAGCATACTCGGGCGAACAAATTTGTGCATATACTTTTAGAGAGACAAAGAAGTATACTGGAGCTTTGACTCTGCACGACATCAATTATATGGCTCAGCTATCGTCAACTGCCACTGGAATGTCGTGAAGTCAGTGACTTACAGGAACAGTTGAGTTTCACAATGTATCATTTATTAAGTACATACCCTTGTTCCCTTATAGTCATGGTAGGCTGTTTTAATTTTTTTTCTTTGTACGTAGTATGATATTGTTAATATTTTTTATTGTATTATTATATCTATAAAATGGCTAAAATTAGAATTTTCACATCAATTGAAATTCTAATTGGTTTATTGCATGAAAGTTTGTATTTAAGTGAGTCCCCTTGAAATGTAATGTAAATGAATAAAAAATTTTAGGTTTGGTGTTTTTGTGGGATAATTGCGTTAATCACGATCAAAGCAAATTTTAAATAGCAAATATACTGTTAGTAAAATTTGCTCTTCAAACGCCTGCATTTTCAAATATCGAGTTTGTATACGGTGCGTTCAAATTCAACGTTTGACGTCATGTGGAATGACAGCTACTCATTTACTCTTCAGAAACATTTTTTCCGTAAGTATTTATTACCATCGTTTGATATCTATGACATCATAAAAACGTATACATTTTATGTTATCAAACAAATGTTATCAAGAGGTAATTAATTGAATATTTTCAATTTTTGGTTATTTAATCGCATCCAATGAAGTCTGAAATAACATATTTTTCTGTGAGCCAGATTGATAAGAGAATTAAATTTGTTCTATAAATATGGAATTATAAAAACAGTTTTTAATAGTTTCAATATATTTCCTATCTACACCTGTCACAGCTAAAAACCAAAATAAGAAGAAATCGCATTGAACATATTCCATTATACATAACATAATACAGTGTCAGGGAACGAGAAAGGTTTTCATTCATGGAATACGAGTTGCAAAAAATGCAAGTGACAATGATAAAAGAGGAATTGGAAGACAGTCTACATCCAAATCTCTATAGTGAGAAGATATACGGCAAATTCTTATGGCTATTTGAAAGCTCGTATACAATACTGTATGTTACAAATAATTCTATAGAATTAGCACAGAAAATGATCGACTATAAGCTGCAACTGAATCTCTATTGTTATGTGAATACCTCTGTTTCCCTGATGAGGTATCTGATTCAAACTATGACTAACGTACTGTATGTTCCTTGATTAATGTACTTTCTGTATAAATTGATAGAATAAAAATTAAGTTTTAGTTTTAAAACCAATCACTGACCAAACACATACATAACACAGAAATGCTCTCTGTACAGTCGAATACTCTACTACAAACAACGAGTAGTTTCAGGAATAGACGCTAACACAATCGATTATTAGCATTCCGAAACACGCTACCACATCATCGAGAGCCAAAACTAAATACTTAGCATTCTGCATTCATCTCGCATTGTTTGCCAAAATGTGTCTCTAGCAAACTGTTTGTGTCTCTTCAATAAATCATTTGTGTTGAATACATGTGGTGGAACTGACTGAGTGAATTCACGTAGTACGAAAATTAATCGATTACAAATTGAACATTCATAAAAAGATTTTATAGTTTCCAAAATTATTAACTCGATCAGTGGCCTAGGCTCTGTATTGTTATTAACCTCCTTATGGATTGGGAAGGTAATTCGCTCAGTGGTAGGGAAAACATGTCGTATTAACTCTATTTCTACTGGGTAAAGGTAGGGATTGGCATGTTTGAACATGTCGTGTTAGCTCTATTTCTACTGGCTAAAGGTAGGGATTGGCATGTTTGAACATGTCGTATTAGCTCTATTTCTACTGGCTAAAGGTAGGGATTGGCATGTTTGAACATGTCGTATTAGCTCTATTTATACTGGCTAAAGGTAGGGATTGGGAAGGTGATTCGCTCAGTGGTAGGGAAAACATGTCGTATTAACTCTATTTCTACTGGCTAAAGGTAGGGATTGGCATGTTTGAACATGTCGTATTAGCTCTATTTCTACTGGCTAAAGGTAGGGATTGGCATGTTTGAACATGTCGTATTAGCTCTATTTCTACTGGCTAAAGGTAGGGATTGGCATGTTTGAACATGTCGTATTAGCTCTATTTCTACTGGCTAAAGGTAGGGATTGGCATGATTGAACATGAATTTAAAGTAAGCATTATTTCAAAGTCAATTCAGTTGCATAAAAGTGTCAATTTATTTGCAGAGATATGGTTAAATAGGTTGGATATGACTTCAAATAATATCGTCATTGAGAAAATAAATTGATGCTTATTACTAAAATGAAAATACATTTGTAAAATATATTTCTATGTTCATTTTATTGTGGCTATTATTTCATATAATTTTAACTATAGGGTTTTTATGAAACAAACAGGTGAAACATGACACAACACAAAGTAACTTAATGTGAAATTCTTTATCTAAATGTTGAATGACACATGACAAAATGAGGCTTATAATTGGAGTATAATCACTTACGTCATTCGAAAGGCGAATTTCCTTTAGTTTACGGCACTTTCCTCTAATGTTATTCATACAGTTCGAACCGTTATGCCATTTAAAAGTGTTAATTTTCATTTTAAAAATTGTCTATTTTCACTTGTTGATTTTGTGTACATGACGTATCAAACCGTATATCAATTTTAATTTAGAATATAAATTACTAACAATGATAATTATGTGATATTTTCTTATTTTATACTTTAAATATTTAAAAACCAAAATTATGTGTGATTGATAAATAATCTTAAAGCAAACATAAATAATCTATTCACATAAAAATGTGTTAAATTATTCGAGAACTTTAAAACCAATCTAATTTGTTGAAATACTACGTTCTTGCCCCTCAGGTGGACGTTTTACTTTATTATACTATTTTTATTTTTTATGAAGCACTAAAAACAAAAATGCACCTCTCAGGACACCCATGACACATCATGACAAAAACTATGTGAGATTTGTGTTTTGTAGTGATCAGAACACGGAAAATCCTAATGATATAAACTATTTTTCTGTTTTGTCCTCCTTAATGAAGATCAAGCTTTCTTTTTATATCAAAAATAGGATACAAAATACAATGTTAAAACAGCTCTACTGTTAAATACATTGTGAAATTTAAAATGTTCCTTTACGCCCATCAAGATCAATAACAACTGTAAGTGGTCATATATTACCATTTTATGACTTTAATAAACCACCGTGTTTGAAATAACAGTACTTAGTTTATACATTAAACAGTCGTATAAAGGTAATAGTTTTAGATGTGACTGATAAGTTGTCCCCTCACACAAATGGACAGTCTATCGTCATATATATGTGACTGATAAGTTGTCTCCGCACACAAATGGACAGTCTATGGTCACTTATATGTGACTGATAAGTTGTCTCCGCAAACAAATGGACAGTCTACGATCATTTATATGTGACTGATAAGTTGTCTCCGCACACAAATGGACTGTCTATGGTCATTTATATGTGACTGATAAGTTGTCTCCGCACACAAATGGACAGTCTATGGTCATTTATATGTGACTGATAAGTTGTCTCCGCACACAAATGGACTGTCTATGGTCATTTATATGTGACTGATAAGTTGTCTCCACACACAAATGGACAGTCTATGGTCATTTATATGTGACTGATAAGTTGTCTCAGCACACAAATGGACAGTCTATGGTCATTTATATGTGACTGATAAGTTGTCTCCGCACACAAATGGACAGTCTATGGTAATTTATATGTGACTGATAAGTTGTCTCCGCACACAAATGGACAGTCTATGGTCATTTATATGTGACTGATAAGTTGTCCCCGCACACAAATGGAAAGTCTATGGTCATTTATATGTGACTGATAAGTTGTCCCCGCACACAAATGGACTGTCTATGGTCATTTATATGTGACTGATAAGTTGTCCCCGCACACAAATGGACTGTCTACGGTCATTTATATGTGACTGATAAGTTGTCCCCGAACACAAATGGACTGTCTATGGTCATTTATATGTGACTGATAAGTTGTCCCCGCACACAAATGGACAATCTATTGTCATTTATATGTGACTGATAAGTTGTCTCCGCACACAAATGGACAGTCTATGGTCATTTATATGTGACTGATAAGTTGTCTCCGCACACAAATGGACAGTCTATGGTCATTTATATGTGACTGATAAGTTGTCCCCACATACAAATGGACAGTCTATGATCATCTTATAAATAAGCCATTGCTGTATCATTTCTTGAAATAAAATATTTTTGAATTTGAATATGTTAATTAGTATGGCCTAGATACTTCTCATTTCCAGGAAGTTTATACAGGGTAGAAACAAATATGGAAACGCTTCCATAACTTTTGTGTAGCTTCACTTGTAAAAGTGAAATCTTATACATGATTATGGTTACAAAGAACATACTTTTTGACGCCATTGGGGACATTTCATCTGTTCATGGAAACGGCCCAGGAGGAGTTGAACGAAAATCTTCAACGTAAGCCTAAGGTCGAGTTTGGTGTCAAATTAAAGGTTTATTCAAGAAAAATTAATTGCCACAAACCGGATTTCGAAAGGTATATCCTTTCCAGAATAGTGGTAATTTAAATTTCAAACAATATTATTTCTCCGCTATTTAAAGGTTTTAAGTAAATTATTCTGATCAAAAATTATACTTTATGGATTTAAATTTAAATCCATTTAAAAAAATTAAATTGTCAAATTATCTATGGAAAAAATATCATTGTTGTGAAAGCGTTTCCATACTTGCTCCACCCTGTATATACACTAGTAACGGTTATTATAGCATACTATAAGAACTAAGTAATTATTAATCATAAATAGTCTTATAATTATTTTCTAAGGAGAGTTATAGAAATTACAACAATAAAAATTTCTTTTTTTTAAACTATGTCAAATAAATATAACAAAAAAACTGTAAATTTATGTTAGAAGCAAAATTTTAATCAATATTGTGAATTCTTCTTAAGACTGAATAATATTTGTATTTCTAGATGTAAACAATTACAAATCCATTTATTACAGCTTATAAGTGTAGAGCTAAGTACCTGGGGCATTGAATTTATTCTCTTTGCACTTAGAAGTTATGAGTAAGTGTGTATCGTTATGGTGTCAATTACAACGTAAAGTTCGATAAAATAGACATGAGAAACCAAGGTTACTAGGAAAGTAATTAACTTAAACCCCTCCCCCGCACTTGACTGATAGGACCGTGGAAAGGTAATACCATAGACCATTCGTGGTATGTGGTGGTCACTTCTTGTTCTACAATAGTAAACTACTTCTTTAACATTCTTCTTTTTCTTTTTTCTGTTTATGTTACATTTCATTTAATTAGCCTGAATCCGTAGTAACCTAAAACTGCCAGTGTTTAAAATGTTAGTTGGTGCAATATAAAGCCACTTAATACATAGCTGGATTTAACTTACAAGTTGTTATTTACATATAATTTACAATAGTAATGTTGGAGTTTAGACTTTACTTTCTGCATGCTCAATATTTCTTAATTAATTGTATACGACATTGTATAATATGAAATAAATAAATATAATTGAAACACATAACTGAAATGACAGTAAAAAAGTCATTCATCACCTATAAAACATTTTGGATAACTACAGATTACGTTTTAGTCTACAAAGAGTGTTGTGAGTAAATCTGTATTGAAAAATCATAAAAATACAAAATGTTCAAGCAATGCTTTTAAAACAGATTGGGGCATAATGTATGTGATAAAAATAAACTACATTACAGTACTAACAAAATGAATTCGGCCAATGAGTTGACTGCCAATTTTACCCACCCGCCCATTAGCCAAGTGGTCTAGGGTCCCATACAGGGCGAGGGGAGCACAGATAATATTTAATGGGCTACATGTTATATGATCCAACACCTTTGGATCATTACTAGAAAATTAGGCTCATGTATATTTATATATTTTTTAGTAGCCAACTACTACAAAAATCAAAAACATTTTAGTACCTGTTTAACACACACAAATATGCTATTACATTTAATATAGTTTCCTTCTCATCTATCCAAATATTCCAATTGGTGTTGAAAATTCAAAGCCTTCAGTCACTACATCGAAAACCAAAGCCGTAAATATTTTGAGAAAATATAATTTTTCAAAACATATTTTAGTGAGGCATCAGCAAATAGATTCGTCCCCCATATCAAAATGAATTAATTGCAATTCGTGAGCCTACAGCCATATAAACCAATATGTGTGTAATAATTAACCCATTTAGTTAGATGTCAATTTAAGATAGTCTTCTCCTGGACCCCAAAATACCTTCAGGTGTGAAATAAATTCAAAAACAGTGTGTTTCTGACCTTTGGGCCACTGCCTGTACCGATTAAAATAATTGAAGTGGAATATTTCTCCAAATTGTAAACTTTCATGTTCAACCTCAAAGAATTTGAGGTGGGGAAGTTAGTTTTAGAAAATTGTAAAATTTAAATATACGTTTTGGAGGATTATTTTTAAAACATAAACTTCCAGCAGCTGTCCTGGAAGTTAATGTTACATGCATTAGATTAATGCCCTATGCAACATGACATAGGTTGATATTCAAAATTTTTGATTTAAACCAGTTTTAATTATCCGTATGTTTGAAGATTTTTCATATAGTAAAAATGTAAAGTTAAATGGTTATCCACATTATCTTCTGAAAGTTCATGTCATTACTAACGATGGGTCCGAACTTTATATTCCTCAGATAAACAATAGCATGAACTCTGAAATAACAAAATTATTTAGATTTTGAGCCACACTACCATTAGGGGTAAACATAGTTTGAACATTTTTACATCGAAAATAAAAAGCTTTAAAGGTCAAATTAAGATTTGACACGACCTAACTTTACATAGTAAATTTTTCTAAAACCAACCTCCCCCCCCCCCACTTCAAAAAGTGCCCTTTGAGACAAGTAACAGGTTTTTAAATAATTTGCCTTAAGTCTTTGGGGTCCAAAATGTAGTATAGTTGGAAGAAATATTCCAGTTCAATTCGTTTGGTCAGTACAGGTAGCGGCCAAGTGGTCTGAAATACCCTGAATATATCCAATGACTCAAATAAAAAATGACTTAACGTTTTGGAGTACAATTAATACAGCGAATATTACTGAATAAAAAAAATTATTGATTTCCACATACAATGAACTTATTCAAGATTAATTGTTTCGAAATTAAATACTCCAGAAACTATTTTATTAGGGTATCAAATTAAAATCAAGCTTTTATTGAATTCATAAACACATCCATATTGTACTGTATAAATGCAAATATTAGGCCAACAAAGCCCAAAATCACTGGGCACAACATTGTTACTAATAATAGTTTAATGGGTAAGATGAATGTTATTTATAAAGACAACATATTAGCTAAGTGTCCTGTTGCTCCTTGTACTAATGAGTGTTTCTGTGACGTGGTTTCTGAGACTAGTGTGACTAATCGAAGCAGATTTAGTGTTAACATTTTCCACCAAAATATGCGTAGTCTTAGTAAAAAAATAGGACAGCTCAAGGTGGTTTTGCATGATGAGGTTGAGGACATAGTGTGTCTTAGTGAGCATTGGCTAACTGGTGACGAGACAGTCGCCGTCTTTGGACGGCTACCATCTGGTAGCTGCCTATTGCAGGTCTTCTGTTGGTCGTGGTGGAGTGGCAATTTTATTGAGAGATGGCCTCATTGGCAAGAAAAGAGATGATATCATGCAACACATCTTAGAGTGGATCTTTGAAGTGGTGGCAGTATCGGTCCCAGCTATAAGAGCGACTGGGGTCTGTGTGTACAGGCCCCCTTGCGGTCGGTTTGCCATTTTCATGGAGATATTCAACTCTGTATATTCACACAGTAAAAAACATTTAGTTCATTTAGTGAAAAAATAAACAAATATTTCGTGGTTACCTTAAATCTGAGTCATGGGAACAAGTTTTTCATGAAAAGTCAACAGATGCTATGTTTTTCAAGGATATTTTAACAGATTATTTTTTTAATTCATTTCCTCTTGTCAAGAAAAGAACAAGGAACCTTGGACGACCTAAGTGGATAACTGAGCAGGTATTGGAAAGTCGATGGCGTCTTTGGGATGCCTACGTTCTGCAGAGTCGTGGGCCTTTAGCGCTCAAAAATTACTACCACCTGCTGAAAATCCACCATCATAAACGTAGAAGGTAAGCAAAATCTAAGCAAGCAAAGGAGTTCATATCGACTAAATCTAATACCTCAAAAGCTACTTGGCAGGTTATCAATAGTTGCAGGACTTCCCACAAAAAATCTAAAGGCAACGATGTGGACGAGCTGGTTCATGAGGGGCAAAGTGTGCGTGATCCGAAACTAATTTCTTCAATTCTTAATCAGTCTTTCGTGAATGTAGCAGAGGATCTTGGGTCTGCGTCAATCTCAGAATCTCCCTCAACTTCAGCAATTAATATTTTCTCAAATTAAACGTGTTACTAATTCCCTCTATTTCTCTGAGCTACTAGTTTCTGAAACTATTAGTTCTGTAAACTTTATGAAAATAGTTGAAAATATCCTTAGACATATTTCGTATCTTGTCAAGTCTTTTGAAGGTGTTCCAAGAGCTGGCACTTATCTTGACATATTTATTTAATTTCTCTATATTGGAAGTTGTATTTCCTACTGACTTAAAAATCACCAAGACGATACCAGTTTTGAAAAAGGGAACAAGTAGATCTGACCCTAACTCCTACAGACCCATATCAATTGCTCCAATTATATCTAAGGTTTTTGATAAAATTGTATTTAACAGACTCTATTCTTTTTTTAATTCAACAACATAATTTCGGATAGCCAGTTTGGATTCAGACCAAACTTGGATACATCTTCTGCAGTAGCATCAACCATGAAGCGTGTACTGACCTCTCTTGAGTCTGGCGATCACCTTGTAGGCCATTTTTGCGATCTTAGTAAGACCTTTGACGTTGTCGATCATGTCATTCTCTTATAGAAACTGGCTGGATACGGCGTCAGAGTGTTTCTTTTCAACTGGTTCAGGTCCTATTTTCTTGGTCGAGTCCAATGTGTCCAACTTTATAGCTTTGGTGAAGCCCACACGTCTGAATTTTCCACTGTTACACGAAATCAGGCGTTCCTCAGAGCTCTGTAATGGGGCCTTTGCTTTTTATCCTTCATATAGATGATCTTCCTAAATATGTTAACTCTGGTTTAGATAATTCACCACTCTCTGTTTCTTTATTTTCTGACGATACATGTCTCATTTTAAATCACAATAATTTTTCTTCTATAGTCGATATTTTTAATCACACTTCCTCTCAACTTATTCAGAGGTTTTCATCAAATACATTGTACCTAAATGTAACCAAAACCAGTATTATTGAATTTCATCCTCAATGCACCTATAATATTCCAAGCATATTTTGCATGGGCGACACTATTTTGGACAACACTCTGTCAACTAAATTCCTTGGAATCCATCCAGATTATATTTTATAATGGGACACTCATATTTCTAAGATAGGGAGCCAGCTGAACTCTGCTATATTTGCCCTGAGATGTTTGTCTTCATTCGCCTCTAGTAAGGTCCTCAACCTCGCGTATTATGGCCTTATTGAGAGTCGATTGAGATATGGAATTTTTTCTGAAATTCTTCTTTATTTAATTGGATATTTATTCTTCAGAAGAGGGCGCTAAGGATCATCTGGGATCTGGATTTTTTTTACTGGTTTTTTTTTCCCCCATAAGAAATACACTGGGGAAGTTTTGGGGTAAAAATTGGCCACCATCTAGTTTATAAGTGAAAAATGTCAACTATTGTGAATATTACTGCAGGTTTCAGACAGAGAGATTTAATTCAAGTATACACTTTATAGGAGTAGTACTTTATTGTACGTGTATTGACCCACTCTCCCACCCATACACGTACAATTGTATTGTTGTTAAGGGTAAATCGTCAGGTCACTAACTGTCCTCACCAGGCAAAGTCATTACATAATAAATAATAAAATACATAAAGGTGTGTATTTTATAAATAAAACTACTTAAAATATGTTTGAATGTGTTTAAATATTCTTTACTACACTTTATTTCCATATTCAAAGTATTTTGAAACTTAATAGTAACCTACCCGGCCACCCATACACGTACAGTGTTATTGACCCACCCGCCCACCCATACACGTAGTGGTATTGCCCACTCATTCAGTATCACTGTTAGTGTATGGGTGGGCGAGTGGGTCACTATCACTGTGCGTGTATGGGTGGTCGGGTGGATCACTATAAATGTGCGTGTATGTGTAAGCAGGTGGGTCACTATCACTGTGCGTGTATGGGTGGGCGGGAGGGTCACTGTCACTGTGCGTGTATGGGTGGGGGGGGGGGGGTGGGTCTATATCACTACTCTACATTTACAAAGACATAGTGCATGTGATTACTACTACTATCACAATTGTGTCATGCCTTTCGAAACAAAGTTGTGTGCCTTTCCAGTTGTTTCTTACTCCAGGGATAAACGAGACAGTTTCCTAGCTTACTCTGTTGTATTGTACGTGTCTCAAAGTAAAACAGCTGTTACAGTTCCGTTTAATATTCTTTTCACTACACTACTATGAGTTCAGCTGTTTTCGTTATGTGTTTACAACCTGCGAAACATCATATTTTCAACAGCTGTCTATTGTTTACTACCAAAAGTAACATTGTGTAACATACATCAATACCACTCCGTGTGTATGGGCGAGTGGGTGGGTCAATAACAATGCGCATGTATGGGCGGGTGGGTCTGCTGAAGGTCTTTACCAACATTACTTTTGGTTAAGTATATGCCTATTGAATATCGTTGTTCATGTAACAAAGTCCTGTCAGTAGTCACTCTGTGCGAGTAATTTTTATTGTAACGCCTCTTTCGGGCGGCTGGCATCCTCACACTATCCAGCCTTTTAATATATGAGTTGGTGGTATATGTTTTTAAAAATAAAATCGAATTCCCTATCCTTAATCATAACTACAATACTAGATGTAAAAATAATTTTATCATTGAAAAGTGCAATCTGAATCTTTTTAAAAAATCTTCCTCAAAATATAAAACCAATTAATAGTTTATCTCTGCTGAGAACTCGTTTGTAGAGCAATTTGGTTGGGAGGGCTTTCTATACTATCGATGAAGCTCTTATTCAGCCTTAAGTGGTGATGTTGGCTGTTTTATTTTTATTTAACTACCTTAAATACTTTTTCTTATTGTAGAAGCTCTTATTGTAATACAATAAATGTCAAGATTGGCTTAAGTAGGGGCCATAGTGAAAAATTTTCTTAGTATTAATTTACTTATGATGTTATTTGTGTATTATTTTATGTTCTTGATTAATGATGTTATTTTTGTATTATTACTCGCATATAAAACTATAACAGTTCATATTGTGCCAATAAATTAATCTTGAATCTTGATTCACTATTATAAGGAATTTTGGACCAAAGCCGGGGTCAGGTAGACAAGAGTACGTCAAGTGAAGAGGGGCGAAAGCCAAGTATGCTTGGGTGTTCCTCACTATACGAAATGTATTCCATGTAGATTCAAGCTTTTTCCATTAACCTCAACTATAAGGATAGCTTCTTCCCTATAAAAAGTTTATTTATTTTTATTAAAAAATGAAACATTTATTTAATAATTTAACTAATTGCCAATGTGTTGATTACTTAAAACTGCAAATACTTTAATTTTAACACACTGTTCAATACAATATGTGATTACTAATAACAATCATTTGTAACTACATTCAAAACTTTATCCACCGAAAATAGAATAGAAAAGATTCTGTAATTGACACAATGTGTGATCAGTTAAACATCGGTGCTGCCACAAACAAAACAACTTAAGGAAAACACGTATAATTGTGACGACCGACGATAGCAATTAGAGACTTCGACTTACAACATTGACAATCAAAACACACATAATAATACGATTCCTACACCACCAGGTTCACTTCCAATATGAGGACGATAATATTTCATTTTTCTATATTCATGATTGTATACTTAAGACTAATTAATTCAGTTTTCCGTTATTAAAATAAAGTGAAAACAATATTATTAAAACTATGACTTAATTATTGCTTTACAGCATAAATATATGATGTATGGATCTATATATACAGGGTATCTAAAATGTCTAGAAACTCCCAACAATTTTTCAATCGAAATGTAAATTCGAAATTTTTACAATCTCAATATTTATTGAGCACCTACTTTTTTGAATAATTTTTGTCATTTCACAGTAACTTGGGACGTCCTGTTGAGGATATCGTTGATATTCTTTATGGAAGCCTTTAGCCTGTGATGCATCACTTTAAAGATTATAGTAAACTGAATTGATTGCTACAGACCGCATCTATAAGGAATTACTATATCAGAAAATTCAGTACAGTATTGAAAATTTGATGATGTTTAAAGAATTCATTTTTACTTGGTTCTTGCCACAGTAATGAATTACTGTAAATATCCCAACATTTGTAAAAATGTTCAATTAATGTAAAACAAAAGTTTCATTTTAAGCTGGCTTAATTAGTACAACTTTGATACAGTTTTATTATAATTAAATTGTGTAAATAATAAATTATCTTATTAATTTCTTAAAAACATAATTTACTATGTTAGAAAAGGCGTATCACTATTAGCACCATTTGGTGTCAAATAAAATGCTTGAACCATCTTCCTTCTTCAGTTTGATACGAAGTTAAAATAAAATTGTTGAACATTAGCAAAAATGTTCAATACTTAAAGTGCTCTATTTTCTCATATAGTTATTTCTTAGAGATGTGATCCGTGGCATTAAATTCAGGTACTATAACCTTTAAATTGGTTTATCACAATGTATAGCCTTCCATAAAGAATATTTACGTTATCCTCAACAGTACGTCCCTCGTTAGTGTAAAGTGACGAACAAAACATTGTTCCAAAATGTAGGTGCCCAATACCTATCGAGATTGCATAAGTTTCTAATTTCTACTTCGATTAATAAAGAAAATGTTAAGGTGTTTCTAGATATTTTAGACTTCAGGTTGTTTATAGAGTGAGATTTTATCTCAAAGTATGTTTTCTAGATTATCAACTGATACTGTTTATGGTCGCTTTATAATATGTTATAAAAGTTAAAATTTATCAACCTTCCCTATTTCAACAACATATATCATATCAGTTTTGAATGCCATAAAATGCTTTAACATTTATCAATTCTAGACGTTTAAGGACGCTCATAATCTGTCGAAATGGAATAATAAGCCTTTTAGTTTAACAGTTGTTATCGTTAAGGACGCAATAGACTCATGAATGAACTCAAAAATTTGTATTAAGTGGAGGATAAATGTTAATTATCCACTTGCGTTTATATTTATTTATTAATTTTTTATCATACATTTATTGCACTTATTATCCACCATGTGTTACAAACCCAAAGCACAAACTAATTTACCTATTGGCCCACCAACCTACCCCACATATATTCCCTTTAAGATTCATTCACCCAAAGGACACTACACTTCATAGCCCACCTACATACCCCAAACAGACATTCACATTAAGTCATTCACCCAAAGGACACTACAAGTCATGGCCCACCCGCATCCCCAAACATAATCACTTCATGTGTCATTCACCCAAACGACACTACACTTAATGGTCCACCAACATACCCTACACAGACGTTCACTTTTAGTCATTCACCCAAAGGACACTACAAGTCATGGCCCACCCACATCCTCACACATAATCACTTTTTGTGTCATTCACCCAAAGGACACTACACTTTATGGTCCACCCACATACCCCACACAGACATTCACTCCCAAATGACACGACACTTCATTGCCCACACACCTACCACACACACTTTTACTTCATTTGTCATTCACCCAAAGGACACACAATATCACGGCCCACCCACCTGCCCCACATACATGCACTCCATGGCATACGAGTACATACCTTGGCGCTGTGCCCCACCTTTATGTTACAAACACAATCCTGTCGTGTTCTATCCTCAAAGGTCTGTAAAAACATAACTACCGTTCTCACCCTACAGATCCCAGCTCTATGGACGGTCCCACCCATCTTCACGCTTTCGTGGTCAGTCTGTTCCAACTATACGATTTTAATCGATGTTTCGTACCATGCATTCAATTTATTTTCCATTAATTGTGTGATAACAAAAATACAAATTATACAAAAAAATACAAATAATTTTTAAATAGTAGGCCTGCTATTGTTCCGGAATGGAGAGTGGAAATATATCCTGATTGTGTAGTACGACCTAGATAATATATACAGCAGATGTTAAACCCGTGTACGAATGGTTCGATATGTGAACAGATTTATTGCCAGTTATGAAGTAGGACAAATGGAAACTAATCAAAATATGTACATGAAATAGTTGTTTGTAACATGGAATCGGAATGCCTTTAATCGATCACAAAATATCTAGTAATAGTCACTCAGCACTATAGTGGTAGTTTAGATGTATTTATCTCTTATTAAAATTAAATGATTTAATCGATAAATGTTTTAGTAACAAAATTGTTTTATTTTGTTTGCAAAAAAGAGTGGTTTATGTTAATATTTTATATAACGTAAAAACAATTTGTTCGTATCATCTAGCCAATATTTTATTACATAAATATTTACTAAAATACTATCCGTTTGTAGTATTGTTAGGTATAAAATAAATAAGATGAATACATCAAATATTTCAAGCACATTTCTTTAGAGAACATAAACATTCTAACATATGAGTCGCCGACACAAAATTGTGCGTATTTTAAGGCGAATATGAATGATTACATGAGTGTAGGATAAGTGTGGATGAGTCTAGTCTGGTTACTAACTGAGTTTGACTATTTCTCAGAAAGGGCCATTTATTAATAGCCCAATAGCCAGGGCAACTAAAAGACCTACAGCTTTACGTGGAATCCGAACCACAATCTGAAACTAAACAAATTTAATTCCCACTGTAGGTGTATGGGTGGGCGGGTGGGTTAATTCCCACTGTACGTGAATGGGTGGGCGGGTGGGTTAATTCCCACTGTACGTGTATGGGTGGGCGGGTGGGTTAATTCCCACTGTACGTGTATGGGTGGGCGGGTGGGTTAATTCCCACTGTACGTGTATGGGTGGGCAGGTGGGTCAATTCCCACTGTACGTGAATGGGTGGGCGGGTTCAAACTGTTAAGGCTGCTGTTATAGTAATAATAATATTGCAGTGTGTTTAGTAGATAAATGCCTAAAGCACATTTATTATTTAAACTTTAATTTTAATAAAATGAAAGGTTCTAATAAATCATCGCTTGTTTCCAATTAAATTTCAAAATAACCGATACATAATTGCCTCCCACTTACCCGCCCATACGTATAGTGGTATTTTATGTTAAGGCTAAATCCAGATTCCCCGTTGTTGAATGTTTGGCTTATCTCTTGGAAATATTTGTCAAATAATGTAACGAAAATCGTACGGTCAATTTATTAGGTTGTCATAGGTTACAGTGGTTCTTATCCACTCACCAACCCATTCACGTACAATGGTACTAACCCACCCACCTACACATACACGTACAATGGTACTAAACCACCCACACACCCATACACGTACAATGGTACTAACCCACCCACAAACCCATACACGTACAATGGTACTATGCTCCAGTATGCTCCAGACATTGAAAAAGTATGCTCCAGACATTGAATGAACAAGTCAAAGTGACAATTCACCTACCTTTACGTTATGGACTGCTGTGAGGGACTCTCTTTGGATGGCATCACAATATAACTCCCGACCTTTACAGTCATACGATGTTTCTTAAATTAACACTACTTATTTTAGTTTTTTTTTCAATCAAGGATTATATATAGTGTTGTTCACAACTATATCGCACACCCCAATCATTTTTAGTAACAATAGAATTTTTTGAAATTAAAAATGTTCGTATCATCTTGAGCTAAAAAGCATAATTTAAAATCACAAATTATAAATAAATGAGTGTTTACATTTCCCCCAACCCCAATCCCTTCCTTTTTTCTCGAATTTAAGCATATTATTTGATACAATCTTCCTGTTGGCTCTAAAATGACTTCTGACTGACAAATATTTTATACTTAGTTTTGCTGTTCTCACAATGTAATTCTTTTAATTTAACGTGGATTATAGACTAATTTAATTGTAACTGTAGACTTTTCATAAATTTAACTGAGAATATTTCGTACTTGATTGAAATATTAAATATTTTAAATTTGAATGAATGTATTGCAAGTTTTTATTACCGTACTATATTTTAAAACATAAAAACTAATTACTTTCAATTTGATTTTAGAGGCCAATTACCACAAATATTGTTAATTTGATTTTGTTTAAAAAAGTTTGATGTAGGTCACATGTACAAAGAATGGACTAACCTGGATGGCGGACGGAGGACGACTGTTCGGCTGAGACACATGGCTGTTACCTTGAACCTGTTCCAAGGTGTTGTGGATAATCTTTTTTCCATTTGGATGAGGAAAAGTTGCACTTCGCATTTCTGTTAAAGAGACATGTATATGCTCGTTATATGACCATTTATATACTACATGACAGTTATTGGCCCGGGGGGGGGGGGAGGGTTAAGGGATAGTAAGTGTAAGTAACAGCCGTTACATATGTACGTAGCGTGAATGGGAAGGTATGTCATGTTTGGTTTGTTAACTGATTGTTTTGTAATCTCATTCACATAAGCATTGTGACATACATTCTGAAGATAATGTCAACCGAAAAACACAAAACCTTATTTATTTGGCCTAACCATAAGATCACCTATGTTAGCTAGCTAGGTTTGTTCGTCTTAAAATAACAATTTACTTACTCCATATTTTACTTTAAGTTTGTAATTTTTCATTAATAAAGTATAGCCTTCGTATTAGTAAATAAACTCTATATCGTACCTATATACCTGTAAGCAAACGTTTCATTATACATTTAAAAGGTATTTACGGGTACAATTTCCTCCTTTCAAAATTTAATTTGCAAAATTCAAACTTCCTTGTTTTGTTCCATAACAAAAATAAACAATTTTAATAAACTTTACCTCTTTTGTAAAGCCATGCTGTCGAATGTATGTTTTTATATGTTCCATTGTTACATTATAAGACAATTTAAAAAAGTGTTTAGCTATGCATCGTTAAAAAAATATTGAACTATGCAGGACTTGATTCAACTGAGAAAAAACATTACATACAGTACATTTATCTTCAATGCCTGACAAGACACGAGACCACAAGTAACCAACATAAAACAGACATAGCTGTAGGTAAGAAATACTATTATTTCTAACTAAGAATATTTAAAAGTCAAGCATCAGCCAACTGTAATTACAGGGCTGAGAATAAATCTAAAGAATTCTGATAGATTATAAAGAGTGAAAGGAAGAGTGTAGAACAAGGAAAGGAACAGATGAAAATGAAAACTAATAGAGTAGAAACAACCAATCCCCATGACATTGTTGAGAATATTTATGATAAGGGCAGGCATACCTTATCACGTAAAGCTAACTTGTAAGCTAAATCAACAACACAATACCACCATAAAAGAGGTACAGAACGCCATTAAAAGCATGAAAGCCAAAACTCCGCAGGTCTTGATGATGTATCATAAAAGTTACTAAAAGCACTGCAGTGGTTCTCTAACACCTCCTTTTATCAATGTCATAACAACGCATTATCATCAGGAACGTTAGTATTCATCACTATTTTACGTATATTTCACCACCGTCTTGTATTTCTCACTACTGTTCGTATATGGGTAAGTAGGTGGGTAGGTCATAACCACCTTGTATTCATCAATATTTAACGGAATGGGTGGTAATGTACGTAATGATAGCCACTAGGTTATTATAAATGGAATTCATTATGGTGGTGGCTTTAAAAGTAATGAAGGTTTATCCAAAACACAAAAATTAGTTCCTAATAACACCTAGTAATAGCAGACCGATTTCCTTAATTTCAACATTTTCTAAAGTAATTGAAAAGTTGTACTGATGGACTATCATGCATAAGCAACATAATCTGTTGACAACGTGCCAGCACGGTTTTGTGAAATTAAAATCCACTTCAAACGGATTGAACTGGCAGAATTCATATGTGACCAACTGGAAGTGGATAGGCTCGTGACTGGTGTAATGATTGACTTCATTTGACCGTCTGGGGCAAAACCTTGCCTTGGCAAAAACTTTAAAACTTAGGCAATATGACTTTGCCTACAACTGGTTTTAAGAGCTATCTGGAAGAACGAATCAAAATGGTGGAAACAAGACATAATGACAAAGGACTAACACAGAATATTATGTCTCAGCCCCTATATATTGAAAGGGAAATTCCTCAGGGATCAGTCTTAGGCCCGGTTCTATTAATTTTGTTTATAAATGACGGGCCTCAAATCATTTTAAAAGTATTCATCAATTATTGAAGTTTCATGTGTTGTTTTATTTTTCTGTTATTGGGGATTCTGTTATTACTCCCTTGGTCAGTACCACTTTACGTATATAGGTGGGTGAGTGGGTCAATACCACTGTACGTGTATGGGTGCGCAGGTGGGTCAGTACCACTGTACGTGTATAGGTGGCAGGGTGGTCAATACCACTGTACGTGTATGGTGGGCGGGTGGGTCAGTACCACTTTACGTATACAGGTGGGCGAGTGGGTTAATAGTACAATCTGAATACCTTCTGCTCCAACTTAATGTATGCTGATGACTCACCACTTCTGCTTGCTGGAAATTCTACAGATGACCTAGTTATGAGCTTTTACACAGCACTTAACATAGCTCATCATTATTTCTACTCAAATTACTTGCAGTTAACATGACCAAGACCGTCATGTATGTATTATGGTTGTTAGTTAACTTCTAGTTGTTATGTATAAAAAGACAACACTTAGTAATATTTTAGTATTTATTAAACAACGTCGATTTCAATCTCTAGTTGTTAGTCTAGTTCTTTAACGTAGTTAAGATCACAAGCAAATTACATTCGGTAGAAGAAGACGAAGTTACAGCTTTGCCAGAGGTTGACATAGAATCACATAAACAATTTCTGGGATTAACGATAGACAAAACTCTCTTATCGACCCAACACTTGAGAAATTTTGTAACAAGTTAAACATCGATCTATTTGTCAACAAAATAATTCACCAAAACAGTGACATTTCTTAGAATTGCTATATGGGGAGGCACCGTTGTTACCAACTTACATAGAGTTCTCATAATTCAGAAAAAAATTGTACGAATTCTCAATGACTAGGTAGGACCCAGGGATAGCTGTCATGAAGGCTTTAAAGTTTTTATAGCATTATGACGGTTGTAGCCATATACATACAAGAGGTATTCCTGTTCACTGACAGAAACGAATTCCCCTGAGGAACAGATGCATACCACCATAACACTCAACATAATGGCATCTACATTCTTGCATCTCATCACTTGAACTTTGTATGGGAGGAAGCCAGCGTACATGCGACGAAAGCTTTTCAACACACTACAATTTGACATCAAGGCTCAAAAGGAAAAGAACCTGCAGATTTCACTGAACAGACGGCTGGTGACCAGGCAGGCCTTTCTATTCACTGGAATGATTTCTAACCCGGAACGATTGACACAATCAAGGGCAACCAACTATGTAATTTGTATTTTATCTTACGTCGTCAATGTTTGATAGAGCTAAAAACATCTGCAGATGTTTTTGATCCCACAGCAGCTTGTGACACAGTGTGGAGCAAGGTTTGTTGCAAACGTTATACAGCATCCTTTCTTGTCCCTTTCTTTTGTGACTTTTGGAGTCAATGCTTAGTGCCAGGCTAGTAAAAGTATATCTCGGTTGGAAAGAAAGCTCTTTTAGACAGTTGAAGGATGGTCTGCAACAGGGGTCTGTTCTTGCTCCAATTGTGTATACCAATGACATCCCAATAACAAATTCTAGAAAGTTTATACATATGCAGATGATATTTCTTAAGCTTGCCAACATAAGGACTTCACAGCTACTGAATAAACACTCATAAGTGACCTTGCAGCTCTCGAAGGATGCTTTAGAACCTGGAAGCTGAATCCTAACCCATCAAAAACCGAAGTAGCCTGCTTCCACCTAAGTAACAGATTGGCTAATCGAAAACTGAACATCTTTCTAAATGGTGTAAAACTCCATCATAATGATTATCCACAGTACCTGGGAGTAAAGTTAGATCGATTACTAACGTTCAAAAGCCATCTTCAAAAAACAGTAGCTAAAATTAAAACCAGGGCAAATGTACTACATTATATTGCAGGAACAACTTGGGGAGCCAACGCACACATCCTGCGTACAACTGCTTTATATCTGGTATATTCCGCTGCTCAATACAGTGCTCCCGTATGACTAAATAGCGCATATACGTAACTGATGTCCATCTTACAAGATCTATGACAGCTATTAGTGGTACTCTTATGACAACTCCACTTCCTTGGATCCCGGTACTGTGCATTATATCTCCTCTAGATATAAGTCGTCAGGAAGCACTACTTTAAGAATTCAATAAGATCTTGAATGCCCCGCACCTCCCCATTACCCAGGATCTCCCTCGTCAGAACGGTCGCTTAAAATCTCGAAACCCACCTCTGCGTACTACTTCCCAGTTGATCAGTTGAAATTTTTCGCCCAATCCTAGCTGAGCCATAGTGTGAAACACTTTTGATGGACGCAGTAAGTTCCTTACTAACACTACATCAATACCTGTATGTGGAATGAACCTCTCTCGGAGGGAATGGACACTTTTGAATCGGTTTCGAACTGGCGTGGGTAGATGTAACTACAAGAAGTATAAAAGGGAATGGGGATTGACACTATATCAGTCATGTGATTGTGGGGAGTCTATCCAAACAATGGATCATATAATTACAGAGTTTACTCTGAGTTCTTTCACGGAGGGATTGGCTATTATAAACAGAATATGTGAGGCAGGTCGTAAATGGCTTGATGGATTGGATATAGCTTTGTGACAGATCACTTTTATTTTATATTATATATTGCATGATTTTTGGATCTTAATCCAAATATATATTACAGCTTAAAGGAAAAAATTACAGAATGGTAGCTGAAAGAAAACCCATACGATATATATATATATATATATTTGTATTTCCATAAGATCTTTATTTGCAATTCCATTGAAACGTGACTTCATTACACGTTTAAAATAGCTATTCAAATTGGTTCTCCAACTCTAAACAAGTCTCTAACTGAAAAATACACAAACAACAAATTTTACACAAATATAAATGAACCTGGGCAATGGTGCTGCTGGCAATGGACCTGTATAAAAATTAATGGGTTTATAATTATTATGACTTACTTGTATATGTGTCGTCTCGAACTCGAACTGGCTTTAAATAAAAAATCCCCTTATTACGACTCTTACTAGAGTCACCAAGAAAATCCCTAATTCCTGACTAGGACCCTACACAAAACCCAGGATCTTCCCAAAACACTCGAGAGACCTAACGTCTCCTCGACTCTCCCGACTCCATCCGCCAACCTCGTATATATTCAACCCGTCAATGCCACCAGCACCATGACCCGAGTTCTGACCTTCACCACACTTCTCGCAATCTGACCTCCACCTATGTTATACTACTAAATCTAAAATAAAATTGATATAAATTGTACAAAATGCTAATAATAAAATAACTATAAATATCTACTTTTTATCTTATCCCCATCTCCTGACAAACGGAATTGCAAATAAAGATCTTTTTTACTTCACTATTTGAATTGTATAGCGCATACTCTGAGTTTGTTTTATCTTATTCCTATAATAAATGTAAATGCAAGCTTGTAATTAATGCACCGGGTATTTGGGTTAAGAATGCTGTTGATATAAATATTTTTTTACTATTGCTTTTTTATTTATGCTATCACTATAGAGCTTTGATGTATACTTAGCCTTCCTGTTTACTTTATCCGTCATTGCTTGTTTGTTGTGTTTAGTTGTTACGTTATTTTGTTACTTATCCTGCACCTTAAGTTATTTATATGTTAAATTGTAAATTGGTGTTATGGGTTGGTAAACAAAAATATAGCAGTGATTCAGTGATCATACATGTATTCAGAGCTTCGGTTGAAATTTTATTTGTTACTCATTGCTGTTAATTAAGTCCTCTTTGAAGAAAAACACCCTCTTTTAGTGTAACAGGTGAGAAGAAGGGAGTACTGCTGATAGAAGATTGACAGAAGGACTGGACTGGACTGAGCTGATAGATTTTGATACTTGTTAGTTGTTCTTG
Source organism: Stictocephala bisonia (assembly GCA_035578905.1). Taxonomy (NCBI): domain Eukaryota; kingdom Metazoa; phylum Arthropoda; class Insecta; order Hemiptera; family Membracidae; genus Stictocephala; species Stictocephala bisonia. The sequence continues at coordinate 4,116,323 of JAQJVL010000025.1, read as the reverse complement.
TTCTATAAAGCCTAAGGCTGATATTATTATTAACGTGAGTACTTTATTTAGTTATATTAATAGATAAATTGTTAGCTGTATAGTGTTCAAATATATAATTTATTAGCTCTATATTCTATACTAAGTTGTAATTGTATCAGAACGTTTTACTGAATCAATTTGATTTACCGAAGTGTATTTATGCTCTAATTGTAATCTAACAATGATATATTTAATATTACATTGTTTATTCAGTAGGATAAAGTTTTTTATAAGAAATGTTTAACCTTATTGCTTATTTCTCAGTAATGTTAACATCTGTCAAATTTCTGAACAGAATAGATTGGGTAGCCTCATTAGATAAGTTTATCAGTAGGCCTATTATTCTTTAGCCAGCAATAAGCCACCAGTTGGCTGTAAAAGAAATGTAGATTGGGAAACTACAGAATGTTGGTAGCGAAACTACATTTAATGTCATTAATGTCTCTGAATTTAAAGTTACTATTGAAGGGTTTTCAAGGCAATGGCCTACCCAGACTTTATTTAGGTAGCAATTAATTAAATTAGCATCATTTTTTTCTCTTTGGATGTCAATGTTTTAAACATTGCCAAATAAAGATTCAGTTGTAAGTAGCACACATTTTATTGTAATTCCCAACATTTGACTGGAGTACGATATGATAAACAAACTTGAATGGTTTATTTACGTTAGGTAATTCCTATTTCATATAAAAATGATGAAGTAAGTAATTATAAACTGTCCTATTACGATTCTGTCATATTTAAGCAAGATCTTTGAGAAGCAGGTTTTATCCAGGCTGAAGCCCTTTCTGAGCACTCTTATCAACCCGTATCAACACGGCTTCGTTGCGGGCCGATCAACAGAATATTGATTTTTGAAAATTATATATTGGATGCTTTCAATGGAAAACAGGTGGACATTGCTTTTGTCGACTTTACGAAAGCCTTTGATAAGGTGGACCACAACATCCTGATATCGAAGCTGTGAGCTTATGGTGTGACTGATCCTTTACTGAGCTGGCTTTCAGATTACTTGTCCGACCTTCGCCTATTGGTTAAGCTGCATGGCTCTTTCTCACAGGAATTCGTCGAGACTACTGATCTCTCTCAGGACTCACTGCTCGGCCCTTAAGTTTTTAATATTTTTGTCAATGACATAGTAGACTATCTGGGTGTTAAAGTTCTGATGTTCGCAGATGATCTAAAAATGTTCTCTGAAATCTAGCCTGCTCTAGAAGACTGCAACTTCAGTCCAGCAGTGCACCTATAGTTTATCATCTAACAACATGACTCTCAACACTTCTAGCACATCATGACTAAAGTTTATTCCCACTTCAATTACTTTATAGATGGGCAACCTCTTGAAAGAGTGTCTTCTGTCAAGGACTTGGGGATCATTTTCTCTAGCAATCTTTCTTTTGATGATCATATTGGCAATCTATGTTGTTGTGCTAACAGATTACTTGTCTTCATCTCCAGATCAACGCAAGGTTTGCGCAGTCCATTGGCGTCCTCATTTGTTCGGCAACTTCTTGAATTTTCAAGCATTGTTTAGTCTCCCTTCTTGATTGGTCATAAAAAGAGGCTTGAATCCATTCAACAGATGACTGTTGCCGAGCACCAACCAGGTTTCTTCGTCTGGTTGGTGCTCGGCAAGGCTTGCCGTATAAAGAAGTTTCCACAATTCAACTCCAGTCTGAGCTCAACTTCTATGATTTGTAGACGATACGCTGTGTTAGTGACGTTGTGTTCCTTTACAAACTGCTCAATGATCACATCAATGCCCCTGATTTACTTGGTAAAGTAGATATCCGCATACCTTTACTAACTCGTTCACAGGAACTCTTCTGTAGGCGCCACTATTCTAGAGATTACAAGCTTAACAGCCCAATGGAAAGAATATGTGACTAGGGAATTCTGTGTGTGCAGAGGTGGACTTCTTTCATGACAGCTCTCGTACAGTTATCAGAAGCTTTACTGTCATAAACAATAGTGAACAATGTATGGACAATCGTCAATTTTATGTACAAACAACTTAACTAACTATATACAGATTGACATTTTACTTTCTTATAGGCCTAAGCTATAAATAAACAGACTATAAATACACAAAAAAACAAAAACTTGCATAGCTATTAAAAGAATGTTTGACATACTAATATACTTACTATTTTACTATACATTATAATTAGTACCGTAATTGATCTATTTATTTGAGTAACACAAAAGTCCCCACTTGTTAAAACAAAAAATCAATAATATAAGTTCCTATTCTATCTAATTTTACCCTAAAGAAAATAGTAGCTGTTGAAAACATGAAGTTAACCTCAATATTTTTTATATTTAGAAGCTCAATATATTTATAAAACACTCCCTTGTTAACCTGTGGAGGAATCAGTGACATGCTGTTTTTCTGCATAACACTTGAGTGTTATTGTTAAGTATGGAACATTATCTAATTCACATTTTTTTGTCCAGCTTGAAAATATTTAGTAACATTGTTATTATTTAGTAATACCTATTTTACTTGGTGTTAGAATTATTATAATTGGATGTAACTTTGTTATCACACACTGTTTTATAATGACTATGCCGTTGGAATATAAAATAAGATAAAAAGAAAAATGAGCGTGACTTTAACCCTACAATTTGTCATATTAACCTATAATGTAAGGTAATCACAACAGATAAAAATATATAACCTACTTAAACCTATATAAGTTATGTCTTTCAAATCATAATAATGTTACTGATTGTATTTTAAGAAACATAAATTAAGGTTAAGTAAACAATTTAGGTGAAGAATGTTTTTATTTGAAAAAGCAAATTGTTCCTTCACGGACAAGTGAATAGTGAAATGGTCCCTCAGTAGAGTTACTATTGACCAACCGACCCTAAGTGGCTTATGAAAAACCATCAAATTGTCACAATTTACTGTAACCTCAAAACTACTAACAAACTTAACCTAAAATCATATAAATTGCCGTTTTTGATTTTACTGATAAAGAAAAGACATATAAGTTCATTTTTCCAATATTTAACTTTACTTTAATATAAAAAAACAAATATTCCATGAAAATTAATATTTTTTATGGTATATTTTTTTAATTCTCTTCTATTTTGCAATATGCATGCAGTGCTTGATCTTGTAGCCTACAAACACATTTCATAAGGCCAACTAAAAAGGTGGCATACAACGATTTATATACTGACTCGGAGTCTAGAGAACAGGATGTTGTATCAGTCTCTAAGAAAAATATTCATAAAGACAGTATTTACTAGTTGAACATGTTGCTGCAGCAAGCAAGAAAAAGCAGAATCACAAGTTTGTGGTAGTAACTCAAGGACATGTAGAAGAAAATAGTAAAATTGAAGTCTACTATATGTTACGTACAAGTGAAGACACCTCTAAGAAGGAAAATCTATTTGAAATGGATGATACCAAGCCATACGTTATAAAATTTTCTGAACTAATAGGCATATTGCAAGAGCGTCAAATTGTGCTATTAGGCATAATATTTTTTTATTACTTTTTAAAAAGAATTTCAGGACAGAAGTAAAGTTTAATTAAAAAGGTAGAAAAATAAGAATGTTATTACCTGTTCATAATATTTTTTGTTCATAATGTGCACAAATTGTTATCAAAGATATGATTAAAACTAGTAAAACTCTTATTGTGTGCAGAATTACGCTATTTCTGAACCTCTAACTTTTTGTCCCCTCCGTAACAGATAATATATTATTTAACAAACAAAAAAGAATTTATCTTCAAAGAATAATTAAGTTATATCCAATTACAAACAGGATTATAGAGAAACTAAGCAATGATCCAGTAGTCGTTTTTAACACAATTCACAGAAAATCTTTAATGAAATACAATTTTAAAAAATCGCTTTCCAAGTTGTGTCCCGTTCGTAACTTATAGAAAATTTACTATAATATGCGGTACATTGAAAAATAACATATATATAACCAAAGTAAGTGTAAAAACTAAATATGTAATCATTTTCATCTTTAAATTACTGGTAAACCATTTAGATAACACATTTGTATAGTATTTATAAATGAAAATCAGTACCGCTTGTCCTGTCCGTAACGTGGAATGGCTATTTTATTTCCATTAGGCAGTTTACCAATTAATTGCATTTTATTAAATCAATATTTTTTCCAATCTATATTTGGAACATTAACCCTTTCAGTGCCGCGACATTTTTGGATGGATGTTTGAAAAGTGCCAGTCATTTTGCATATGGTGTATCCAAAAGTGCCAGAGCATTTTTACTTAATTTGCAAGGGTTTCGGAGAAATGCTCTAGCTCGCTTAGTTTTTAAGATAAAATAATAATTTATATACCAATGTAATGGAAAATAACTAAGGAATAACATGCATTATAGATAAATAAATAAAAGTGCATGCAAAAAATTTCAAAAAATAAAAACACTTACAAAAAAAAATTTTTTTCAAAAATTTTTCACTTTGGTGGAATTTTTTCCATAATAAAAAAATAGTTGAGAATTAATGTTTTATATTGTTTAATTCACAATTTAATTCTCTATTTGTAGGTAAAAATTCAGAGTTATTACTTCACTTACAACAAAATTATTGGATATTTACAAAAACTATACACTTCGACGTTGAGTGTTAGCTAAGCCTGAATTATTACTAGGTCCAGGCCTACCTATATCATTCTCAGGGTTGTAGTCTGGATCCGAATCAGTGTCGTCTCCAAATGTTTCACTGCTAGCACTATCACTATTGTCATTTATTGACACGTCAGTATCACTGTCAGTATCGTTCACAATTCTCTGTAAAGTTCTGTCACTCAATGGTGACCTTGATCGATTCATAATAATAAAATAATTAAATATATTACTTCTAAAGCACTACTTATAAACATAAAACACTTGCACATAACCACAACTCAATATACAATCCAAACAAGATAAATAAACAGCTGAGTGGGTCAACATTTGGCGGGAATGCAGTCGGCCAGCTGACGGCGGGAGACTTCGTGCCAGCTAACAGACTGTGGAAGTAAAACTGTTATAATAAAAGTTTATATTCGTTTTACTGACGTAAACTATTTTTTTTTTTTTATAAAAGAACAGTTTATTATGAGTAGACTCATATGAAATATACGCAAAAATATGCATTTTCAAATTAATTACAAATTTATTTGTAAACGTCCGGCTTAACCGGACGTTTACACTTCTGTAACAACTAATGACGTCCGGCTTAACCGGACGTTTACACTTCTGTAACACCTATCAACGTCCGGTTTAAGAGGACGTCGGCACTGAAAGGGTTAAAGAATTAAGAAATAAATTACTTAAAATAGCAATACTTAAACTCATTATATCCAATGTGAGAGAGACACAGAAGGTATCTGTATTCTATAAAAAGTACGTAATATGTAAGCCTCGAACAAACTGGATTTTCAAGAACATTTCATGTACAGATTACTCACAATACATGCATTTAAAGTCACAATCTAAAGTAAGACGCTTCAGTTCTCTACTATAAACAGAGATTTCCTCATCATAATCTTGCAACCTATTAATAAATCCATGTTGATTAGCTAATGTACTAGGTTTAGGTCTGTGCAATCTTCAAAGATTTCAGAAAATTCAGCAAGTGACTTTTTACTAGGAATTTCAGGAGCAACAACATTACATAGTGTTTGACGATTCTCTGGTGAAAGTGTACTTTTAAAAATACATGTTTTTGAATCTGTGATTCTTTTCAGTTCAAAATAGTTATTTATCCTCATCAAAAAGTTTCATTTTCTGAATAGGGTGTAAAGTTAACATCAGGCGTGTTTGATGCAGAGCTGTTGATTGATCTAGTTGTGGGACTTCTTAGGCCTACTTCAGTTGGTTGTACAGGTGTAAGAAATAGATGTAACAAAGTTCTTGTACTGAGATACAGTTCTTCTACTTCATACCTGTAACCTTCTTCTTTTTCTAATTCGTCTTCATCTGTAGTGCTTCTTAAGATTTCGTCATGTATTTTTGAAAACACTCTCCATTTATCTTCAGTGATAGACAACTTGCCAGGAGCATCAAAGGCTGGTGTACTTTTAGTTTGTAAAACATGTAGTGATCTTATTCCTCTCTGCTGCTTTAAGTGTTTTAAATCAATTTCTGTTCTTTTATCACCCGTTGCCATTTTCATATCTTAATAATTTGTAGGCTTAATAAATAAGCTTAAAATTATACTAAACTGGTTTACATTTTATTTTTAACTCAACTATGAAATACAACAATAACCATCAGCTGTTTATCACAGTAAATAAATATGACTGAAGACAGAGAAACAAAATAGATACATAAGGTATATACTGGGCACTTTGTGAGACCATGTTTTTTTATTTGTATCTTTTATCAGTAAAAATTATCTGCTAATGCAGGACAACGCCTGCCCACACAATACAAGATCAATTAAACATTAACTGGTGGAAACTGGTGTGAACAAATTGGACTTGCCTTCAAGAATTTCTTAAATGAATCCTTTAGAACATCCGTGGGACACTCTTAAAAGACTTATCCGGGCTCGGATTCACACGTCACAAATGTTTTGTTAGCTGTTGTTTGAAAGTTATTTATTAGCATTGGATAGTTCATAATATGTAGATAATATTTGGAGATTTCCAATGCTTTGAGTGTTTAAGAAGCAAACCAACATTTCGACAGGTATTACAAACTCCTGCCGTCTTCAGGTGTACACATACTAACTTAGCCTACATCTAAAACAATTTTTTTCCCTGAACCCATACTAAATCAGAAAAGACTTAATACTACATGCTAGATACTGAAGATTACTGTTGAAAGTCAAAAGTTCTTAAAAAACTATAATTTTTTTTACTTAAAAAAAACTTATGTGTGATAGTTTTTTTAAAAACTATAATTTTTTTTTACTTAAAAAAACTTATGTGTGATAGTTTTTTAAGAACTTTTGACTTTCAACAGTAATCTTTAGTATCTAGCATGTAGTATTAAGTCTTTTCTGATTTAGTATGGGTTAAGGAAAAAAAATAGTTTTCAGTATTGAGTTTATTCATTCAAATGTACATTTACAAAGAACACGTCAAATCTTTACAATACAATATTGTATAAATACAAAGTCGTACAATAAACATTTCTCAATAAAATAGGTTTTTAACCTCATTTTAAAAATTGAGATCCTCCCGACATAACGGAGATCTCTGGGCAGCTTATTGTATATCGAGATGCAGAGGTGATGCGGCCCCCTCCCGAAAGCACTCGTGCTGTGACCGGCCACAGAGAGGTCATTTCTGCCTCTAGTGGCATAGGTGTGGTATGAGCCGTTTGTCTCAAAATAAGTTGGATTTTTTTTTACAAACATGCATGCCTCATACCCCACCAGGCCCGCCAAGGTCAACACGCCGTACTCACTGAAGAGAGGCTCACACGACTGCATCCGACTGAGATTACCAATGGTTCTTAATGCCCATTTTTGTAATATAAAAATTCTATCAAAATTTTGTTTGTTTGACAAGCCCCAAAAAATGACTCCATATCTTAAAATTGATTCTACATGTCCATGGTAAAAAGAAAGCAAGGCTTCAACACCACAGACCCGAGCCAGACGGCCGAGAGCAAAACACGCGGTGCGAAGCCTTTTACAGACATAATCGACATGGGAGGCCCACGACAGGTCACTGTCCACAAATAAACCAAGAAATTTAACAGTGTTTATCTGATTTAATTCTTGATTGCCTATTTTTATGTAATTATGTTGTGGGGGTTGTAGAGAAGGGCGAGAAATTTTAAAGTGAACACAGTAAGTTTTGTCGCTATTAAGCTTAAGCATGTTTTTTTAAACTGCTTAAGCTTACACTAGTTTCAGATGTAGGCTAAGTTAGTAAGTACACCTGAAGACGGCAGGAGTTTGTTTTACCTGTCGATTGTGTTTGTTTGTTATTAAATTATTATTAAATTTATTAATAATTATTATTATTAAAATTAATTATTATTAATAATTAAAATTAATTATTAAATAATTATTGTTATTAAATTGTTTGTTTAATTGTTATTATTATTTTGTTGTTTGTTGTTAAACATTGTGTTTGTTTCTCAAACACTCAAAGCATTGGAAATCTCCAAATATTATCTAGATATCATGTTATGTTAGGTTGAAGAAGTAGCCAAAGAAGAATGGAAAAATATTCCCCAAGAAACCATAAAAACTCATTCGAGGGATGTGTTGAAGGCCCCAAGCGGTCATACATACTAGAGGAGATAATACTAGTATTGAAAATGTAACACAACATTTTCAAGTTATAGAGATAAAATGAGGAACTAACCACTATTTTTTACTACGTAATTTTAAAAATCATTATATACCCAAAAATTACAGGCTCTTTTAGTCAATTTTGTAAAAGTTTACTACAGAATTTATAAAAAATCAATTTATGAAGCAAATTTATTAGTGTTATTATAAATTATAAAAAGATTACCTATATTATAAAATAAAATGATAAAGGACATTAAAAAATTGTACAACTTTTTTTGTTTTTATTTGTATTTACCAAAAAATTCTACATTTTTTATTTCTTTTTTTGTATTGTGGATGGCACTAAAAAAATTCATTGACCAGAGATACTATCACTATTTTCAAAGAAAATTTAGTTATCTTCAAAGAAATTCATATTTCTTAATGCTCTGTCAAACATTAACACTGTTTTTTTTTTTTTTTTTTTTTTATTATTATTATTAAGAAACTGCAGTTATGGGTTTTTACCCTATGCATAACAACTACATCATACATGTGGTCTGATTCATCACTCTCGTCATACACACAGTTAGCGATTGTATTATCACTGATTGGCAACCTACTACGTTTTATTTTGGTTATTTTTACCTGCCATACTACACAAACATTACATTACTCATGAAACAACAATTAACCTCATCTAACAAAAATCAACACAGCTGTTAATGCAAAACAAAGGCAACAAAATAATAAAAGTTGTTGTACTGTATTAAAACACTGTATCATAACAAATCAATATTTTTATAGTAGGAAATGTTATTCTGAACATTTTATATGAATATCATTAAATGTAAAAAAATCATTAAAATGTATTTTTCAAGTTAATATTTTTTAAATTATTTTCTTAACATCCGTTAAACTAAACATTGAAATTTTAGTAAAGTTTTTTAATCGTCCAGTAAACAGTACGCTGGGATTTTTAGAATATATTACGAACGTCTGGAAAACCATAGCCTATGCTGGGATGGAAAGGGTTAAAGTAAATGAGGTTCTATAGTTATTATTAAACAAATAGTTTTCTAAGTAAATGTCATGCATTAAATTTACTGAATGATGTTATTATAAATGTTAGTTCAGTTAGAACATATAATTCGGTGGTTCTAATTGATAATATAGAAAATAATATTCATCTGCCTAAAAACACAAAGAAATTGATCTGATACTCATTTAGTAGTGCATATCTATCAAATTCATAGATATTAATTTTTGTTTTATTATGTATTCTAGTCAATCACTTATGAAAAAATATAACACTTAGTTGTCCCTTTCAGATAATTTTTTTTTAAATTAGGCTATCTGATTTATCCAATAAAGAACACAATCTTTCCCAATATTTGGGAATTCCAAAGAAACAATAAAACAAGTTGATAAAACTTGTTTGCTACATCTTTTTTTTCTATTTAGTTTGGCATTTCAAGTGAAAATAAGATAGTTTTGAAATTAGTTCTATACGTTCAGTTACAGGTCTAAAGCGTCTGGAGTAAGTGACCTGCTGTTATTTCTCTTAATTAGTACATTCCTATTCCTGGTGTCAGTTTCACATGCCATGCTTTCAGTTATTAATGTAAACACATTATGCTGTCCAAAAAGGTGTGTGCTGACAGCACATTCTACAACGAGGTCAGTGACAAGAATCTTTCTTTATTGGTAACTACTTGGTCCCTCATTTTTGATTCAGTATTGAAATAATAAAATTTATAAGATCGTATTACTTTTTAGATAAAATGCAGACGTGCCGTTTTAAAGTACGTGATCGCAGCAATGACTGGAAGTGCTGCTTTTGCTGCCACGTAAGAACTGGAACCATCTTTTTTGGAATATGGCACCTGGTGAGTAGTCAATAGCCATATTTTATTTGTGTATTCATGAGGTTTTATTTAAAAAATAATAGAATTACTATGTTTTATTTTTATTGTTACTTCTAATGAATTGGCCATATTGTAGTTCATTAAAGCCTTGTATTCCACTTCAATCTCATCGGACTGAACAAACCTTTTGCAAGTGAATCGTCGGCTCCGGGTAACCCAACCTATGTTCATTTGACATAAGATTGTTAATATTGATATTTAACATGGATAGATGAGCAAGGAAAATTGTTTTGTGTCGGCACAAGTGGCGCAGTTAACCCAGCTATTTGGGGAAAAATTGTTGTGGAGACTGTAGGCGATAGTTTCTATGCTCATTTATTAGCATACTCATTTATTTAGCAAGGTTAGTACATTGATTACAGTACAGGTGTCATAACTTAATAAATTCAGTTCAGAATATAGAAGAGTTTAAGAATGCAGTTCTACATAAAAAGGAAATAATGTCTTTAGTCAGTTTTAGTTGTCTTGAGGATTAGTTAGGCTCATGAGTGTTTGGTGTTCCAAGTTAGTTGTCACACTTTTCCATGCCATAAATTCCTCCGCAGAATAAAAAGCCCTCTTCAATAGCCAGGTCCTGTAGAAGAATTCCTCCACACAGCAATACATCTAATGTGTTATTCAAATATGCATTAAACAACTATGCACATTACTAGAACTTCAGTCAAGGACAGATTGTAGCACACCTGACAGTGTGTCTAGATGAAAAACAAGGAACCTACTCATACATTTGCACTTGAACCTGTGTTAGATCCCACCACTAGGCCCGTACAATTGCTTGAATATCCGTGTAAGTTTCAAACTGTCAAGATGGATGGAAAGAGTTCTTCTACACAATGATAGCTAGCCCAATGTGCCATCTTATAAACATGTTTTAATCATGCTCTAATATTGCTTACAATTGATTTCATTATGAAAATTTAAATTTAGTAGATGTGTATTACGAAAATTAAGTGTTTTTTGTTCATAATATAATGTTTATTTCAACTAGTTTGAAATATATAATCATATATCATTTATGAATAAAAATTTTTAAATTGTTAATATACAAAGCATTTTATTGAATAAATGATAGTAACAATACATCAATTGAAAGTTATCTTTTATTACTCAATTAAGACGCCATTAATATTGTATTTATTATTAAATTGGGTCTTTGTGGTGGGAGTAATAGATAGCAGACTTACATTTAAAACTTTATTGTAAAAATGACGATTTTTACCTTAATTAACTGACATTCTCTATGTGTTGTGATTGTATGCGTACAGACAAATAAAGATGTCAATTATCTACTGTCTCTCAGAACAACCTGTTAAAAATAGATTTTACCAGATCCAACCCCTTTATAGAAAATTGAGGTCAGAAAAGACACATATTTGTTGTTTAACAACAATGGTACAATACAATCATCGTTTATATTTTACTTATCAACAATCAACACAGAAACTGATATGTGTGTCTCCTCAGTCAGAACTTCAAGGTCTTTCAGACGTTTACAAAACAAGATAAGTTAGTCATGCAGGTGTGACAAGCATTATGACATCAGCATAGTTCAGTTCAGTGCTGAAAATGATCAAGTGCTTTTTGTTATACTTTGTACACAAAAAAAGTCATTGTATTAAAAAGTGCTATTTGAATGGTTGCCAATCTCATATTGGAGTAACTAATAAAATGTTGTTTTTAGAGCCTATAAATAAAATTTAATTTTGTTTAAATTACTGTAACAGGTTTATGTAACAACTAAACTAGGTTTAGGACTAGATCAACTAACAAGTTTATTAGAAAATGTCTTCTGAATAAATAATTATGGTTAGCCAACACTACTGGAGTATTGCTGTAATCCAGTACAGTACAACCTTGATTATCCAGTTTTGCTTTATCCGGGTGTCCGTATCATCCGGCTTGACAATAAGCCGAAAATATTTTTTATTAAATAACATTACAACTACTTGGAAGCACTGTTTAGCCCCGCAAAGCAAATCCTGAAAAAGATTCTTTGTCTGCTGTATCAACGCAGCTGGAAGAGTCCATTTCTTATATGGCGAAGCTGAAGAGTTACATACATTATATACACACACCCCCGTGATTTTCAGTTTTTTGTTTACTGTTGCGGAGCGTAAACATGTTCTCGTTTATTTAAAGGATGTAGTTAGTAGGAACATTTTGATAAAATCCATTAAATTATACTGTATGACACTTTTTTATCTGAATACTATTTTTATACAGTAACTAAACATATTATGCTATGATTTTAATTGAGTAAAACTTGCTTTATTTTTAAAACCGTATGTATTACTATACACAATATTTGGGCAATATGTAGTTGGCTGAAATTGCTGTCTCATCAAAATTCACTACGCTTCATTATTTTCGTTGCATGCTATTGTAGGCGCTCTGGCTAGCCATCCTATATTAGTAATCAAATCTGCTTTTTGTGACTTATGTTATATCTCGCTTGACCTCCCACCACATAAGGCCAGATAACTGAGATTGTACTGTAGATTTTGCTAATAGGCAACGAGTTTTCAGCACATGAAATAAGTTTCTGATCAGAAGTCATCTTCACTACTAGTTATATGTCTTAGAGATATGGATTCCTTGGGGGCCATTCATATTGATAGAGAACTGATAATAGTTAAAATAGCTAACTGAATTAGAGAACTGAGAATTGTTAAAATCATCAACTAAATTAGACGTACAAGCGTAGTTTACCTATTCCACTGTCCCATCAGTGGTCTGTTTATAAATGGCCCTTTCTTAGAATAGTTGTCACAATTAGGAATTCCCCCCTCCTCCGCAGAGAATGGTTACTGTTAAATTGCTTCTGAAATGGCGTGAACAGATGTAACTACTGTAAATATAAATGGGGATTGACATTTATATTTACATTAAAGATCAGTAATTAAACTTACAAAACCCTGTGTAGTACAATTCATGCAAAATTTTGTTACTGCAGTAACATAATTTTCAAAAATTTGCTAAAAATTCTATATAATCAGTACAGACTTCTATCTAGTACTAAGATTTATAAAATTACTTGTTCTATAAATAAAATATATTTGTAAAATGGTTTCCTTGGTATACTCTGGCTGTGAGCTTAGGTGTCCACAGATGATGATGAAATTTATCCGGCGTACGCACACAAATGTGATATTCTTCATGTTCACAATTTTTTTCTTTTATAAAAAGACTTCAATATAATTTTGTGTGTGTTGTATGTATATACCAAAAGTAATGTAAACACAATTATATCATAATAACACCATAATTACGTATAATAAGACTTACAAATACAATTGAAAGACAAGTAAACAAAACTTCCAAGGCTAGCGTCAGTTTGAAAATCACTTTCACATTGGACAACGAATATTCATCATATTTTTTTCCATTGTTCCCAGATCAGTAATGTAACTGTGGTCAGTCTATCCAAACAATGGATAACATTGTTACAGAGTGTCCTCTGCGCTTTTTTATGGAGTAACAAATAACAAAACATTTTTATGGAGTAAGTAGTTATGGAGGGATTTAGCTTTGTGACAGGAGCCATCCCTAAGCCATGTTCTATGATCTGGCTATGCATGCTTTGTTAACTTTCCGATTGAAAATAGTTTGTTCTCCTAGATAACAAAGTTTCATAGTCTAGAAAAATCTGTAAGTATACTTTTAGAGGGCGCAAAGTACAGTAATTGGCTGAATCAGTGAAATATTGTGTTTCTAGCCATGTCTTATGACCTGGCTATGCATGTGTTCAGATTAAAGTGTATATTTTCCCATTGAATACAGTATGTTCTCCTAGATAACAAAGTTTCACAGTCTAGAAAAATCTGTAAATTTACTCTTAGAGGTCATAAATTAACCAATTTGATTTACATGCACAAATTGAAAATCTAGCTCTACCTATGGATGAAGGAGGTGAGATAGAGCAAAAGATCACAGGGCCAAATTTGTAGATTGTCTCAAATCAGTTACAGAAAATAGTGTTAGTTTTGCTGTAGAACTGTTTATTCAGCCGCTACAATCCAATTAGATAAACACTGTTTTAGGCATTTAAAATTGTTGGCATTAAAAAGGCTGCCATCTTAGATTTACTAAGAATTTTTCAAAATCCCTTCTTATAAGACCTTTGACTCTATAAAATTTTAGCCTCATAGGCTTAGTATTTTTTTAGTTACAGCGATGAGTGAATGAGTCAGTGGTATTTGCATTTTATAGGTTTAGATTTGTTTTTATAGATGAACCAGTTTATTGATTGAACGTTTTTATTCTATGCATAGATTATCTAAATCTTGAGAAGGCACTGTCCAAAGGTTTCCATAGTTATTATATAAACCTGATTTACAATGTTTTGTTTTGATGTAGCTCTGAAGTCATATGTATTTTTACCTATTTCAGCAATTTTGTGACTGCACATTTTTAACAGTTCAGATTCTGGCAAATTAAAATATTCCACGCTGTAGTAAAGCACTAGTATTCAGCTAGTTATTCATAATCACCTTAAATTAAGTAACAAATTATGTCAGAAAACGTCTGGCATGCTTTCCAGTTGTTGTTATCATGATGTTACTGCGTAGTATTTACATTTTTGTCTGTGGTTGTATCCAATGTAGGGTATTTTAATTATTTGTTAGCTTTGCGAGTTCATTTATGTGAAATTTCCCAATTGATACTCAACTATTAGTAGTAAGTAGTGTTTTTACAAATTCTTGCATGATTTGCTTTTTTACTCATGTAGTTCTATTCAACAACAACAAAAATACCCCAGAACAGAACCCTGAGGGACACCCCGGAACTTTTTTTGTGGCAGATTCTTAATTGTCTATTACAACTTGCTTATGATTATCCAAAATTGATTTTATTAGGCTTAGCTCCTTTCCTTTAACACTATACCACGATAACTTGTCCAGAAGTATTTTGTGTGCTATTACATCAAAATCCGTGCTAAGGACTAACATATCCAAATCCAAGACTGACTTATTTTCAAACACATCAAGAAATCTGGAAACAACATTAAAAACCATACTTAGCATTAAAAAGGTTATTCTTATTAAAGTGCAAGTACAATTGCCCTTTCAAGCACAACTCTATCACTTTCAAAAAGAAATAGGCATCAAGGCAATTGACCTAAAGTTGTTAAGTTCATCAATGCTAATTTTGTATGAATAGGAATAATCTTAGTTAATTTAAGAGTACTCGGAAATATTCCCTGTATTAGAATCAAATTAATCAGATAAGTGAGAGGACTCAAAATAAGTAGTATTATTTTCTTAACTAAATTGTTAGAAAAGTCTTAATCATCTCTACTGTTTGAGGCTTTTATGAAACCTAGAAGTTTTTCTTCAGTCAAAAACTGCCACTTAAATTCAGTACTTTGAAAAAAATTTACATTGGGAATGTTATTGAAACAATCTTTGTAGCTAAGCGTAGCCTTGCCATTACTGTTTACAGTCGATGTTACCACTAACATTCACAAAACAACTCATAAGGAGAGATGGACCTACCTGACTCAACATTATTCAAACTAGTCTCATCTTTTGTTAGCTTCCAGGTAGCTTTACATTTATCAGAAACATTAACTATTTGTGACTCATTGTACTTAAACTTAGCCTGCATGACGAGATTTAAATACATGTGTTTACACTGCATAAACTTAGTTTTATCTTCCTCGGTTAATGAAGCTTTATATTTACTGTAGAGATCAATTATAATATTTCTTATTTAACAATCTCGGGCGAGTACCACCCTTTACTACATTTAACAGGCTTATTACAGACTTGAGGCCTGTTCAACTTTAGATTTCTGAGACAAGTTACATCAAAAATTGTAATACAGTAATTAATTCCGTAAAATAGTTGGAAGCTGTTTCAGCACAAGGAATACTGTAAAGGACATTCCAATCTGTATTATAAAGCTTATAACTAAAAGTATTTACATCCTGCATCCTAAAAATAACTGGTCTGACAATAGAAACGGTTTTAGGTTCAATAAAGTTATTTATTATGAACCATAAAAAATCATGATCAAAAATTCTATATTGACCAACCTGAGATTGAATACTCATATTAGTTGCAATGTTTTCAAGGCAGCGAGTATGTCTAGTTGGAACATAGTTACTGATAAAACAGATTAAATTACTTCAAAAAACTTTTTATACTTTCAACTGTGGCCTAAAGAAAATTTATGTTTAAATACCACCTAAAACTATTTCTAGGATCTTATTAGTATTTCTTAGCAACTCCACTGTAGTAAAGTGTATGAGTACCACCGTACGTGTATGAGTGGGCTGGTGGGTTAGTATCACCGTACGTGTATGGGTGGGCGGGTGGGTTAGTATCACCGTACGTGTATGGGTGGGCTGGTGGGTTATTACCACCGTTCGTGTATGGGTGGGCTGGTGGGTTAGTACCACCGTACGTGTATGGGTGGGCGGGTGGGTCAATACCACCGTAAGTGTATGGGTGAGTGGGTGGGTCAATACCACCATACGTGTATGGGTGGACGGGTTCATAAATGAATGAATAAATGAATCTGTCACAATATTCTCATGACAGACAACGGGTGGCATAAGGTCGCACTAGTGGAGGGAGTAAGTTTTCTACATAGTTAGTGTGCCTGCGCGCGCAGCGGATCTGTTGCCGGCGGTTGACGGAGCAATGCTGGTTTGTGGAATTTAGTGTGGTCTAGCCACTTGCCTTATAACGGTCGGATTTGCACTGTTCTAATTGCGATTCTAACGGCAGGCGTCTCGCGGAGCGCATGGGTTTCGTTGCGATGTGCGGCTCGGTCACCGGCGGACGATCACTTCGGAAGCCCTGATCTACCAGAATTGAGGCCATAAACTGGATTTGGTGTATCAACCCTGTTTCCTGACTATGTAAGGTATTGTTTTGGTACAAAATATTATTTTAGCCATGTGACATGTTTTTAACTTATTTTTTCAGCATCGAATGGGTTAAATGAATGATACTACAGTACTTTCTTATAACCAAAAAGAAAAGTCAATCAAATTCTCTAATAGTTCCTCAAAGTGTGTAAAATCAGAATTAGGAGTTCTGTATATACAAATTATTAAGAGCCTATTAAGTTTAGTAGATGCAGCTTCAAAGACAGATTGTTCACATAGATGTTGTATATTTAGAGGTTTAAAACCGAGTATTTGTTTAGTCAGGATTCTTTCATTTTCGAAGCCATTAGGCCTACAGTAAATTGCAGCCCATACATATCCAGCTGGCCAGTGCTTATTAACTAGAGCAATACTAAAATGAAGTGTTCCCAATAAACTGGTAAAATCTTCAAGTTTGTTTTGTGTAGAATAAAGGTTGAAAAGGGAGATTTTAAGAGTCTTACTATCGAAGTCAATACGTATAGAAGTATTTACAGGACTTATACTGTTGTGCTCATAGTTTATAAATGAATAGTGCTCATTCATCGGGAGTTTAAATGAATCTTTGTATTAGCTTACTGTGCCTGTACTTAGAAATAAAAACATTACTAAGCCCAAATTCAGGTGCGAATATGTACTCGTTGAGGGAATTAGGAACACTTCTTGTGAATGAGGCATAGAGTTCTAGGTTCTTAGACATGAGTTTTTCAACAAAATAATTGGTTTCTTTGTTGTTATGTAAAAACTCTTAAATACCTTCACACGTAGTGTTTGGACTACTCTCGGGTCAAAAAGTATAGATACTCGAGTTTGAGCGTTTACTGCGTTGTAACCCGTGCACCTCAAAACATGAAGTTACATCAACATTTCACAAATTTATATATGTGTATTTACATATAGTTTAAAAATGTTTAAGGAGATTTTTATTTATCCTCAAAACGGTTTGAGTGAGAAAAGTACCTGTTTTTTAGCGTTTTTAAGACAACGCCTGACTTAAAAAATGTTTAATATGAAAACTACTAGTCCAATCCTTATGAAAATTTAACTTCTTGTAGACCATATATTTTTACATCTAATTTGTTCATCCCAGAATTTTTACTCAATTAAAAAAAAGTTATTGTAAATTTTGTAAAATTATTTATTTGTTGATTGGTTGAAGGTAGAAATGTAAATAAAGGCTTAAAATGTAGGTCTTGATTCATACAAACACAATACTAAACCATAAATTAGATACGAGGTCTTAAAAAATTAAACTTAGGTGTAATTGAAGCGGTGCCGTGATGCAGTGACGCGTGAAATCGGTACAGCTATGCAGGGAAAATTCCCGGCCGCAACTGGTTTTCGAGGGCCAGGGGCTGCGGGTGCGCTAGTGGAGGTGAGTCAGAGGCCGTTCACCCTTGGTTGGGTCATACTTACCCCAAACAAATGTGGCACATTATAATATACACTATACAGCATTTAATTCTAAACTGCGTATATTTATTTGCATTTCCTATCACCTATTCTCATGAGGGCTTTGGACCCCCATTGGCAGGTTTAAAAATGCTTTGCTTGCTGTAAAGCGGTTGTCAAATATGTACAAAATTATTTACAATATTTACAAAAAGGTTAACTACTTAAAATATTTATATTTACAAAATTAATCTGGTGTGTACCATATTAAAGATTAGTCTGAGAAGCCATTGTCTGATGAGTAATCTGTAGAGCTGTCATTTAGGTTTACTGTTAGTGGCTTAACAGGAGGCAAGTCTATAAGATTGTCGTTTTTCCAATAATCATCTTCTATTGCTTTTGCATGGTTGATCAATTCTGGAGTAACTGACAGCAATGTTTCTTGGCAAAGACTGTTCATAACATCCATTGATCTTCCTTTATCTGCCTGGTTAGCCATATTCACTTAAGCGATTTTTCCCTTAACGTAAGCCCAAATTAGTTCAATCAGGTTAAGCTCACAATGAGCCACTGGAAGCCATATGAGCTCAACGTCAGGGCACACTTGTCTCACTATTTGGTCAACTATTTTCACTGGTGTTTGAAAATGAGGTCTGGCGTGGACGATAAGTTCAGCCTTCGTCATATTTGCGTAGTTTGAAATGTTGGATGGAAGAGGAATATTTCTATTTGAAAGAAACAAAATAATATCATCCTTTTTCCAAGACATCGTAGGGTTTTTTGTAGCCGGATCTACCATCGGTGCCTGGTCAAGTACAATCGCCGATTTTTCAGGGAGTAGCCTCATGACCTTTTCGAACCATTCTGCATAATGTTTAGCGTTCATTTCATTGTGATAATCTCCAGAATTCTTTTTCCCAATAAAACACAATTCAGCTCCAGGTAAAAAACCATCTTCACTGCCAATGTGCAATATTATTATTCTTTTCCCTGCTCCTGATGGTGTCTTGAAGCCTCCTCTCCAACCGTAGATTTGCTGAATACATCCTCTCTACTGGTCGTAATTGTTGAAGTTATTTTTCAATGATGTTAAAACGTTCTCTACCCAACCGTAAGACATTGTATGGTTTTGTCCACACCAAGTTTCGTCTGTGAACAGACGGAACGAGTTAAACTGAGTCCTAACTTTATGAGTAGTAGGTCCATTTCCGCAAAAGTATGCCACATTATTGTTATTGCACATTAGGAAATGCAAATAAATATACGCAGTATAGTATTAAATGTTGCATAGTGTAAATAATGTGCCACATTTGTTTGGGGTAAGTATGACTCAACCAAGGGTGATCGGCCTATGACTCCCTCCACTAGCGCACCCGCAGCCCCTGGCCCTCGAAAACCAGTTGCGGCCGGGAGTTTTCCCCTGCATAGCGGTACCGATTTCTCACGTCACTGCATCACGGCACCGCTTCAATTACACCTAAGTTTAATTTTTTTAAGACCTCGTATCTAATTTATGGTTTAGTATTGTGTTTGTATGAATCAAGACCTACATTTTAAGCCTTTATTTACATTTCTACCTTCAACCAATCAAAAAATGAAATAATTTTACAAAATTTACAACAACTTTTTTTTTTATTGAGTAAAAAATCTGGGATGAACAAATTAGATGTAAAAATATATGGTCTACAAGCTGTTAAATTTTCATAACGATTGGACTAGTAGTTTTCGTATTAAAAATTTTTTAAGTCAGGCGTTGTCTTAAAAACGCCAAAAAACAGATACTTTTCTCACTCAAACCGTTTTAAGGATAAATAAAAATCTCATTAAAAATTTTTTAATTATATGTAAATATGCATAAATAAATTTGTGAAATGTTGATGTAACTTTCATGTTTTGAGATGCACTGGTTACAACGCAGTAAACGCTCAAACTTGAGTATCTATACTTTTTGACCTGAGAGTAAGCCTAGAAATGAATAAGAATGTTAGTTTATCTTTGGCTACTAAACTATGGCTGTTGCCTTAGTTTAGTAGCTTGGAAAGGCCTTAACTGCCTTGAACTATTTAATTGCAACACGTTAGATTGTTCAGAGGTTTTGTTGACAGTCTGGACTGGCAGACGACTGTAAACATCCCAAATCAAGTTCCGTTCCTGAAAGTATTTCTGTTGAAGATGGAGAAACATTTCTGTTGGAGATGGAGAAACAGAGTCGAGACCGGAGTCAAATGACTGTTCCTATTATTGACAACAGAGAATGCCTGTTCATCATTTAAAATAAAATTGGATATTGATCCCATTACTTTGTCATTTAATTTATTGTTTCTGTTTGAGGGTGCAGTGGTTAATTTACTTGCATTTCACTACTAATTGTATTTCACTAGTAGTCCCCATGTATTTGATCAAACTAAAACTAGAACACTAACCAGAACACTAGAAAAAATAGTTTTTAATTTTCAAATTTTAAGTTACCTGTTTTTTATGCACTGTTTTGTGTGTTTTATCTTTTGTAGTGTTTGTATCATTTATTTATTTTTGCAATCAACATTCACTGTAAATTTTAACTGTTCTTTTTTTTTTTTTTTATTTATCATACCAATCTCCTTACCCTTACTCTGCCCATTCCTTGTGGATTATTAATCTGTGCAAGGAACTTATTCAGAGACAGAGTAAGGGGGAAAACTAGTACAGTAAAAGCTGAATATTACTGATGATAAATCTTTCAGTCTAGGCCGGATTCAAACCAGCACTATCTCTAATCCAAGTTCAAAATCCTGACGCCTTAGACCGCTCGGCCACTGGCTCACCCAAATGACTCACTGTAGATATATCTCAACATATTGCCATAGACATGGATGGCAACATGGTTATTTATCATGTTCTTCTTTAGGACCTAATACAGTAGACTCCTGATTATCCACGAGTGGATTAACCACGTTGCGGATCAACCACGATCGTGAAAAAAAAAATTAAAGCACATAATAGTACATAGTTTATGCAACAACGTTATTATGATAGAAATGATGATAATAATTTGATTAGTATTCAAAATTTAACTTATAATTACAGATTGATAATGATCATTAGATGATTGAAATGTCTCTTGATATGTAATATATGATATATAAAATTTGAAATTATTTTCAATCAAATCATTATCATTTTTTCGCTCTTCAAAACGTTATTTTTAAACATGTAGGGTAGTTGTTTACAATGAACTTCGCCAGGCGTGGCAGTGGCACGCTCTATTGTTTTGAGTTCACTGCCGTCTGCCACTGTGAGTCAGTTGTGTACAGTAGTCAGTGCAATGTGGAAGTGCTTATCGACTGATTCACAAGATGGATAAATAGAAAATCCATAGAGGGGGAACAAGACACAACAGCGTATGATATTATGGTGTTACGAAAAATTCATGCAAGCATTGTAAGAAAAGATTCTAGCGCTAAGAATCAAAAATCTATAAGACTTCTTTCCAGCCCAACAATAAAAGTGTTTGTTTTACTTTCATTAAAATGTTGTTATGTGATTCAAGTGATACTTAATTAAATGTCAATATGTACTATACTACTGTATTTTAATTGTTTATTTTTAAACATAAACTCATAGTAAGGCCTAATTTAAGGCTAGGTTTTGTTTCAGAGTTGATTTTAGTCATTGCCAGGCAATTTTAGGCTATTTTTGGATTATCTACGATTTTTATTATCCACGAAGGGTCAGCCACTCATTATCATGAGTTACTACATCGGGAGTCTACTGTAGTAACTTATATATGATTGATGTTAGCTAAAATTTTTTCTAAGGTTTAGATTTGCTTTCCACATGATGAAACAATCAGATGTCAGATCATGAAAGGCTGTATACAATTACTAATGCTTATTAAAAATTGTAAATATCTATAATAGCTATTAACTTTCGATTTCAATTAAATGTGTGATGTTCCCAGATGCTTCATGTGTTGGCCCTGTCAGTGTTGGCTGTAGTGCTGAGGCATCCAGAACTAATGACTTATGAGAGAGGTGTACAGCTGCCATCAGATAACCTCTCACCTGTACCTACCCCACTCGTGGAGCTGGAGTTACGAGAGAGGGGCCAAGTCTTGTTGACCAGTGGTGACATCCGAGATGGGCCCCCTCCAGAATTCCGTGGTGATATAGCGGAGAAACCTATCATCATCCACAGCAACAGCTTTGCCACACGAGCCATATATTATCGTAAGTAAATTTTAAACAATATTTGTTTACTTTGTTTTTGAAATTTGTTAATGATGGAGTATCAGATGAGGGAGACAAAGTTTGTTGGACATTTGCCATCATTGCGTGAAAATTACCAATCACGACGTTTCTATTTGGTAAAACCCAAACCTTTTTCAAGTGCTAAAAACTAAATTACATCTACACAAACATGTTATAAAACTACTTTCTTAAACTAATAAACTTATCTACTTTAATAATTATCTACATTTTAACCTAGATCCTAGAATGGGGTACAACAAAATGAACTTCTACTAAATATAAAAAAAATGTTAACAGGGTTAAATTAATATAACCAAATAGGCGCTGTCAAGGTCACGATATCAACGAAAAAATGTTAAAACGCAATTAAAATTAATATTCAAATCAGACTGAAATAAGATTAAATTAACTAATCATAAATATATGGTACCTGAAGCTCCTTTGGCTGCAGGATAAATATATGGTACCAATCACTCCTTTGGCCAACAACACAACGTCACACGTAGATTCAAAAGAATTCACTGAAATGACAAAAACCATGACCATAAATAATAATGACATTCTTGTAAGTTTTGATGTAGTTAACTTGTTCACTAATATTCTGGTAAAAGAAACTCTAAGATAATCGAAAATAGGCTTAACCAAGACACTAAACTTTCAGAACGTACCAAACTGCCAATTAACGTAATAATGGAACTTTTACAGCTTTGCACTGAATGTAATCACTTTGAAATAGATGGTCAAATATACCGCCAGGATGATGGTATGGCAATGGGTTGCCCACTATCACCTATTTTCGCCAATATCTACATGGAAGAGTTTGAGGAACAAGCAACTGTTTCCTCAAATCTCAAACCTAAGGTTTGGCTTAGGTACGTGGACGACACATTTGTCTGCTGGAGTCACGGTGAACCAAATTTAGAAGAATTTTTAAAACACTTGAACAAGGTTTCACCCACCATTAAATTCACCATGGAAAAAGAAGTAAACAATAAATTATCATTTTTGGATGTAAATGTAGAAAAAACAAAACATGGCCTTAAAACATCAGTCTACAGAAAACAAACCCTCACAGGCAAATACCTCAATTTCGATTCTAACCACCCACAAACTGTTAAAGAAGGTGTAGCCTTCTCTCTCTTTGATAGGGCCCGAGCCATATGCTCAGACAAAAATAAACTTGATAATGAACTAAAAAATGTTTCCAAAGATCTAATAAACAATGGCTACCCTCAGTCTCTCATAAACAAATGCAAACAAATAGGAAAACGCAAACAAACACCCACTGACACAGAAAAGCCTAAAGCATTCATGTTCATTCCATATACGCCGCATATGGAAAAAAAAAACTTTCAGAAAAAATCAGACGCATAGCTAGGAAATACAAAATCAGAACATCATTCAACACACAAAACACATTAAGACAGTCTTTAACTAAAACTAAACCAAAGAATGAGGAGCAATCCTCCAAAAATGTAGTATATTGCATTACTTGTGAATGCAATGAAAAATTCATAGGGGAAACAAAGAGACCGCTGGAAGTTAGGCTAAAAGAACACAAAAATAATATTAAAAAAAGGAGACACTAGGCATTCTAAATTAGCTGAAAATGCCTGGAACAATGAACACAGATTTAACTGGGATAACACTAAAATACTTCCCAAGGAACCAAATTTTTTTAAACGTAAATTCATCTAAGGTGCCTTTATGAAACTAAATAATGAACAAGTAATCAAAGTAGTATAGAAGTTAGACCCATGTGGGTTCCTTTACTTGAAAACGCACTTGATAAAAATTTCAATACACTCATGACATCATCTAACCAGAATCCTACACCACCTGCACCTACAACAATTAAACACCCCATGAGTCTACGTCCCCATACCTGAGTCACCGCATTTTTGGCGATCTCGGAGCGTACGTCCCTGACCTCGTCAGTCTGTGTATGGTTGTTGTGAAGTGTAGTGTGTATGTTTGTCTTGTCCCCATGTTTTATCACCTTGGAGGGAACACTGCATTTGGATTGTATCATCCTCACTTCGTGCCTGGGACGTCTAGACACCATCGTCACTGCGGGTCGTAAGACTTCATGATTTTTGTAATATTTGATTATTGTATTGTTTTATTCCTAATAATTGTTGTCTTTTCAGGTTAAAATGTAATTGTAATAGTAGTCTCAGTGCTTCCGAGTCATATATATAATTTTTTGTGCATGTTGAATGTTATTTTAAATTAATAGTGTTTGTCAGGTACCATATATTTATGATTAGTTAATTTAATCTTATTTCAGTCTGATTTGAATATTAATTTTATTGTGTTTTTTTAAATTTATTTAAAATATTATTTGAATAAAAATTTATTCAAATTATTATTTGAATAAAATAAAAAAAATTTATTTAATAATATTGAATATTATTAAATATTGTGTTTTAACATTTTTTCGTTGATATCGTGATCTTGACAGTGCCTATTTGGTTATATTAATTTAACCCTGTTAACATTTTTTTATATTTAGTAGAAGTTCATTTTGTTGTACCCCATTCTAGGATCTAGGTTAAAATGTAGATAATTATTAAAGTAGATAAGTTTATTAGTTTAAGAACGTAGTTTTATAACATGTTTGTGTAGATGTAATTTAGTTTTTAGCACTTGAAAAAGGTTTGGGTTTTACCAAATCGAAACGTCGTGATTGGTAATTTTCACGCAATGATGGCAAATGTCCAACTACCTTTGTCTCCCTCATCTAATATTTGTTTGTGTAATGCCAGGACACATCAATCCAAATGTAGTAAAATTTAAATAAATGCAAACTTAACCCTTTGAGTGACAAGACAGTTAAGTGATAGCAAGGAGGTTAGGCGTGTTCATTCCCCCATTGAACACCATGTGTGTACCTTGGATTGCCAAGTACGTTTTGTGCATTTTGCTTTATTAATACATAAAAATCATTACTTGTGCCAAACTTTAACTATTTTAATAATATTTTTTTTGTTTTGTAGATGGATAAATTCTTTATGTAGACCTACATTTTAACCAATGCAGTCTATGGGATTGTATGTCTAGTGTCGAAATTAAAAAAAATAATAATTTTAAAAATTATTAGTAGTTTTTAGTTTTTGTAGTTTTTAGAATAAACAAAAACTATCAAAATTATTATAAAGTTACAAAGGAATATTATTCCACACTTCATATGTTATTGTGAGTGTAACCTGCAAATTTCAAATCAAAATATGGAAAAATAAGTGTTATATTCCAATATTACCAAAAATGCGCGTTTTGTAAAATTAGTGGTTTCTAGGCAACAAGTAACAATATAAAAATAAAATGTAAAACACTTGAATACACTTTAGTCCAAGCTTGAACACACAAAATGGATTGTAATAGGCCTACTAATAAACTTTTTTACCTGAATTATTTTAATTGTAAATAATAATAATAAGAAAAGTTCTCTCATCCTACAATATTTTTAATACTACAGTATATCCAGAAACCAAGAGATGAATGTTGAAAACCTATCAGATCTCTTAGCACTTACAAAGTACAGTTAATACTTATAAAAAAAATCCAAGTTAATATCACACTAAACAAAATATAAATTATAAACAATATTGATAGATACAGTATTGGGAGTTAGGACCGGCATTAAGTAATCAGCTGTTCAATACAGATGATGCAGTGTAAGTAGCAAGACTATCTGCCACAGCTGATTTGATCGTTTATTTAGCGTATGACATATTAGTATATGAAAATGTATATTGCATCGTGTAATAAAGAATCCATCTACAGTAATTAAATAAATAAACAGCTAATGTCAAATCTTTCAAATAATTTTAAAACGAAAGGCCGATGTGAACGGCCAACAGCAAAACACGCACGCAACCAGGCGGCCGGTGTCATCGGTCGGTGGCAAAACTCCTACGCTCCCTGCCAGTCGATGATATTTGCCAGTAGGAAAATTGTGTTATTTTTTGTGGCTGATCTGATCGGCCGGTGGCTTTCAAAGGGTTAAATGAAAATTTAATGAAAAGTTTTGATTGCATTTACTGCTTGTGTTTATTGTTGAGTGACTGAGACAAATCTTTTCTTGTCCAAAATAAGGGACATATGGACTCTGTCAATATAATGGACTGGTTCCCTCAAAATGAAACATTGATATCTATGAATTACCATGTATGGAGTAATAAATTAAGACTCAAAGAAAAATGCTTTCATTATACAGTACTAGCAACAGAAGATTGTATATTTATTGTCCAAGTATTTTTTATAAATACAATACAACATTTTATGAAAATTACATTCTACAACAATTCTAGCTCATAAGTATTTTAAACTTAATGTAATACCTTACAATTCACTTAAAGTTTTCTAAAAGAAATGATTTTAAAAATACTATATTAAAAATTAAACAAATTAAAATATTTGTATGTACAAAATAAAAAACAAAATGGGGTGGAAAAGAAAATATTTGTACCACAAGACGTGTGTGCTTGTGGTACAAATAATCGTTGAGTGTGCTCAAGGGTTAAACTAAATTCTTTAGTGTTTATTTTCTTTCCAGGCTATAAAATAAGTAAAACTTTTTTTAATTTTTTATAGAGAAATGTTTGTGTGATTAAAATAATAATTCTAAATATTTATTAATTTAACAGTTAATCAATGTGATTTTTGCCATACTTACCACTTTGTTTAGTGCCTGAAATTAGTTATTTTTCTTAATTTTAATAGTTTTTAAAACCCTGCTGTTATCATGAAGGCTTAAATATTAACACTTTTGAGACCATGTGCTTTTGGTTAGCCAATTGATTGCTATTCCTCATAGAAGTGTAATTGTAACAGACAATAGACTACACCAAACCATTAAAGGAACAGAGCTCCAACTTCAATCTGTATGATGATTAACTGGCTATATGTGTTTTATATTAAACCCATATTCACTGAGATAGGTATATGAAATTTAACATTTACACCTACTAATATAACGGTGAAGTATGAATTAGAATATGTTGATATAAACAAAATACAAATTCAAAGGCTATAAAAATTGTTGTGGTTATTTTGAATTTAGACTTGATTTATTGTTGGTGAAAAAATATTAATTATAAAAAGAATAAGTGGAAATAAAAATGTTACAATTGTTACATATACTACAGTTGCAATGACAAGTGGCAGATTGACAGCTTGTGCATGCATTGGTGAACGGTCATTTAATCTCTAAGCGTCCATAGCCTCTCCGGCCAGGCTGTAATTAAAGCCTACATTATAATTATTCTTATGACATCCAACTCGTATAGAAATAGTCACCTAAAAACTGTGAGATTATACAAAAGAAAATTAATTTGCTTTATAAAACACCCTACCTTGAAAAAGGTGTTCAAAGTATGGTTACAACACCTTAAACAAAAACCCTAAATGAGCATTACTTTTTTTAAGTAAACTATTATAAACTAACTGCTAACAAAAAGAAGTGTGCTGTGGATGTCTCTCTACGCATCAGTCACACGCTGTAAGGGGAAATAACGTCAGATGGTAAAAAATATAACAGCTGATATCCTAACTTCCTACTTTTGAATCTCTCGTTCTAAATGTATCCACTATTAATGAATTTGCAAAGTCAATATCCCATGATGTGCTATTTACTGCTATCACGTTAACTCATAATTTACTTATTGAACTTAGTAATTATACTTTGCAAACTATGTGTATTAGATTCTAAGGCTGCTGTATGAAGAGAACCTTTCATGTAGTCGGCAGTCAAAGCTGATAAATACTACTAGAACACATAATGAATTAAGTATACGTATATACTGTGTAATAATAATGTGTATAGTTATATATAGACTACGAATGAATAATATGAAATAACAATTAGTATGAATGTAAATGACTACAATACATCTAACAAATGATGCTGTCAAATGATGGAATATTCAACAGCTGATGAAGTGTGGGGTGGAGGGGAAAATGGTGCAACTGTGGGAGGAGCGTTGGAGGGAAAGATGTGCAATATATTGTGGCAGGAATGTTTTTTGTTTGTGGGACTAAAGTAATATAAATTTGTTCTCAGTTCTCTAAGGATTAATGCAACATAACCACTGAGCCTTGAAGCCAAATATAATTGTCCCTCTAGCCTAATTCAAATGGTGCTGTTTTATTTTCAATACATTTTTATGAAACATAGCATAAAAAACAAATTAGCTTATATTATTAAATAAAATGATTGATACATTTTTTTTTAATTAAATCATATTTGCCTTCCTTTCTAAACTACCCAAATTTGTCAATTTAGAATAGTTCATATTCTGAATTTATTTCAACTGTGAAATAGGTAAAATAGAAAAACAATGCAATACTTGTAAAATATTTATATTTGTCATAGTCATAGATCTTTATTTATATATTCTTCAAGAACAGTAATTGTGTCAGCTTAGAACTAATCTGACTATTGTAAATTCTAGTATACACAATGTAAAAATGTATACACAATGTACTAATGTATACACAATGTAAAAAATTTACAAGTCAGGTAATTGAAATATGTAAAATACATACATGGAATTGAAATACATGTCAAATACATAGAAATTAAGTTTCAACATTAAGATAGTTTTAAGTTAAAAATTTCACAATTCAAGAGAAAGTGCATTATAGTTTAAATAACAGTTCTTTGATTGAGTTTGGCCAGGTCAAAAAATTCTGCCAAATTTTATATGGGGTTGTCAATAAGCCACTTTTTCAGCCTCTTCTTCAAACTTGACCCTTTAGGCATCTCAGTGACTCTGGTAGGGCATTGTGGAATCTTCTCCCAATGAATGATGGCTTCTTTTCATATAGTGTTGTACGATGAGGAGGCCGGGTGTATCTTGATGCGTGCCTGGTGTTATGTCTGAGCAAACTGTTTCATCAATGTACAGCACTGTTGCCAATACATAAAGACATGTTACTGTTGGTATTCTGAGTGGTTTAAAAGACTCTCTGCAGCTTTCCATTGGCCCAGAGATCTGGTGTTAGAACATATAATCAATAGTTAATATCACAATTAATTACTGTACCCAGGTCATATGAGATGTAGATAGAGGTAGAACAAACATCGTTAGAATACTCCACAACTCAGGTGTTCCAAGTGTCAAATATTTTGGCTAAAATTAGTCTGGATGAATGATATACTAAAAGGCATTAACTCAGTTGTCCTTACATTGGTTTTGAGAAGTGAATTATAGTTATATTTGTGGAATCTTTATACAGGCTTTATTAAACAGATTTTTATGAAATTTAAATTATTAAATACTCCTTTTAACAATACCCCTCTGCCCATCCACTCACTCTCCCACCTACCCATTCATGTACAGTGGTAATATGAGCATCAATTAAAAATTGAATGATTAGTTTTAATTTTACCAATGTAAGGTGAAAACTTTTGCACCGTTGATTGAATTTAACTCTGTAAAATCTTGAAAAGGAGACCATATGATACAGGATTTATTAACTATTTTAAGACATTCTCCACAAGCTTAAAATTTGAAATTGATTATGTAAAAAATAATTACTATTCAAATATGTTGGAAACTGTAAAGGAGATGTTTCACAACAGTGGAAAATAATCAATAGCTTAACTGGAGGAAACAAAGACAAATGCGTTGATCGGATTGAACTTGATAACGCAACACTGATAACGGAGCCGCTCTCCATTGCCCAGGAAATCAACAAGCATCTTATCTCAGTACAGTCGGTTCAGTATGGTACATTCTCCAACGAAACATTTCCTACTCGTGTCATACACAAGTCCTTCTTTATAACTCCCACCACAGTAGATCATAGTAGTCATTAGCTGTTGTTCATAGTCTAAAAAACAAAAAATCCACTGGCTTTGACAAAATAAATGTTTTTTTGTTGAAAAATATAATAGATGAAATTGCTCCAGTTTTAGTTTATATAATTAATAATAGTTTTTCTAGTGGTATTTTTCCAGAAAGTTTAAAACTAAGTTCAATAGTACCAATTTTGAAAAAACCAAATTCATTTAAACTCGATAATCTCCGACCTATTAGCCTACTCTCTGTGTTTTCTAAATTAATTGAGAAAATTATGTTGATAAGGTTAACCAAATTTCTGAACATATCAAAATTTTTTAGCGACAAACAATTTGGTTTTATAAAAAGCAGATCGACAGTAAGTGTAATATTAAATGTAACTTAACTAATTTTTAATGGCTTAAATTCAAAACAAAAAACAACAGGTGTTTTTGTCGATTTCAAAAAAGCTTTTGACATGGTTGATCATAAAATTCTTACAAACAAATTAGAAGCTGCCGGTATCAGAGGAATAGCTCTGAATTGGTTCCATAGTTTTACTACAGGAAGAAGACAGCAGGTAAAGATAGACAATAACTTTAGTGACTCACTCATAGTTCATACGGCGTCCCACAGGGGTCAACGACCTCTGCCACTCTTTTCTTACTATTTATAAATGACTTGTTAGATATTAATTTTAAAGGAAATATAAACGCTTTTGCAGACGAAGTTGCACTATTCTACAGTGAAAAAGATTCTGTTCTTCTTGCTAATTCAATTAATTCTGATCTTTTACTACTAAGAAAATGGTGTACTATAAATAAAATGCAAGTAAATGTTAGTAAAACTAAATTCATTAATTTTGATTTTTTTTGCTTTGACATGCCCTCTCCTTTAATTTTCCATTCACCAAACTGCAATTTCCAGTTATGTAGCTGTCAACCTTTGGAAAAAGTGAAATCAATAAGATATTTGGGTCTTTTGCTTGATGAGAAACTTACCTTTGAACCGCACATTTTAGACTTGAACTCAAAATTAAGATCCCAAATAAGAAAATTTTATTTTTTAAGAAATGTTTGTAATACTTCTCTTTTAAGAACCCTTTATTTTGCATTAATTAATTCAAAGCTACAGTATGCTCTGCCTTGCTGGGGAGCTACTTGCAAAACTTTAATAGATAAGATAAGAACAACTCAGAATTTTTTTCTTCGAATAATTCTTAAAAAATCCAAACAAGCTCTTTCCCTTTATTTCAGGAACTACAAATTTTACCTATTCAACATCTTCATATTTAAAGTCCTGCGATTGTTTTTTACTAGGAGCGGAAATAGAGAAAGTATTATGCCACATAACCGTATTTATAGTTCAAGAAGCTTCGTTAATAAATCTTTTAAACTACCCAAAGTCAATAGAACTATTTTCCGTCATTCCATTCAATATTTGGGTCCTAAATTTTTCAACCAACTTCCGCTTCAAATAAAAAATTCAAACAATCTAAAATATTTTTCTAAAAGGACAATCACTTGGCTTTATGGTCAAAATAACGTAAGGTATCTCACTAACATGTTAGAGTAGTAATTTTAAGCACGTTTAATAGTTGTTTTTGTCCACAGATGTTACAGCGGGCATACAACATGTATTGTACATAATGCTAGGCTCTAGTTTAAAGTAAAAAAAATAATTTATTTTGTTTGTAATTGGCCAAACTACTTGTAAAATGGCCAATTTTTTCTCAATTGTTCAAATGATTGTATGTATGTTTGGTATTATAGGAAATAAACTCATTTATTCATTTCAAAAAGGTGTAAAATTACCATGTTCTAATCAAACCTTATTTATATCATGTTTCATCCCTAATATTCTATAAGATGAAAGATTGTGCCTTATTTTATTGCAGTTTGTGGTTGAAATGGAATTTGGTGTGGTCAGAGCCAATTTTACTGTTCCGTGGTTTTTAAGTGAAGGAGTCCATTTAAGTTCTCACTGCATTGTTTTATTATGTAGCCATTATAATTTATTTTCAGTACTTCACTTACCATAAACTACATTTCATGAAAGGGGATATTCTCTATGGTGGATTTTTGTTTCATTAATATAAAGTAAAATTAATTATAATGTACTGTTCCAGACATGTTCACTAAATTTAGAAAATGTAGATAATATTTGGAGATTTCCTATGCTTTGAGTGTTTAAGAAACAAACGCAACGTTTCGACAGGTATAACAACAGACTCCTGCCGTCTTCAGGTGTACTGACAGTGTGCTCCTTACGAAGGGTTTTTAGTTTTAAGTCAAATGTTCTCTTTTTTTGTGCAGCTTCCCTTTTATTCTCAGGATTGCCAGTTAAGATTGCACGATTTAAGGCTTCCACATACTTGTTTTTAAGGTTGTTACTCTCAGCTTCCCATAGTTGTATATTGTTGCCTCTTTTGGCTTTAACTGTGGAAAAAGGACAGGTGATGTCTATGGCTCATTGAAGTTGTTTGGTGAAAAATTTCAAACGCTCAGTCAGCTTCATTAATATTTAAAATATTGCTCCAGTTTTAACCTCTAGTACTAGTCTCAAGTCCTCCATTGTAGTTTTATTTATTTTCCTTTTTTGTACATACAGGGTGTTATTTTTCTTAGTATTGATGTTACATAAGTTTGTGTTTGGTGAGTTACTCTGGTGGGAGGAAGTTTAAGTCTTCTCAGGTTGTGGCCCAGATGAGCCTCTTCCAGCTTCTGTGCATCTTCATTCATGGTCATGTTGTTAACATTAATATCACCCATTACAATGGTTTGGTTATTTGTTTTGGGGATCTTGTCTAGTTCGGCAATATAACTTTACACTGGCAACACATCACCTCAGTTTCTACGAAAAGAAACCTTCTTACAAGGGCACAGTATACTTCAACAAGCTTCCAGACTTCCTGAAGAAAACATCAGCAAAATACCTGAAAAAAACCTCTGACCAAGTGGCATCTTCAACTACCTTTCTACACCTCTAAAGAATTCCTGGACTGGAGAGTGCATTCATCATAATAACAAGTCTTAGCTACATTATATTTTGACGACAATTTCTAAACTCTGTTTATGAATAAAGATCTATTGTCTATTGCACTTACTAACTTAGCCTGCATCTAAAACATTTTTTTTTTTTAACCCATACTAAATCAGAAAATACATAATACTACATGCTAGATACTAAAGATTACTGTTGAAGGTGAAAGTTCTTAAAAAACTATCACACATAACATAATTATACAAAATATAATACACAATATGAAATACAAAAGAAATGCAAAATATGAAATCAGTCAACAAAACACATAGCAAGTTATTAAATAGACTAAATACTCGATGACACACAAAATAAATGCAAAATATGAAAAAATTAACAGAGCATAGATCAGGTTATTAAACATACAAAATATTCAATGAGACATGAAATAAATGAAAAAATATGAAAAAGTTCAACAAAACATAGAACAGGTTATTAATCCTTCGTACGCGGTAAGCGAAATATATCGCTAGGTATTTGTAGCCGTAAACGCGATAAGCGGAATATATCGCATTCGATTGTTTAAAATCATCTAGTACATATTGATGCCGCTAGAATTCGTGAGATTGTTTATTTTGTGCGTTTGAGCTAGACAGAAGGCAGTGGGATTGATATCAGCTGTCAGATGACGCATCACGTGTGTTGACAGACTGAATTTCCTGTTGCGTGCGCATCCCATGTGTCAGCCCTGCGCTGTAAGCGTATATTTTCATGCCAAGTAAACAACGTGAGGTTACAACACTGTAGACGTATTGACATGTACGTTATTATGAGTATTATTAGTTAATACGTGTATTATTAGTTTTAATGAGACTTGTATGACTAAATACAAATTTTGTATGACTAAATAAAAATGATATTTAGGCCTAAATTTTCAAAAATTTATATTTTTCATCTATGCTGAAAATCAAATGTAAATACATCTTTCTAACTATTGTGTGTGTTTTTTTGAATACCTATGTTTATGGAGCACATAAATAAAATTAACTCTGGAAAATTAAAAATATTTTTTTTTCAACTATATAAGCATTATAGTAGAATTTATCAATTTTAAGGTCGCGTACGAAGGGTTAAATAGACAAAATATTCAACTTATCCAACCAGCTTCCAATTCCACTTAGGAAGAGGGAAGGAGTCCTCGCACCACTACACTCACGAGATCAACTCACCACAACCGTCAAAGATGAACTGAATCTTTGTGGTAAGCAGATCCGTGACGAGTGGTGGGGAGTAGCCCCTTCCAAGCGATGCCTAGGTGGACTGTACAAGATGATTGGGGAGAGGGGTTGTTGTAATCGTCCCTGTTTTTGAACAATTCTGTTGTGTTTGAAAGTATGGTTTTGTTTGATATTTCCTCATGACGATCCTCCAAGCTAGTGTTCTGGGAGACAAGGTAAAAAAACTCCCTCCAAGCAGATATAGAGGCACAGGCGTCAGGACAGGGGCCTGTTGGATGTTGGTGTGTAAAATGTTCATGTTTTGTGTCCAACATTTATTGTTGTGGGTGTTCTGGGAAGTGCCTTCAAGCTAGAATCCCAGGGACAAGACAAATGATGCTCCCTCCTAGCGGCCCTAGGGGCACTGGTGTCTCAGTGTCATTGGGTGAGGTGTATGTGTGGGGACAGGTCTTGTTGTATTTGGTGTATGTGGATTTTTATTGTTGTTAAAATGAGACTTTAACAGAGGCAACCGAAGTGGTCTTACCTCTATGCTACTTTGGCTAAATGGATCTTGATTCAACTTAATTAAAGTCCCTTCTATAAACTTTCTTTTATAGTAGTGTGGTTCAAATTGTAATATTTTTGCCTCATTCCATAATAACTTGTGCTCATTCTCCCATGCATGTTTAGCTAATTTAGAATGTTGTGTTTCACTATTTTTTGTGTTCTTTTATATGCACAGAAAGTGGGCAATTAGTTTCTCCTATGTATTCCCTATCACATTCACACTTTATACTGTAGATACAATTGTTGGAGACTTGGTCTTCATTGTATGGTTTTGTCTTACAAAAATGTTGTCTAAATGTGTTTTGTGTTCTAAACGCTGTTTTTATATTATATTTATGGGCAATGCGCCTTATTTTCTCGGATACTTTGTGAATTTAAGGTATGTTATTACATGCTGCTGGTTTGACTTCTTTTTGTGTTTGTACTATGTTAGGTGTGTGTGTGTTTTACATTTGTTTATAATCTTTTACGTGTAACCATTATTTTCTATATCGAGTGTTATGTTTTCAAATTTGTTATTTAGATCTGTTTTATCTTTACACACGCTTTTAGCTTTGTCAAAGAGAGATCCTTCTTTAACAGATTGACTGTGGTTGGACTTAAAGTGTAAGTATCTGCCTGTGTGGGGTTTTTTTCTATGAACTTTAGTATTTATGGTGTTCCCTTCCCTGTTCACCATACGTCAAAAAATGCGAGTTGTTTGTTATTTTTCTTCTCTATTGTTAGTTTATTATAGTTGGTGATATGTTGTTTAAGTGTTCTTTGAAATCAACTAGTTTCTGTTCCCCATGACTCCAGATGACAAAAGTGTCATCCACATACCGAAGCCATACCTTCCAGCTGAAAACTACAGAAACAATTGCTTTCTGCTCGAATTCCTCCATGAAAATGTTGGCAAATATCGGTGACAGTGGAAACCCAGTTGCCATACCTTCATCTTGGTGATATATGTGACCATTTAGTGTCAATTAATTTGTTTCAGTGCACAGATGTAAGAGTTCCATAATTATGTCAACAGGTTCTTAACGGCGAGGTTGCTAACGACATTGAAGATTTGTACTCTTTTGCAAATATGAACATAACATTTTTGTTTACTTTGCAGTTTTGGAATTCTATTACCTATTTAGCATTTGTTTATCTTATTACTTATGCCAGAGGTAATATTTATGGGTATATTTTCCTCAAGAAATGTGTAAATACATTTTGAACATAATTGGACAATATTTTACTACTACTGTTTTGTTTTCAAATTTTTTATTTTTTTTTTTTTTTTCAAAAAATGCAAGAGTGTGATATGGTTTTATTTATAGTAAAATTTGGAACATTTTGTATATCTTGAATTTTTTTTACCCGTATTGTGTGACAATTCATAATGCTCAAACGTAAAAAATAAAAAACAAAAAAATTCCAGTTAAACTTTTATGAAGCCTGGATTTTTTTTAATTACTGGCATGTTTCTACATTTCCTATTACCTTATAGATCATACTTTTGTGAACAGTTTGATATATAATACATGGTATTTGAACAGTTTTTGTATTTTTTGAAAATTATTAAAGCTATCCTTGCAAAACACCTAAAATCGCTGTATCACTGAATTGGTTTAATCATCAGTTGGAGGTTTAAAGGTGAAAGTAGCTTATGTTGGTATCTTTTCTTCAAACCTGCCACAGTACCTTAATCCATAGGCTGTACAAGAGATGTGATGTTTGGTGGAAGAAATTGCCTTTAAATCTTTTTCCTATAAATATCTGGATGAGTTGTGGCATTGTCCAGTAAAATAACTACTTTTCCTGGAAGATTTTTTGCCTTAAAAATTGATTTCCTCATTCAAGCCTTATTCTGAATCCTATACCATAAAGGCATATTAAATCCAACGTTTGTAGACTTTACATGTTTTAAACATATAGGCTATTTTGCTTTTCCAATCATAGTTATTTTTAATCTCCAGTTGCTTTGCTACATGCGAGAATAATGACTCGAGCTTTACTTTTCTTGTAACCAGGGGCGGACTATTCATTTTTTTAAAGCTAAAATTTTAGCTGGGAACATGCAAAATTTAGGCCGCTTTCATCACAATTATAGATAAGTCCTTTTTCTATAAGTTCTTGAAATGTTTTCACCAACTATCCAGGGTAAGCAGGTTAATTTTTCACCGCAGATTATTAGCTATTTAATATGGCGAATTTGCTTAACACCATACCGCTGTTTTCACCTCTTTAACCATCCATTACTTTCTGTGAATGGAGTATCTTCCTCATCTTTTATTTCCTCCTAAAACTTCAGTGGTTTTTCTTGTAAATGAGCCCTGATATTGGCATTCATTTATCCCTTTGCCCACAAAACCTCATTGATTTTTTCATTTCCGGCACATTTTATTGTTTTCTGTCCTTAATTGAGTCTGTACAAATTATTTTTAAACAACATGATTTAATCTTTGACTTTTTGATTTTCCAAACGAGCACCGTAGACCATCCGAAATTTAACTGAAACGCAATTTTATTTGCACTTTCAACCTTTTCCTGTCTCTTTAATGCATATAATTTCAGTTCCATTGACACCAAAACGTGCTTCCTCTTTTGGGATGACATGTTTCTGATTTTCTCGTCAAAAATCACGACTTCAACTAAATGACAAAGGACACAAACTGTCTAAAACAACATGACTAGCACAAACAAAGTAACAGATTACGTTCACTGCCAATGCTAAACTGAGCAGGCAAAAAGATTATGCGATAAACAGTGATGAATTTGAGAATGGTGACAGCAGGTAGGTAAACAATAGCGAGCTATTGTCCACCAGCTAGCCGAGGGTAGATGACCGGGTCTTTGATCCGAAGCAGCCTAATGATGCGCTAGATCAACTTGCCTTCTCTCTCGGCCCATTTCCACAGTTCTTGATTCAAAATACAAATAATGTAAGGTAATGATAAATTTGCACATATCTAGTGTCGAGTTAGTGAGGTTTTACTGAATTAACCATTACTTGTTAGTTGTATTGTAACCAAACTTTTGAAACTTGTATTAATATTATTTGTAAGTTATATTTTACACATCCTTTAAATTGGGTTATAAAACAACAAGCTATGTGATGTTTTTGCATACATTCATGAATGTTTTATGACAGTAAAATTCTGATAGCCTACGTCAAATTTTTAGCAGTATAGGTGTACAATATTATTAAGAATATTGTATTTATTGCACTATGACTTGACTACAATGTTTGTTTTTAGTTGTTAAATAATGGTCAATTTAATAATGCCTGTTTCAGAGGATGTCAATACCTGCGTAATTTTTACTTTCTGCACCTTCATGATCACATTGATGATGGTATATGGAGCCATCAAGGGCAAGCCGGTTTACCTTCTGCCATTTTTCTGCCTTCAAGTCTTTGATTTTTGCCTTTCTAGGTAATTAGTGACAAATTTAAATCGTGTGCGTGTGTGTGTGAATATATAAAAAATAAAATTCCAGTCTTATGATATTTATCTAAACTGATTATTTTGTTAGGCCTGAAAAAAGCTTTCTCTAATTTCTGGGAGATTCTGTTACTACATAAATGTTTTGTTATAGAACTACTACCAATCATGCCAATGCTCAAACTTTAAATTATTTTTAAAATATTTCATTTGTGATAAGCTGCTTGATAATGTTTGGCATTCGTTTTTTATGTAACTCAACTTTTTCAGACAATATTTTCATTGTTGTATAAAATTAAAGATTGATTGTGTAGAACAGTGGTTCTCAACCTGGGGGGCGCGCCCACCTGGGGGGGGCGTGAGAGAATTTCAGGGGAGGCGTGAGGGTACAAAGAAAAAAAATTAAAAAATATATTTTGTTAAAAAACAAAAACTTTAAAAACCATCAAATAAACTTTCGTATTTAAATATATCTGGATTTTTATTTTGCATCCCAGCTTTTGCTAACGTAGAGTTAGCATTGTCAGTTTCATAATTTCACTGTTCTAACTTGAACCAACCAATTATTGACTGGAGGGGAGGCGTGAGCTATCTTCAGTGTTAAAATACCACTGTACGTGTATGGGCGGGCGGGTGGGTCAATGCCATTGTACGTGTATGGGCGGACGGGTGGGTCAATACCACTGTATGTGTATGGGCGGGCGGGTGGATCAATACCAAAGTAAGGAGTCAACTAGAGGGTACTTGTTCGAGAGGTCACTGTTGAGAGTCACTCGGAATATATGAAGTATTTTAAATTATGCAAACTTACATCTCTCGTGTGCGCCTAAAAAGTGCATTGGAAAACCAATTGTTAACTGTAGGGTATATGTTTTTATTGTTTAATATAAAAACATTGAAACATTGTTCTTTACAAACATTGAATTGTATTGTAAAGTCAATACCATTGTATGTGGCACAACGTCAGTACCACAGTACGTGTTTGGGTGGGCAAATCATCTGTTTCACCAACTTGTCTCGAATGTTTGCCGAGATATAAATATGCTCAACTGACAATCTATGAACTACAGTACTGTATTAGACAAATAATCTGTTTCATCAACTTGTCTCGAATGTTTGCCGATATGTACATATGCTCATCTGACAATCTATAGACTACAGTACTGTATTAGACAAATCATCTGTAGCCAGTGCTAAAAGGTTGAGAACCGCTGATGTAGAACATGATTAATTTTATATTTATATGGTTACCTTTAAGTTTTCACTTTTCTCTTACTTAATTTCTTGACCAAATTGTTTTCAAATTAATTATATCTCAAGTACTAAGTGCATAAAACCAAACCTCGCATAATCTATAGTAAGTATTGATATGTATCATTGTTAAACATAAACATGGTGTGTTGTGTAGTTTGTCAGCCGTTGGCTTCTTGCTGTACATGCCAGATGTACATGCCTTGGTGGCTCACTGTCCTCGCATTCCCTACCAGCGAGAACTACTGCAGCTCAGTGAACAGTGCCTCGCCCTCCTGGTCCTGCTTACTTTCTCAGTGGCACTACTTGTCAAGGTAATGATGTTAACATATTTTGAAACTGTTATGTTTTGGTACTGAATATTAGGGGTGTTGTATAATTAACATATGATGAATTGGTTAACTGCATTTGACAGTGGAGCCGGTAAGTAAAGAGAAGGACTTGCAGAAGGACTAGTGGAAGGTACAACTGGTGATGGTGTGATGGCTTGTGCCCAATGGGGTGAGTTTATTGCCGTCACAACATCTGATGTCATATCGAATGGTACAATATATTGATTTTATCCTAGGGCGGTTCAGCTGAACAGTTTATATTACATACAAACAATACATATATTAAATTAATACAATACATTCCTTTCTCTTTAAGTTTTAACTTACAATTAATGAATAAATGTAAAGTCCAATGATTCTTGGCAATGATTTTGGTTAGTAAAATCTGTTTATAGAGTTTTTGAATGTAAAGCCCTAAAGCAACATGAAGCTGATAACAAAAAAATTCAATTTGTGTTTAAAAGTGTAAAGTATTTCTTTTCAGAGATTTAATAAAAATGTTGTAAATTAATCACAACAACATCACTGAGGTCACAGATAGATAGATAACTGAAGTGATAGTGGTAACATGATAGTGGAGTGGTATCAAGGAATTATAACTGACAGAGAAAAAATTATTGAACTTTTTTATCACATTACAAAATATGAATAACCCTTTCAACGCCAGAAGCCTATATATAGGCTTTTAGTTATGTTCTGTTGAACGCCAAGAACCTATATATAGCCAAGCGACGTGAGTCAGTTGAACGCCAAGAGCCTATATACAGCCAGCCGCCGTGCGAGCGTTGAACGCCAAGCGCCTATATATAGGCTCATGTTTATTTTGCGAATTAAAAACTTATTTTCCATTCAATTTTGTTGAAACTCATACCATTGTACTTATGATGAAATTTGCTGCTATAATATAACACATTTCTTTCGTTTGTTTTATTTTTTCCATTGTTTACACATTCTAAAATCACGTGATATTTAGAAGGCAGTGGCGAGTATGAGTAGTGACAGCTGATCTGCCGTAGAGTTTTGGCTGTGTGTGGTTTGTTTACTTAGGTTAGTAAACATTTATTGGTTAAGTTTAGTGTACTAGTTGCTGGCTAATGTCTTAGTTAGTGTGTTGAAATGTGTTTTTATGTGTATAAATAGTTTTATGCAGTATATATAAGTTATTGTTTTTATTTGTGTACATAGTAAAATAATACAGTTTGATACAGTGTTGTTAGTATCTCTACAAAAACAAGTGTTATAGTTTGTAACAATGAGTAAAAGGAAACGGCCACAGGCAAGTGATCGCCCTTTGTTTGAAGATGATATAAATAATGAACTAATGTCTGGAGGTGATTCTAATGGAAGTTTGGATGATTCAAGCGATTGAAGTTTCAACTCGGACGACACCGTAGACGATTCAGACGCCGATCCTACATACAAACCAGACGATGTTCCCTCCAGGTCTACTGGTGGTTTTACTTTGCAAAATCCATTGTTAACACCTAGGTCCCATATAGGAAATCTCTCTTCATCTGGTGACGAAATAGAAGAAAGCCCTAGGCCTAGATTGTCCAATCCAGTCCCACTGCACACTAGAACTACACCTGCTCGTAGATCGCTATTTGTTGACGACCTTTTTTCTTCTGATGATGAATCTATTCAGAATCAGAATCCAGTAAGTGATAGGCCTAGACCTACCACTAGAGGGCGCTGATCTGCAGTACCAAGACTAACCCATAGAGTCAGTTGACCCAGAGAGTAGTTGGGATGAGATAAATGAAGATGAGGATCCTGGCTATCAACACAATTTTCAGTATGCTGAACTAGATGGTCCCAAGCACTGTCCTCCTCCAGGATCTGAGCCAATTGCATACTTCACACTTTTTTGACAATTAATATGCTGGATACATTCGTACGAGAATCCAACAGATTTGCTCTAAATTATTTAGCCAGAACTGTTGTGTCACCAAAAAGTAGGCTTAAAGATTGGAAAGATGCAACACTGGCAGAGATGAAGGCATTTTTGGCTATAGTTTTCAACATGGGGCTAAATAAAAAGCCTTATATCGAAAGTTACTGGAGTAAAAGGTGTTCCCAATCAACCTACTGGTTCAGGAAGCTAATGTCTCGCAATTGTTTTACTATGATTTTGAAATTTTTCCATATTGTTGACGTTTCCCTTTTACCAAAACATGGCCAGCCAGGCTACGATCCCTGTGGACGGTTCAAACCCTTAATTGATCATGCAAATCAATTATTTGTCACCATTATACACCTAAGCAGGCATTATCGATTGACGAATCTTTGGTTGGCACCAAGAAACGTATTGGAATGACTCAGTACATGCCAAAGAAAAAGTACCACAGATGGGGTATCAAGCTATGGGTATGATGCTATAACCCATTACTGCATAGCTTTTTTTCCTTATAAGGGTGCAATGTATGAGGATAATGCGTCAAAAGAATGAGGCCTAGCACACTCTGTTGTCGAAACACTGCTTGATATGGAAAACTATCTAAGAAAAGGCTACTTGTTTTTAGATAATTTTTTCACAAGCATTCCTCTCGCCAGATATTTGTATGATAATATGACATGGTTGACAGGAACTCTCCGTTTAGGCAGGAAAGGCATACCTAGGCAACTCAAAGGGAAATTTACAGTCGGTAAAAAGGTCTATGTCCGAAAAGGTCCAATACTGCAAATGGCCTGGAGGGAAAAACCCACCCCTTTCTGGAGAGAAAAATAAGACCCAATTCATTTTTTTTTTTTTTTTTTATCAACTAACAGTGAAGCCAGAACTGTAAGATAGAATATAAATAGAAATGGAAAAATAATTAGTAAAACAAGACCTGCAATTGTCCACCAGTACAACCGGGGAATGGGAGG
The DNA here is from genome assembly GCA_035578905.1 of Stictocephala bisonia. Taxonomy (NCBI): domain Eukaryota; kingdom Metazoa; phylum Arthropoda; class Insecta; order Hemiptera; family Membracidae; genus Stictocephala; species Stictocephala bisonia. The sequence goes on along the minus strand of JAQJVL010000025.1, from coordinate 4,073,239 downwards.
AATAGATGGCACAGATGAAATGTTATACACGTATCTGGATGAATGCAAGTGCTTGAAACCATGGAAAAAAGTTATTTTTAATGTTATAGGTCGAATAATGTTAAATGCATATGTCCTATATAAAGTTAGTCATGACAAACCAAACAGTAGGTATGAATTCATGATGGATGTTATTGATGCACTGGCTGCTGATGAGCTGACAGGAAAATCTGGAAATGGAGGTGGTGGGGATGCTCCTGGTGGAAAATATGGACTTGAAAAGCTCCGGGAAGGAAAACAAAAAGATTGTTCGGCTTGTTCAGGGAAAAATAATCCTGAGGGTAAACGTTCAAGCACAATTTGTATGAACTGCAAAGTCGGTGTGCATCCTCAGTGTTATCACATTCATAGTTGCCAGTAGAAATGTTGTTCTCATTGTTGTAAATAGTTTGTTTTTTTTTAATTTTATCTTAGAACATTCATTTTATAGTGCTTTTCTAAACATTTTATATAATTACTACTAGGAAACAAACACTCACAAGAAGAAATTCTATGGAAAAAATCCAGGTATGTTCCAATCAACTAATGAATATCTAGTTTTTATTAATACAATTTGTAATTACATTATTTATATTTATTACATATGTTATAATAGTAACAGTAAAGAAATGTACATTCTATGCCTCATTTATTATTTTTAATGTATAATGAATGACAATGCATAAAAAATAACCACACAATAAAAATTAACATACTGTATTAGGCAAAGTGAAATTAATTGTATAAAACGGCTGAAATGTCCCTTGAACTTAAAAAATTCATAAATGAAAAACTATATGTTATTTCCAAATGCAATTTACACAGTTTTTTTAGGAATTATATTTACTATAATACATCATAATAGATTAGCACCATACAATTTAATTTCATACATGTTTTAGGGGTTGAAGGTAAACAAAAAATAATTTTTTTTTTTTTTTTATTATTTTTTATGATGTGTGTTTAGGTTAGAAGGATATATCCACTGAATTACGTACTAAAATGTTGCCGCTTTTATCGTGAAGAAAATGATACCAAAAACATTATTTTACAATAAAAGATAATGGAATGACAGTAGTTTTAGTAAACACGTACAAAACTATCAAAAAGTGTCTGGTGTTCTACCGGCATTTAGTGCCTGGCGTCGTGTGGCCACTCGGCACTGAAATGGCTGGCGTGGTGGCGATGCATACATAACATTTCCTGGCGTTGAAAGGGATAAGGATGGAAAAAGTATGGAAACACTTTCACAACAACGTTATTTTTTCCATAGATAATTTGATAATTTTATTTTTTTTTCGTAATTGTGTCCATAAAGTATAATGTTTGAATACAATAATTTACTGAAAACCGTTAAAAAATGGAGAAATAATATTGTTCAAATTAGTTACTTTGAAATTCAAATAACTGCTACTCTGGAAAGGTTAAACCTTTGGAAGTCCAGTTTGCAGCAAGTAATTTCTCTTGGATAGACCTTTTATTTGATACCAAACTCGACCTGGGTTTACTTTGAAGATTTTCGTTCAACTCCTCGTGGGCTGTCCCCCTGAAAAGATGGAATGTCGCTAATGGTGTCAGAAAGCGTTTCCATATTTTTTTTCCACCCTGTATATCCTATGGTTTGTTGTCAGCTACCATTTTTTAAATTTTATAAAGCTGTGATATATATTTGGATCGAGATCCAAAAGTCATGTTAATATTGACATGTCTTTTGGAATAAGAATAAAAAAATGTAAAGTAATCTCCTTTCACAAAGCTAAGTCCAATCCATGGAGCCATTTAAGACCTGCCTCGCCAATTCTGTTTATGCTAGCTAATCCCTCTGTGAAAGAACGCAGGGGACACTCTGTAATTATGTGATCCATTGTAAGTAGTGCCTCCTGATATCTCTGGAGGAGCTATATTGCCCAGCACCGGAAGCCAATGAAGTGGAGTTGCCGTTGCCATTAATAGCTCTTATGACCCTATAAAGTTGGACATGAATCGCTTTAATTTGTACACTATTTAGCCATATGGGAGCACTATATGCAGTAGCTGAATGAGCCAGTGACAAAGTAGTTACACTTAGGACGTTTGCGTTGGTTCTCCAAGTTCTTACGGCAATATGATGTAATACAGTTTATGTACATACAACAAATATAAAATAATTTGTAGGATTTTTGTAGATACTAGAACTTGATAGATGACATATTTCTGAATAGAAATATACAAGAATTGTTAGATTACAGCCAAAAATAAAGTTTGAACAACAACTTTATCAACAGCATAAATTATGCCTTTCCTCGCTTTTGGAAAAACACGCAAACATTTTTAGTAAAATACTCAATGCAGCTCAAACATAGCTATTTATTTTGGTGGATAGAGTATTTCATTCTCTGCAGACTGACATTTGGTACGCCTTATTTTGTCTTCTGGTTATTCTTCAGTCATGCAACAAACATCTGCCATTTTTCCCACTCTCGACCTCAGCCAGCCAGGAATTGAGCAGGAGTTTCTTGTTGCTCATTTTAATTTTATTTCCTACGCTTATAAAATTGCATACACAATTAAAAAATGTGAAGTGTATAGAACAGAGCAATCTGCGTCAATTGGTACCAACTTTTTTGTAATAGCTTGATGATAAACTAATGTTTTATTGATTTTAACTTAACAGCATAAATTAGTCGTTCCTCACGATCTAGGGTTAAACATGCTTTTTTTTACTGAATAACAATATGGCCAAAACTAATGATCTAGAGTAGTCCTGTAAATTTTGTATTCGACTTGATTGGAGTGGTGTGGAGTTGCCAGAAGTACGTCTTATTGAGAGTACTCCCTGTTCCAGCTACCATTCACTATGCAGACAGAGTCTGCTGCCATATTATGATTCTGTAAATGTTCTTGTCTTGTCACTGTTTCAGGCCTACTTTATTGGAGTGGTGTGGAGTTGCTACAAGTACCTTATGTTGAGAGTGCTCCCAGGTCAAGCTACTATTCACTACATAGACACAGAGAGTCTGCTGCCAAGTTATGAGGCTGCAGTTAAAAAGTATCCTACTCCTCCACCCTCTTATGCTACTGCTGTTCGCCAAAACCCTCCACCACCAATCTCTGCTACCACTGCATCTACCACAGCTACTGGCATGCAGAATCCTCCTCCTCAGCCCATGTAACATGTTAGTACTAATGTGCCAGGGAATCACAGGTGGTTAAATTTTTAGTGATTACGATTTGTAACATTATTTTTCTCAATAAAATTCCCAAAGAATGCTGTAGTAATTGTGTGATTCTGGTGATAAATTGTGTTTATTTTTTAAATTGCAAACTTTAAAATTGATTAATTTTGTGTTCAGCCGTTGGTTCTGTCTAAGTGTCAACTTGCCTTTTTATTGTGTACACCAGAACTCTAGACAGCAATAACTATACTGTGCAAATCTTATGTGTGTATTTGAAAACCTTCAACTCAGTACAAATTTTTATACTATTTTTTCCAGAATGTGGAGAACTATTTTACTATTCATAAAAGTTATTCAAAATTAATTCATTTTAACTATGACTGTAGATAAACATCTCTAAACATTTTTAATTTGTGATATATTTTTTTGTAAATAAATTATTATTTCCGCTAGTAGTCTCCAAAAATGTTGTACATACTGTAATCTTTGACATGGATGTTTTCGGTTGTATTTCTTTGATTAGATATTTAGGTGGCAGAATTAAAGTAGATAACTGTAGTCAATCTTGGAACTTAATAAGTGTGATTGTTTTATAAATATATAATATATTCTTGTATCTTGTGTTTCAATCATGATAATAAAACATTTTAAATTGGGCTTTATTGGTTAATATGCTTTAATATTTGTTTTAACATGTTCACCACGATGCCTTGTTAGTAATAAAAAATATATCTTCACAAAACTACGGTGTGCGCCATGTGGTACATGGTTAACTTTTTAAAACCTCGGTATGAGCCACAGTGGCGCACACTTCAATGACAACAATACTTGTTCTAAGCTGCAGCCAAGTTTTATTGAGTGTTGTATATATCTTCAACGTGTCTTATAGTAAATATGGACCATACATATCCACTGGTGCACATTTCAGTAAATTATTACCAGGATTTTCATAATGTAAAAACTAGATTATACAGTCAACTCCTGTTAATTAGCAACCAATTGTTCAGATTATCTGCAAGATACTAGATACTTGGTAGTACAGTTTTCAGGTAAAACATTTATTTAATTTTGTAAATACAGTACGACATTTAATATGTACACTTTATTATAGTATAACAGAGTAATGTACGGTAATTTCTACTTAATTAATTACACTGTACACTTTTTAAAATAAAAAAGGGGAACTTATGACATTACTTTACATTCGGTCTTACATAAGACAGAATGCACAGGACATATGAAGCTATTTTTAAAGTTACTGTGTACTAGAGGGTAGGGTAGAATTGTTTTTCCAATGTGTCGTGAAACAAAAACCCACCCGATTCAGGCAGTTTACCTTACCTAGGAGTTCTGCGCATGTGGCAGGTGCAGATGGGATGAGCGCAAGCATGAGTCATTCCAGTCGTCGCTCATATGCCTTCTTTGTGCTGCATATGAGCGACAGAACTCTTCTTTGGGCATGCCGCTCAAGGGTGGAGGAGGGTTGGAGGGGATTGTTGTTTACGTGCTTGTGTTGTGACTTGATCTTACTTCGCAGTTCCTTGACTTGTATCGTAACTCGTTAACGCCTGTATTGTAACGCGTGTTGTGGCACTATGATAGTGTTGTGATTTGTGTGACATGTCCTAATATGAAACTTTATACAGTACAGTACAGTAATTTTTATTCTTGCTTTTATTAGCCTTCCTTTAACCAGTTAGCGGCTTATCCACGATTCTCGTTATCCGCGGCAGCCGCGCCCACTCAACCCAACGGATAAAGGGGAGTTGACTGTAGTTAAAACAAGGATTTTATAATAAGTAAGCCACAAGATATAAGTTTGTCTGATAAAATAACAAGATATTAATGATTTTGTTGAAACAGTCCGGTACATTGTAAGATTCCCATCACAAACATTGCAAAAATGTTTTTCAGGCACACTCGATTTTTATTATCATCAACAAACTCATATATAACGATCATATCAAAAGTATATTGTACAAACATTACTGAATATTTGAAATGTTGACCTTGAAAACATGGTTGTTTTTTTAGCATAGCACACTAGATAAAACTAAACTTATTTGATTGTTCAAAGATTTGTAGCGTGTACCACCAGTGGCGCACATCATGGTGAACTTGTTAAAAGTAGTAATGGGATTACCTGTTCTTTTAAGTGAAAAGTGATAACCGTTCCTGCTCACTTGTAAGACTTGTGATTTCAAACAGTGATTCCGCCCTTTTCGCTCCAACCGTGATTTGAACGTCAAATCAATTAGAGGCCTACTACACCAATCATGACGCTTTGTGGTTATGTATATGAGGTGATTCAAAGATATCATTAAACAAGATTTAAACTGAGAGGAATTTAAATACTTTAAATAATCATTTTATGTCAAATTATTTGTATTGATTTCGAGCCTAGTATAAAAACGCATACCATCCTGTTTTTGTATGTGTTAATAAAAGAAATTACTGTTTTGTAGGTTAACAAATTTCAAAAACATCTTTTAGGGCTCCTTAAATTACTGTTATGAAATGGTTAGAGCAGAACTTCTACAGACAGATAAGTAAATCTTACTTAAACACATCTTAAGTTAAAATGAATAGTGAACCTAATTAAATTAGTTACAATAAACTGTATTAAATTATTTCAACTTAATATTTAAAAATTCAGTTTCTCATATTTAAAATACATATTATTAAAGTTAACTGCATTATATTATCACTATTTCTAAATACTTAAGTTGAAGCTTAATTTGGTATAATTAGTAACTAAAATTACAAGTAACAATATTAATGCAAGAAATTTACAACCAATGTACAGTACCTTTAATAACAAAAGATAAAAAAGTACCTAGTACAGTAAACCTCGTTTTATCCGGACTAATTTGGTGGTAACCCAATCCGAATTCATATAAATACGGATTAAAAAATACAAGATTAAAATAGGGTAAATATCGGTAAAAGACGCCTACTTGGTACAATAGGCAATGTACGCTTCACAGAAGCGTGCGGACGGTCCGGCCTTGCTTCATTTGTGTGAGAATATGTACTCTTGGAACTGAAAGAACACCCAATAAAAATGTGTTGCCATTGCTAACTTGACCAAAGTCAAATGTAAGTGAACAACAAAAAGCTGAATATACAGGATGCAAATGCAATCCATACAATAGCCTACATTTTTTTTGGTTATTCTTGTAACAAAGATGGTCCGGATAATGATAAATGTCTGGATAGGAAAGTCATATGAATAAACCAGCTCTTTACCCTATAAAATAGTGTTTGATAACGTTTACTGTTATACTGGAAAGTATTTATTCAGCACTACTCAGTATTCAGCATATTCATAACCGTACTATAACCTTAAATGCTTACGTACGCAACTCATTGGCAACTAATAGAAACAATAAAAGCGTGCAACATGACATGAGTAAATAGAATAACTTTTATCGATTGCATTACGTTAATAATTGAAAAATAAAAGAGATTTTAAATTTTTTGATATAGAGGATTTTCATCGTTCTCAATCATTTCTTATTATATCTGAAGTGTACATAATTATATATACTGAGATGTAAGTTCAGTGCGGAAAGGCCTTAGTGAACCATTTAACTAATTTAATTTATTTTTTAAATTAATTCTTTGTTTTAAATGATTTCCCAACATTTGATTAACCCTTTGAAGAGTGCGCACTATGTGCAGTTTTGAGTAACCACGTCATATGACGTGACAGACCATATGGCCACGTTTGTGCTGCTACGTTATGGAGTTCGTACAAATAATGTTTCCAGGAATATGAAGACGCATCGCAGCTGTTATTACTCATGTGTTTGCATCTAACGGCCCCTGCTAGGTCGATTAGTGACGTCATACTGCCGCTTTTATTTCACCTATAGTAATTATTCGCGCGCTTTTCCCCCTACTACTGTCACTCATCTAATAATAGTCACTGTCACTTGCTACTAACTCCTATTTCTTGGACGTGTTTTGTAATTGTTACGGTGTGGTTATCAAGTATTATTTATGTTTTCACAAGGCTTTATTGTATATAGTGTATATATGTTTTAGTAGTGTATAGTGTTTTATTCGTACAATATTGTATAAGTGTAAATAAAATAGTGTACAGTTTATTATCAAAATGGACTTAGATCGAGATAGATTACTACGAAGTGAGGAAATTAGGCAGGCAGTAAATGAATATTGCTGAAAGAATGAAAGTCCTTGAAACTCACTACACACCGAAAGAGAAACAACCGGCAATCCCACGCTGCTTGACGGGCGATAAGCACCCGCTCCGATTGACTGAACGGCACTTCATAAAATCTCTACCTGGTAATCAAGAACGTAAAAGGAAAATACAAAGGCAGTGTTATGTTTGTGCAAACTCATCACGAAATCCTAAAAAACGAAAAGACACTTCTTACGAATGTCCGGATAGACCGATACTATCCGGTTATATCATGATTATTTAAAAATGTATAAGTCTGTTTTTTATTTTTAAAGTTTTGGTGGTTTAAAAAAGTGTTTTTTGGTGAATTGAGTTAAGATATATCCGGTTAAGTACAATTTTTTAGTTCAATAAATAGTTTAAAGTTTTGATTTAAAAGTAAGAGAAATACCAGTGATTAAATATTACTCACATTACATGTTGCCAAAACCACATGTTTTCTTTTGAAGGAGTATTTATGAAAATAGTAACAGTTAAGGCACCTATTGAACACATATTTCATTGTAATATGTTTAATTAATATTATCTGAAGATAATTTGAGATAACACTTTACAACTTGGAAGAAACTCTTAAATAAGTACTTTATTTGTAACAGGAAACTGAACTGGCTAGTGAGGTCATTTCCTGTTGAAACTGACCCAGTGAATTCTGATTAAACCCATCACTACTATTCAAGGCTACAACTGTCAATCAGGCACACCAGCTGATAACAAGTGGTCTCTACAGCTTAACTGTCTTCTGCTATCTCCTTGTTTACATAACAAAGCATGACTCCCTCTACTGAGTTATGTTTCAAATAACTAACTGGACTTATTATTTGATATTTGTATATATGAGTGATATACCATTTTATTAATAGACAATTATATTTGAAGACTAATTACTATAATAACAAGCAATAACAACTAGTAATAGCTGGAAGGTCTAGTTACAACTGAATAATATTATAAGAAATATTAAAGGTGAATAAAGCAGCTACATTTTTAAGTTGAGACTTTTTTGCTTTGAACTACATGTTTCTATGAGTACATTTTTATTTCAATTAAGCTAAAATTAAAATTGATCTAATCATAAAAATATATATATATATATTTATACATAAATATATCGAAACAAATTTCATTTAATGGATACATCACAATCTCAGAGCCAAATCGTTAGTCTACCCCTTGGATGGATAAGAGAAGAGAGGATACGCAAATCTGGAATTAGTAAGGGTAAAATTGATGTATATATAAAATCACCAGGAGGAAAACTATTTCGCTCTAAAAACGAACTTGAGGATTACATAACTAAAAAAAAACTTTCAATTAAAATAGAGGACTTTAATTTCAAAAAAAAGAAAGAAAATTGTAAAAATTCATCTTCCTCAACCCTTGCTGATCCTTTGAGCCAAGACTCTATTCGTTCACTTGGTGCATCTCAAAGCACACTAGAAATTGAACATAACAAAATAGTCTCACAAAGTGAACATAGTCTTACTCCTACAAATAATAAGGTTACCAAAGAAACCCAAACTGACTACACTGTGGTTACTAAAACTAAACTTACAAACGAACTATTGGGTACAAGCTGGCTAACAGATCTAACACTTCAACCCTACCTGCAAGCAATAAATGACAGATATTTATCAAAAAAATCAAGTTTAATTATAAATCCACTAATTGTTCATGGTATAAATAACACAGAAGACTTTTCATTTCTGCTTGATCCTTTTGACATTCCCTCTAAAAACTATGTCATAATGCCTGTAAATGATTCTGAGGATCTAGAGGATGAAAGCGGCAAACATTGGAGTTGCCTACTGTATAATAAACTTAAAAACGAATTCTATCATTTTGACTCTCTCCAAAAATACAACCTTTCTTCAGCCAGAAAAGTTGCAAATAAGTTCTCTAGCTACTTAAGAGGGGAGACCTTGGCAGCTACAGTCATCTCTGTTGATTCGCCTCAACAGCCCAACTCTTATGACTGCGGTACTTGCATGTGTTGGGTTATTGAATCCTTAGTCAACGACATTGTGAATAACAATATAATCAATATGGAACGTATCCAGAAATCCACACTGACAGAAATACAACTAGTTAACAAGCGATCTTTGATGGCCTATGTACTGGTAAATAACTCCTCTTTAGATAACGAAAGATTTTATTGCATTAGTATTAAAAAACCTGAAATACCACAGAACCACCTGAAACCAGCTGAAAAATTTCACAACAGAGCAGCAAACAATGCCAACCCACCACAAAGGAAAAAAATATGTTTTGATAACCCCTGGACTGAAGTAAAGTCAAGAGCTACTAGACCTTTCACTCAGCATACACCAACTCAGACCAATATCACAACTCAAAACAGATTTGAAGTACTAAAAGACAGTCTGAATGATGACAGTCATCACCCAGCTCAAGATGACCTAAAGAACTTGAAAGACAAAAACAAAACCGCCACTAAATTTAAACTAAGATCTAAAAGCAAAACCACTTGTCAATCAAAAACTAGTTTTGGACGAAAAGCTAGTAATAAGTCAAATATGTTGTTTCCACACCTGAAATTGATGATCTGTTCAGATAGTCAAGGAAGGATGTTGCAAGAAAAGTGGAAGCATTGAGTTTTGGAAAAATGAATACTTTTGGTTATGTTAGAGCCAATACCACTTGCTCCAAGTGATTAACTCATCATCTATAGAGAACAATACTCCTTTAGTAGTGATTGGTGGAACAAATGACAGCCTCATTTCAGACTTTGACAGTATCTACAGACATTTAGAAGATGAACTTGAACAAAAAAGTAAAAAAAGGCCGATCTTGTTGACTACAATTCCAGCTCGGTTTGACAAACCACTAAACCATCCTATTAATATTGAGCTAAACACAGTAAATAGTTATATCATGGAAGTAACAGCAAGACTCAAAAATGTGCATTTGATTGACTTAACTAACCTACAGCGCTTCCATTTTACACGACATGGTCTCCACCTAAATAATTTTGGCAAAACTAAGCTAGCCAATTATATTATCGATGCAGTCACCAAATGGTTTTATAGTTCTTACTCTTCCACCCAGGCAATATCCGCTACTGTCTTAAATACATCCCAAAAAGTTACACATGTTGCTGACATTGAAGTGATCGAGGCGAACATGAGTGACCTTATTGATAAATACTGAAATGATAGTAAGGTTGCATTTGCGCATTGTATATCTGGCGATTTTGATGAAATTAAACATATGAGTCAGGGGGTCGCTGCAATTTTCAAGCAAAAACTTGGAAGGCCCTACAATTCAGACTACTGTGCTTCGCACTTAACTTGCCAAACACTCAACCAAGGATCAGCTGTGTATGGACTTATAACTAAGCCTAAATATTTTCTTAATTCAAAAAACTACAAGTATTATAACAACAACTACAATTTAGCTTTCGAACAACTGTCACATGACTTCAAGAAACGAAATTTTAAAACTTTAATCTGCTCGCCTATGGGGTGTTTTAGGGATCGTGTATCACCACAACTCTTTGTTGACAATCTTAACAAATTCAGACAAGCTACTAGAGCTTCCATTTTTATTGTGACGTGTGGCGAAGCCTCGGGGAACAACCTCTACAATGGTCTCTCATATACAGACTTTATGAGTTATCTTCGTCAGATCGTCACTCTGCCGCAACAATCAAATCAAGGCTCTGCATCCGCTGACCAAGTCCCTCCAGTCATTGATCTCTCTTCTCCCGACTGTCCTCAGCCTTTGCTGTCCTCACCAGTGTCAAGTGATGAGGGGACCTAAGTCTCTTTAGTAGGAGTGTTGTCGGCGGTGGGAGTGATGTGGCAATGTCTGTTGAGAGCCACCATTCAGATGTTTCTATAGTTTGTAACACCCACGATGTAGGTGTAAGCAATAGTTTTTTAGGCCTAAATTAAATGCGCATTTAAATAAAGATTTCACAATTTTTCACCAAAATATTAGGGGGTTAAGGTCTTCCCTTGATTCTCTTGCAATAACCCTAGAGGAACTGAATCCATCTGTAGTTGTTCTAACCGAACATAAAATGGTCAGTTCTTCTATTGAAAGACTTAATATAAGAGGTTACAACGTTACTTCATTTTATGGGCGTAAGGAAAGAAGGAGAGGGGGAGTTATCATTCTGACTAGAAACGGTATAAATTTTAAAGAAATAAAAATAAAAGAAATTTCTGATCTGTTATCTGACTTTACATTTGAATGTTGCGCAGTAGAATATTATAAAGTTTTGCCATCTAAAATTTCCAAATTGTTATTAATTGGTTTCTACAGAAATCCTATAAAAAAACATGAAGTAGAATTTATTTCAAAAATCAACATTTTATTTGAGACCTTAACTCCTAAATACAAAAACATTGTATTTATAGGAGATATTAATGTCAATATGCTGAATTATGATGATGTAAATAGAAATAGGCTTTTTAATGTAATTACTGCAAATGGTTTTGATTCCATTGTTGATTTTCCAACCCGTGTAACAGAAACAACAGTGAGCACTATTGATAATATTTTTACTAATCTGAATAAAAAAAGTTTTAAAGTGGCTGGTATTAATACTCAGCTCTCCGACCATGACGGCCTGCTTCTAACTATTCACACTAATAAATCTCATAGTCTAAACTCAATCATTTTTATGCACTCTAGGAAGTTTTCAGAAGATAATATCAACAGTTTTATAGATGCTTTGAATACTGAGACATGGAACTCTTTGTATTCAGCTCCAGTAGATTTTAAATACGACGTTTTTCACCAAACATTATGTTAAAAGGCAATATTATAATCACAAAATTAACAACGCTTCAAATATTTACAAAGAGACATGGAAGATTATTAATTCTGAAACTGGAAAGTCAACATTTAAGAATCAAAATTACAATTTAAAAATTGACAACCATTTACAATCTGACCCTTATGTAATTAGTAATGCTTTTAATAACTATTTTGCTGATCTGGTTGATGACTGTGTATTCCTAATCTAGTACTTTCTGCTAAGACTGCTAGTAGAATGCCAGGAACTAAACCTAATAACAATATTTTTAGATGTAAACCTGTTGATGAGGAAGAGATAAGTAATATAATCGGCAGTCTGAAAAATTCAGTGAGTACGGGTTTTGATGAGATCCCTGTTATGATCTTAAAAAAAGCTAGTTCTGTATTATTAAAACCTATAACTCATGTAATAAATTCATCATTTATATCTGGAATTTTTCCAGATAAATTAAAGATCACAAAATTAAAACCACTCTTTAAAAAAGGCAATAATTCTGAAGTGCAAAATTACCGTCCAATTGCGTTACTTTCATCCATATCAAAAATATTTGAAAAGGCTATGTACAGTCGATTAGTTAGTTATCTGGAAACAAATAATCTTTTAGAGAGCTGTCAGCATGGTTTCCGAAATGGTAAATCAGTTTTGTCGGCAGCTTCAGAATTCATTGAATCAATTATTGACAGCATGGACAACAAAGAAAAAGTAGTTGGTATATTTATGGATATCACTAAAGCCTTCGACTCTTTAAATCATGACATGCTTTTATCAAGATTATTTGACCTTGGTATTCGTAAACAAGCATTTACTTGGTTAAAAACATATCTTAGTAACAGAAAGCAATATGTTGAAATTGATTATATGAATAATAAAAACATGAAAATATTATATCAATCAAAGTTCAGAACTGTAAAATATGGAGTACCGCAGGGATCCATTTTAGGCCCTCTATTATTTATTTGCTATATGGGAAATTTACCGGAACTGATGAATGGTAGCCAACTTATATTTTACGCTGATGACGCTAATCTTAAAATATCTGCTTCCTCTAAAACTGAATTAGAGTTTGCATGTGAGGTGGATTTGAATAAATTAGTAAATTATTTTAATGAAAAGCATTTGTTGTTAAATCCTAATAAAACAAATTTTATTACTTTTAAAACTTATCAAACAAAAGATCCGATTAATCCAACAATAAAAATTAATGAAACACCAATAATGGAGGTTGATTGCATATGGTTTTTAGGATTGGAAATAGATAAATTCCTATCCTGGAATATTCATAGTAATAAAGTTGCATCAAAGATATCATCTGGAATATTTGCGCTATCTAGATTAAAACATTTTTTATACTCAAACACTTTAAAAACAATATATTTCGCCTACATTCATTCAATTATATCTTTTGGTATATCTCTCTATGGGGCCACATCTACCGACAATCTAAATTCAATTTTAAAATTACAGAAAAAGGCCATTCGAATAATTCTGAACCTTGGAAAAACAACCTCAGTCAAAGAACATTTTATATCATTAAATATAATGACTGTCTTTGGGCTTTATATTTACGAAACTATTTTATCGGTAAAAAAAAATTGGGATAATTTACAATTAGTTGGAGATAACCATGATTATAGCACTAGAGGCAGGGGAGAAATAGCACTAAATCATCACAGGCTACAACTATTTTGCAAGAAACCAAAATAAGTAGGATCAAAATTTTACAACAAACTTCCAAAAGATATTACATCAGCTGCCTGTTACTCAGAATTTAAAAATAAACTAAAGACCTTTCTCATCAATAAAGCACTATACTCACTGGATGAATTTTAATTAAATATCTCTTGAAATGTCTGTGGTAGTAATTATACCAGTATGTATTTTTAAGTACGGACCGATGTATGTTCAATATTTTTATTGTTGTTTTTTGTCATGTTGTCTTCATTCCTAAGTTAAGGTTTTACAAACAACATTTTGTATTGACACCATTCTTCTATATTGATTGTATATGAATGAATAAAGAAATTTTGAATTGAATTGAATGTCCAGACTGCCGAGTCGCCTTATGCATTGATCCTTGTTTTGAACTTTTTCATACTATAAAAAAAGTACTAAACAAAAAAAGTACGAAACATAAAAAAATCATTCTATGTAAATATTCTCATATGCATTTATATGAATAAATAATAACAATTTTGTTTAAATTGTGCAATTTTATTTTTTACTCCCAAACGCATTTTTAGTAAAATTTACACTACTCCTTATGGACATCGTAAGTGTCACGTCATATGACGTGATTACTCCTCAAAGGGTTAATATTCAGAAATCAATCATTTTTAATTTTCAATACATGTACAATACATTGAAATGAGATATAATTACATTTAGGTTAAACAACTTACATTATTCAATAACAATATATGAATTGTACGACATTCGATAGCGTGCTATTAATACTGTATAGTTAAAAACTGAATTTGACTACAACAAATAAAAGTTAAAAAGTAATCGGTAAGAACTTATGGGTCAATTTCAAATTGAGGGAGAGTTCAAGTCCCACAAATTTTTTCAGCATTTTAAAATTTGCTACCAGATCGACGAAAATGCGACAAGAAGGGCAGGGTTGTCGTCTATTTATTTGAAAATGTTAAACGAGTTGATTTTTGAGTTGTTCCAGCAAATTAATTTTGGAACTATTCTACAAAAACTTCTAGAACATACAGTTAGTTAATTCTTGAACAGTATGTTAGTTATGAATCAGGTCGCTGACGTTTATAACTTTGATACTGATAGAGAAAATGTTTCAAGGAGCTTCAATACATAACAACCACTGATGTGTCTGCCTTAACCTCAAAGTTTGTTTGACACAATGCGGGGTTTGCCAATTCAGTGTTGGTAAAGAAGTCAAAACTACTCAGGTCGCTAACGGTCAGATCACTAATGTTGCGACCTGATGGGATCTTGTTACTCATATCGCTAACGTTAGCGACCTGGTTAAATCGTGCTGAATAATGCTAATAACATAATATTGAAGCTATTTATGTTGCTTTCAAGGTGTTAAAAACTGTGCAAATGTATGAGTTTTCAAAATAACATGTTTAACTGTTTGAAAAGTAATATATTCATGATTTAAATCAGTCTTCGTAGTAATTACTGTCTTTTCTGAATTTTATATTATTAGATTAATAAATTTTTTTGTGATCCAATTATAATAAAACTATATATTTTTATATAACTTATGGACGTTTAATATTTTTAGGCCACATTAAAACACTGCTATTTAAAATCTTGCTGTTTCAACTTCAACAGTTAATTGGTTCTGATGTTGCAGTAACTTAAGAAGTTTTTTGCACACATGTAACATACTATTTTAAGTCGTCTTTTTGTATAAGTTGTATGTTTGTACATATTATTAGGTACTGGTAATCCTTAACGTTGTCATCTCCCTAACCAAATGTGATCAGATCGCTAACGTTAATTATTTTCATAAATGTTGGCCAAAAATAAATTTGTTTAATTTAAATATCCTACAATAGTAATATGGTACTTTGGCCATCTTAGGTTATGTTTGAAACCCTTGTTATAAACAAGTTTGATAGCACACCACTGAACCATTCTCGGCGATCGCCAACGTTAGATCGCTAACGGTGAATCAGGTTGCTAATGTTAATTATTTTCACAAATGTGGGTAAAACTAAAAAATTTGTTTAATTTAAATATCCTACAATAATTGTATGGTACTTTAGCCATCTTAGGTTTTTTTGAAACCCTTGTTATAATCAAGTTTGATAATTTAGCGCCCCACTACGCAATTGTCAACGATCGCCAACGTCAGATGGCTAACGGTGAATTAGGTCGCTAATGCTCACTAAAATGCATGTAAAATTTTAAAACTCTAAATTTTCATTTAAATTTTATTTTATTTTATTTTATCCATATATAAGCTCTTCTCTTAGCAGTTACTTGAAAGAAGAACAAACAAAATTATTATTTTAGTTTTACAAGTTTTCTAGACAAAACTTTGAAATTATAAAAAATTTCACTTTGATCCCAATTTTATATTGAAAAAAATTCCAATAGTTTCAATGTGACAAGCTTTCCTATATAAATAATTAGATTATAACATGTTTTATATTGTCTCCAAGACGTTAGTGACCTGATGAAATTTCAGAGGTTAAGTAGACAATTCATGAAAACTAAATAATTCAGCTCTGTTTAGTATAGCGCTGTAATTGCTATGATATTGTACAGCAATTAACAAACAATTCATGTAATTTTAAGAAAAAAATATTTTTTAATAAATGTTTTCTCTTTTATCCCTCAATTTGAAAATGAACCTTATAGTGATTTTAGAAAAATTCTTATTTCTTAGTCAAATTAATTATTTATTGCAAGTTAAAAACTATAATTAATTACACATTCAGGAACCCAACCTACATCCCCGATAAGGTTAAAATGTAATGTATAATAAAAAGGTTTGGCTGTGTTAAAATCACAGTTTGACTAAAGAAAGGCATTCAGAAATAGAGATACAGTATCACAATGGACGGTGTTGTCTGTTCGGTCCCGAGTCAACCTTTTATTGTTTTATTGTAGGTCCTTTCCTACGACTGGGCTGCCCCCAGCTCCCTAGCACCCTTACCCCATTTCTGCTTCACACTGGTTTCGGCACTGAGGACTTCCGATTCCATGGGAATCGGTTCTAAGTGACAAACTCAGAAATATTCGGACCTAAGTGACAGTTCCATTTTCGGACTTGCGAGGTTCGGAGCTGTAGTACTAGGACCTATAAGACGGTGCTATACATCGATTCAAATTTTGACAGTCCTATAGCTCTGAATATCTTAGGGCCGAGTCTTTCAGCAGGTGTATCATAGCACCAATATATTTCGGAGCTAGGTGACAACTTCATTTTTGGCGTCATGACAATCGGTGCTATATGATTTGGAATTATGGAACCTCACCGACGCAGCAGTGCTTCGATCGCCAGTTGAGAATCCATCCTCGCCGATGATATTAGCTGTGGGGTAACAAGGGATAATAAATTTGTATAGGTCAAGCGACTTTGCTAGCTAAAGAGCAAGGTAAAGACCGAGAATGGCCGAATGTTCATGAATTAAAATAATTTGGCGAGCGCCAACATCAGTGCTTAAAAAATGTGTCAACTGATAGTTGAGATTGTGTTATTGTTTTCACAACATGTTGTAGACCACTGGCCACGTAGCTTATTGATGTTTTCACAACATGTTGTAGACCACTGGCCACGTAGCTTATTGATGTTTTCACAACATGTTGTAGACCACTGGCCACGTAGCTTATTGATGTTTTCACAACATGTTGTAGACCACTGGCCACGTAGCTTATTGATGTTTTCACAACATGTTGTAGACCACTGGCCACGTAGCTTATTGATGTTTTCACAACATGTTGTAGACCACTGGCCACGTAGCTTATTGATGTTTTCACAACATGTTGTAGACCACTGGCCACGTAGCTTATTGATGTTTTCACAACATGTTGTAGACCACTGGCCACGTAGCTTATTGATGTTGTGTTATTGTTTTCACAACATGTTGTAGACCACTGGCCACGTAGCTTATTGATGTTGTGTTATTGTTTTCACAACATGTTGTAGACCACTGGCCACGTAGCTTGTTTCCACAACATCTTGTAGACCACTGGCCACGTAGCTTATTGATGTTGTGTTATTGTTTTCACAACATGTTGTAGACCACTGGCCACGTAGCTTGTTTCCACAACATGTTGTAGACCACTGGCCACGTAGCTTATTGATGTTGTGTTATTGTTTTCACAACATGTTGTAGACCACTGGCCACGTAGCTTGTTTCCACAACATGTTGTAGACCACTGGCCACGTAGCTTATTGATGTTGTGTTATTGTTTTCACAACATGTTGTAGACCACTGGCCACGTAGCTTGTTTCCACAACATGTTGTAGACCACTGGCCACGTAGCTTATTGATGTTGTGTTATTGTTTTCACAACATGTTGTAGACCACTGGCCACGTAGCTTGTTTCCACAACATGTTGTAGACCACTGGCCACGTAGCTTATTGCACAACATGTTGTAGACCACTGGCCACGTAGCTTATTGATGTTTTCACAACATGTTGTAGACCACTGGCCACGTAGCTTATTGATGTTTTCACAACATGTTGTAGACCACTGGCCACGTAGCTTATTGATGTTTTCACAACATGTTGTAGACCACTGGCCACGTAGCTTGTTTCCACAACATGTTGTAGACCACTGGCCACGTAGCTTATTGATGTTTTCACAACATGTTGTAGACCACTGGCCACGTAGCTTATTGATGTTCGGCCATAATTTACTTTATTCATTCTTAAGACGCCAATCGTCAAAAAGAAATGGGTGAATATGGATTTCGAATGAGTGTAAATGAGCGAATGTAGTCATTGTTACAAACTAAGGCTGACTATTCCTTAGAAAGTGTCATTAATTAATAGCCCAATGACAAATGAACAGCCGGTAGTTTTCAGCTGATCCCTCTCAAAATGTGTTGCGACTCTGATTGGGATCGAACTGAGAAAACTTAGCTTCTGAAGCTGGACTACAACCAACTAAGCTAACGACCAATTGTTTAGTATTCGCTAACTTTAATAATTGTTGATATTAAAACATCTTGTTTATACTCATGATTTGTCTTTGTGCTCTACTTTAAGATTATTCAAGTTTTTATTTGAGGTCTACCACTTTGTACCAATTAAAACACAGTGAAATATTGTGTCTATCAAACATGACACTATCATTGATGTACATCATCACATTGGACACATCAATACAGTGGTATTGACCCTCCGGCTCAACAATACATGTACAGTGGTTTAATCATAGTTAATTTCACTTATCACGTAATAAACAATAAATGAATACTATATTAATGATTGCCAAAAATATAAATGGATTACTTGTTCGCCAGTGACAGTAACAAATCATGAAAACTATTTCGATAGGTCGTAGATTGTTTATATTTATGTATGCCAACATTAAAGAATCATGATATTTGTTTAGGAAAACTCTGTTCGTGGGCATAAATGGTTTTTTTATTAAGTGAGCCCATTGAATATGTTGAGAATACACCCCTGTTCATCTTACAGTTTTAGGGTAAATTAAACCACACAATAAAAAGGTTATAACAAGTTAACTGTCACAAAATAAATATTGTTTAAACGGAGTTGTACTAATCTGATCAATTATTAAAATATTTTATCTAATGACAGTGAAATTTAAGAGCTTCTCTTTTTATTAGGACCTATCAAAATATTTTGGTAAAAATTCTTTACTTACATCCATGTCATAACAACTAGTAAATTAAAATTGTGAAAGAAAACATTATAATAGAGAGAAACTAAAAAAAGACAATTAAGATTGCATACACAGTGATGGGAGGTGAATCCGAAAAGTACAGAACGCAACAAAGTTTTTATTTTTTAGATAAGAATACGCCACACAATTCCTCCCAAGATAACATAGTGCAAGTGACTGATGAACATCGGGGAAGGGAGCGGTGTTGTTGTATGCATATTACTAGTTTTAAGTACCTAGAAATCGACCATAATTTGATGGTTTACAAGCACCATCGTTAATTTATTCTGTTTATACTGTGAAAATAAGTCATTTACTTTGCAGTACATTACAATACTATATTGAAGCATTTATAGTTTATTTCAATTGATTTCAATAAAACGTTTTATCATAAATTACTGGGTCTAAACTTTAGCTTTTTGTTCTCTCAAAATCTGTATTAAAAGTAGAATACGAATCATAGGAAATAAAGTAATGGAAAATAATAGTAGTTTACTAGGAAATCTAAAAGAACGCATTAAACTACAGAAATATCATTCTATAAAATACAACAATAACAAAATATTTCTTAACTGAACAACAGTAACAGACTGATGATTGACGAATGACAATGCCAAGTAAGGAGTGTGTCCGACTTACCCTTCATTACAATTGAACTCTTCCAGCCACGCTGTTACAACGTATATTTTGCCTGCCAGTTTTTTGGGTACAAAACACGGTGACTACTGAAATATGACTACTATTTTTTTAATGTAGTGCCTATATTGACACATTGGCTGATCAGTGTCGGGAAAGAGTGCAACGTTATTGCGTTCAAACAGAGTGCCGCCAATCACGAGCTTTGAAACCAAGTGTGAAAAACATTTTCTCATAAGGACTTTGACCTTTTAATGGCAGCTTTAAAATAGTTTTACTTTAATTTTGTTTACTTATTTAATTCTATTGTTCTTAGGCTTCCACTTTTTTATTAGAATTTATTAATTTGCATGTGTTAGGCCGCAGGTTACCAATCACTTGTTTTCACATTAAATAGAGCTATTATTTTGCTACAATGAATCAAGGGATTTTCGAAACACTAAATTAAGATTCTTTATTTACACACAGAATTGGCGAAAAAATACAAAATAAGGTTAAACTAGACTTAAAAGCATAATCAATAAACCATTACAAATACAAATAAATTCACAATCGTACTATCTTAATTTTACAATAGTAATATATAATAACTACTGGTTCTGTAAGGATTATAATATGACCAAGTAATTGATTTTCCTACCACTAAAAGCCAATATAGAGTTGAATTTAGGACAAGTATAAGAATTTTGTTTGAAATAGTGTATACTTTTGAAATTAAATTTTAAAAAAATAAAACATACAGAAACGCTCTTGTCTACCTTGTCTTAAACTATGAATCAAACAACTGAATACAGAGTTTTGAGTAATACAAAGTTAGTGGGTCTTTTTACAAGTTTAATACAAATAGTGTACGAAAACAGGACGTCTCATTGCATATTTATATGTTCGCAAACTGGAATGATATTTTGGTGTGTTCACGAGCTGAACAACTATACCCTTGTTCGCAAACAAGACAACTGGTGAGGGGTACAGTTGCAGTCACATACCAACCAGAGCATATGTCACACCACTATGTCGACTGCTAACATACTTCAAAGACCAGTGTTTTAACTTGCACCAAAAGGTTACTATTAAAACAATGGTTTAGTTTAAATATTTTGAAACTAAAACTGGGAGACTTATCTGGCCTCATATCACCTTTAATAATATTTTGATACAGACCTGAATCATTTCTTATTTAGTAGATTATGAATTATTTTATTTTTTGTTGCATGAAATGTGGCCCTCTGTGGACTAAGTTTGTGTGGCTCCAGGGCAATCAGCCCCTCTTGCCCCCCCCCCCCTCTGGGCGGCCCTGGAAAATATAAATAATATTTAACAATATGACACTATAATTGTGCACTAAAAATTAGTTTTTTAAATTGGTCTAAACAATGTTGTAATACAAATTAAAATTTCAGATTAAAAAATCATTTATTGCATATAAACATTTTAAGAGAATATTTATTGATAAAAGTTTTAAACTGCTAAGGAGAAGATCCCTTACTATCATCATTCACCCCTCATATTTGCCCATACCTAGATGATCAACGTCAAACCAATGAATAATTATGGTTGAGGGTTAAGGAAAGTCATCAACACAAACAATAGCTAGATGAGTGTAGGTTTCTGAGGTTAAATGGCTAATCATTTATTTATAAAAAGCAATTAAAAGATATTATAAAAAGCAAAAGTTCTAACTGAACTCTGTGGAATCCCACTATTTACTATTGAATAGGGGGATAAGTTGCCTTTAAAAAAGACTGCCTGCTTTCTATTCTAAAGATTAGATGAAAAAAATCTATTGCCTATGTTAGTCTTGAAATTTTAGTTTTGTAATTAAAATACTGTAGTTTAATGTATCAAAAGCTATGGCCAAGTCATAAAAATTTAGAAGACTTTTTTTTTATTTTCAAGGGATGTGTAACAATCTTGTATAAATTTAATCCATGCATCACATGTGCCTGATCTGAAGCCAAAATTTCGAGAAAAGATTATTCGCTTGAAAATAATTTGTCAGTTGCAAGTGAGTACTTGAGAAGTAACCGGAATCAGAGATATTGGGCAGTAGTTTTCATATGATTTGAAGCTTCTTATTTTTTTACTTCAGATAACTTAAGAACATTTGGAAGAATACCATCCTTCAAGCAAGAATTAAAAATAAGTGGGAGGACTTCACAGATGTTACTTGTGGACATTTTAATGATAACAGAATTCAAATTATTTGCATCCAGACTATGATTATTGCTAAGCTTACTGTATATAAAACTCCTCAACAGAAAAACACTTTAACTGAAAATGCAAGCTTATACTTGGTAAGTAATCAGTTCCTAAAAAATCATGAAAGTATTTTGAATTTTCAGAAAAAATAATATCTTCACCTACAACAAAATAATCTCCTCAAAACTATCAATATGAGTTTCCGAAAAGAAGGCAGACTGCCACCACTGCTTTGATACAAATCACAGAACATATAGTTGACAAACTAGAAGAGGGAAATACAAGCTTACTCCATGACTTCAGCAAGGCTTTCAACTGTCTCAGCCATAACAGTTTACTCACCAAGTCAAAAGAAGGCAGACTGCCGCCACCACTGCTTTGATACAAATCACAGAACATATAGTTGACAAACTAGAAGAGGGAAATACAAGCTTACTCCATGACTTCAGCAAGGCTTTCAACTGTCTCAGCCATAACAGTTTACTCACCAAGTCAAAAGAAGGCAGACTGCCACCACTGCTTTGATACAAATCACAGAACATATAGTTGACAAACTAGAAGAGGGAAATACAAGCTTACTCCATGACTTCAGCAAGGCTTTCAACTGTCTCAGCCATAACAGTTTACTCACCAAGTCAAAAGAAGGCAGACTGCCACCACTGCTTTGATACAAATCACAGAACATATAGTTGACAAACTAGAAGAGGGAAATACAAGCTTACTCCATGACTTCAGCAAGGCTTTCAACTGTCTCAGCCATAACTGTTTTACTCACCAAGTCAAAAGAAGGCAGACAGCCACCACTGCTTTGATACAATTCACAGAACATATAGTTGACAAACTAGAAGAGGGAAATACAAGCTTACTCCATGACTTCAGCAAGGCTTTCAACTGTCTCAGCCATAACTGTTTTACTCACCAAGTCAAAAGAAGGCAGACAGCCACCACTGCTTTGATACAATTCACAGAACATATAGTTGACAAACTAGAAGAGGGAAATACAAGCTTACTCCATGACTTCAGCAAGGCTTTCAACTGTCTCAGCCATAACAGTTTACTCACCAAGTCAAAAGAAGGCAGACAGCCACCACTGCTTTGATACAATTCACAGAACATATAGTTGACAAACTAGAAGAGGGAAATACAAGCTTACTCCATGACTTCAGCAAGGCTTTCAACTGTCTCAGCCATAACAGTTTACTCACCAAGTCAAAAGCCTTAGTTGTTACAGGGACTATGGAAAATGGTTTCATAGTTACCTACATGATAGAAAACTACAGGACTTCACACTAGCACCATACCATCTCAGCCTATTCAGAAGGAGGCGGTCTACTTCAACCGCCTACCACATGACCTCAAGAACGAACCAATTTGGACATTCAAGAGAAAATTGAATGTATGGTTGCAAGATAACACTTATTTTGCAGAAATTTCTCTATAATTAACTATGTCAAATTTCTCATGTATTGATCTTTAAACTTTATTTACTGACGTGATGTACTATTCTGAAAGAATATGTAAAAAACTTTCACTGTCTATTTATTATTATTACACTTTCAATAAAATACCTTTAAGCCTATCGCTAGTGAGTTCTTCACCTTCAACAATACAGGATTTATTCATATCTTTATTTAAAGGTTTCAAAAATCAGTAAAATCCCACAATGCCTTAATCTTGTTATTTGCATTTTATTTTATTTATTTATTTATTTGTTCGCTATTGTTATCAAATTTAGCATTATTTTAGTTCCAGTCTGTGTACACAGGCATTTTATTAGTCTGATGAATCTCAGGACTTTCAGAGTGTTTAGCCAATTAGAACAAATGATCACTTTGTTCTTTCATCTATACCAATTTAGAAGTAAACCACATTTTATGTCTATTAGCTTGTTTGTGGAAAAATTGAGTTGATAAACATTAAAAATGAGTTTTAAAATAATTCAATTTTAGAAGTTGAGTTGTTCTCTTAGTATATTAATATATAAGTACATGGCAGTAGTATGTCAACAGGTTCAATCAAGCATGCACGGACAGTTTTCAGAGTGAGTCTTAATTAGTTGTTCCGCTAGCCTGGTACATCCAACTATTATCTTCATTTCAGAAGTCTGTAAAGAATCTGATTACTTGTTAGTGTAGAACAGAGATACTCACTACTAAGGTAGCATGCGACTCTTAACATTTTTTTTGCAGCACTTAACATTTTTTAGACCTGCAATGATTCATTAATGTAACTACTGCTTTCGTATTCTTATAAGCCTACAAAAAAATGCTCAGAATGGTTCGTTTTTGCTATGATGCACTAAATACTAATTTAATAAGCAGAGAAACAGACGAAATGCAAGCTACAAAACATACGAAAAACTATGTATGTGTACTTGTGGTCCTTAGATTTGGGAAAAGTAATAAGGCTCTTTATGAAATCCTAGTAAGGACCCTGGTGTAGAACAACTAAAATCATTACATGTACAAGGCACAAGAATGATTTTTTTTTTTTTATTCGTAGGGCAATGGGATCCCCAAAACTAAAATTGGATATTTTGGGAACATCTCAAAATGTTAAAATGCAAACCTTAATAATTTTGAAAGGTCTTTGTTAAAAAAAAAATGAACAGCATAGATTAGATGTCTCTATCTGAACATAATCAAGAATGGTGGCCAATAAACAACTTGGAAATTGTTTTAAAGTTTTCTTTTTAATAACGCTGAAAAATATCAAAAACATTTTCACACTTGTTTATTAACCATTTATGATGGTGTTAAGAAAGAGGACTCTATAATTTGTGCTGTTTATTTTTTTGTATTAACTCCTTTAAGAGAGGGGTAACATCATGGAGATTTGTATTTGAAGACTTTGGGTTGTCCCTAAAATGTCCAATGTTGGTTTTGTGGGCCCAATTGGCCTTATAAAAATGGTTGTCTCTTACAAACATGTCATGGGTTTAGTTGTTCTACACAAACAAACAAACAAGTAATAGGAATGTTTCCAGACTGTGTTTTCACTAACAGTGATTCTGAAAAATGTTGACAAATTGTATAGTCTTTGATAAAATAACAAGGAAATTGTTTCAAAGTATAGATTAATTTTATTTTTACATTTTATATGTGTAATATATCATACACAAATATTCAAACCGGCATAGATTGTAGATTAAGCTCTTCAGGATGTATGTTTATTAAGCTTTTACATTTAAAATGAGAAGTCCAGTCATTTATTTTTTTTCATGAACAAGGCCAACCATTTCAAATTATTGATCAAATTGTAATTCGTGCATAAATGGTGTAAAATTACATCACAATGATTATCCACAGTACCTGGAATTAGCACAAAGATCAATCTCTGATGTTTAAAGGTCACCATCTAAAAACAGCAGCTAAATTTAAAACCGGAGCAAATATAATGCATCTTATTGCTGGAACAACTTGGATTATACGATCTGCGTACAACTGCTTTGTCCACTGGTTTATTTAGCTGCTAAATACAATGCTCCCGTACGGCTAAATAGCGTACACAATAAAGGGATTGATGTTCAACTTAATAGGGTCATGAGAACTATTAGTAACTCATGCCAACTCCACTTCGTATAATGTGCAATATAGCTCCTACAGAGGTAAGACGTCAGGAGTCACACTACTCAAAGAATTCAATAAGATCTTGAAGTCTGCACCTCCCCTCTACACAGTCCTTTCCAGGTGAGAACGGGCGCCTAAAATCTGAAAACCCACCTATACATACTGTTTACCAGTTGAGAGATCAAATTTCTCGCCCAATAGCCGGGCCGTAGCGTAGAACAGATTTTATGGACGAAATAAGTTCCTTATTATCGATCTGTCAATACCTGTAGGTGGGATGAACCTCCCTCGCTGGAAATGGATATTATTAAATTGTTTCTGAAATGGTGTGGGCAGATATAACTACTGGAAATATAAATGGATATTGACACTAGATCAGTCATGTGACTGTGGGAAGCCTATCTAAACTATGGATTGTAGTTACAGAGTGCCCCCTGTGCTCTTTTACGGAGTTATCAGCTAGCATAAATAAGTTAGGTCATATTTATGCTAGCTGCTGAACTTCATGGATTGGATTGAGCTTTCTGAAAAGAGATCACTTCATTATTTCTGCTTAGTGACATGACTCTTTGAACTTGTTCCAAATACATATTACTACATATATATTTTTTGTTAATAAATGGTAGCTGTCCACAAACCATAAACTATTTACAGGATGTACCAAAAGTCTGGGGATGTCATTATATTTTTAACCATTGCAAATAAAGCAATAAAACTTTACACATATATATACTATATAGAAAAATAAATTTTTGAAGCAAATACAATTGTTACTATCATACTGGGGCGGTCCATGAGGAGCGACAAGAAAATCTTAAATTAGAGCATAAGTTGAGATATACATCATATTAAAAGTCTCTATTAGTAAAATACAATGCCAGAAACCTGACCTCAAAAGGATAATCCTAGCCAAAATGGCGATGCTGTTAAGTTACAAACTTGAGATTGATAAACAATTGATTAGTTTATTGAATCATTGCATATTAAAGCAACAACCTATAAAACATCAATACTTGGTTTAAAAGCCTATTTTTAAGCAAATTTCAATAGTTTATAACATCAGGGGAATGGTCACAGAGGAGTCAGAAAAATATTTTAATCTACATCAACTTAAAGAACAAGAATCAACTTTACAAGAAGAACACAATCCTACAATTCCGACTATAAAAGGTCCTTCGTACATAAAATGGTAGTACATAAAATCGAGCTTTTAAAGAAAAATCTGTTGTAGTTCTCATAAAATGTTCACAGTGGACATAAAAGTCACTCCCTCATTGGAAAACCTGTTTTTATATCCAGGATGGATTCTCAATATTTGCTGTTGTAACTGATAGAAAGAGTTCTAATGCAATTTTCAACCATCTTAACTTTGTAGAACCATTGCCATTTTATGTAGAATGGACCTTTTATGGTGGGATTTGTAACATTGTGTTCTTGCAAATACCTTTAATTTGATATACAACTTGAGCTTTTCTCTCTTTACAATATTTTTCTGACTCCACAGAGACCATCCCTCTGATATGATAAACTATTGAGATTTGCTTTAAAAATAAATGTTTAGGCACAGTATCCATGTTTTACAAGTTTTTGCTTTAATCTATGATGGTTCAATAAACTAATCAATTGTTTATCAAAATTAATATTTTAAATTTAAACAGCAGCCCTTTTGACAAGGGTGATTTTTTTTTTAGGTCGGGTTTGCGGCATTGTATTCTACTAATAGAGATCTTTAATAAGATGCATATCTTAACCTATGCTCTAACTTAAGATTTTTGTCTGACTCCTTGTGGATGTTCCCAGTATGTTAGACAACATTCATATTTGTTACATAAAGTAGACTTTTAGATAAAATATATAATATATGCAGCAGGGTGTCCAGTAATTATGGGATCAAACTTCACCAGATGATTTTTAAGTAAAAATACACAAGACATTTCTAATAAAGCATAGTCCTATCTCACTTAGTTTTTCGTCTGCTACTAAAAAAGTGTAACTTTCAAGTGGATAAATGTATTAACTTGAAACACCTGTTAGTATAACAAGGAGCAGCATTTAAAAAAAGTTTGAAATAATTATCACTTCCAGTTTCAAAATGGCAACCATACTAAGTTTTATTATCTAAACAACCCAAACCCCTAAACTTAACAGTTAATACACAAGAGTAACAAAATATAACAAAAATGTTTATGAACTTATTAAGAACAAGTTTGTTTGCTATGATAAATAATAATGAAGAAATCAACATTTTCCTGAAAAATGTTCTATCACAGTTTAAATGTAAACAATAATTAATGTTTACGTGAAGACAACTACAATGGACTGATTATTCCATAAGTTATGGGTCGTTAAATAATACTCAGCTTGTTATGATGTTGAAATAATCCACAGTCAATATTAACTGTATTAGTGTGTTAAAGGTAAATACAAGAGTGTTTACAGGAAAACTTTTATTTCTCTGTAGTTATTTATCATAACACAACAAACTTGGTCTAAGAAAGTTCATAAAAATCTGGTCATGTTTAGTTACTCATGTGTATTATCTATCAAATTTAAAGGTTTTCAGTGATTAAGGTTATAAAATTTAGTATGGCCTCCATTTTGAACCTGGAAGTGACAATTATTTAAAACCTGTTTAATATTTATCATTGTTATACTAACACTTTTTTAAAGTTTAAGTTAATACATTTATCCACTTGAAACATACAGAATTTTAGTAAAAAACACAAATAGACGTAAAACTAAACGAGATAGGACTACGCTTTATCAGAGATTTCTTGTATATTTTGACTTGAAAAATCACCTGGTGAAGTTGCTGTGAAAGCTGTCCCCAGACTTTTAGTTCAACCTGCATATAATTTATAGTCTGTATATTTGTAACATTAAATATCATGGGACATTGTACAACGACTCCATAGTAACATCTTATAATAGAGTATATCCCGATATTAAAGAAATAGCAATAAAACTAACAAAGACTAACATGGCAATACAAAAGCAATCAGCGTGAGAACTGACTATAGAATGCGAGACAGCAATGTAATAAATAAATACAAAGTTAGTTGATTTATTTTATAAATAGATGGTAAATGATAAGAACTAATCAAACGAAAAAAAATCACAAGTTACAGTTATTAATTAACGTGCTGATACCATTAAAACTGCAATACGTCTGAACTCAATATTAATCACATTTCCATAATATAAAGCCATTTAAAATGAGAAGTGTTGGCATTATTCTACGCCATTGAACTATTGACAATTAGTCACATTGGACGGAGTTTTCCAAATTGACATTTCATTATCAGTATTATTAGATATTCCTTCGCCTAACAACAGCATTTTTAAACCTGACGTTTTCAATCAGCGTTTTTTATGTTCATTGGGTTAAGTGATATTCCGATTTCCAACCGGGTTGTTGTGAAACCAAAAACTAGATTTATGTAATTAGTTTTTTTATGTATAACAATATTAAATGTCGTCTGGTATTTTATGGTCACGCCGGGAATCGAACAATCTTCCACCTTAGCTACGACCCCTTTAGTACTAATGTTACAGTAATAATATAATTATAATACACTGGCTGTTACTTTAAGCAAATAACGATCAATAATTATGAATATGTCCATATTATGCTTAGGTTTAAGAGAGTTCTGCAGCCCTAACCTCGCCATTTGTGTAATTTATATTTTTTGTAGTCACCAGTAAACATATGTCACATCTGGCAGGAGTGAGATTCTCTTACGGCTAAGAGTACAAACTAAATGTTTCATTGCTCACATTTCTTTTTTCACATATATAATCCTGTCATCCACGGGAGGGACAGAGAGGGTCGCCTTTCGCCCATCCTATGTGGACTGGCACAGTACGAACCGCTGTACGGCGGACGGTACACGAACTACAGAACTCATCATGCCATTGTACAAACAGACACAAACAATCTGTGTATAGTTAGTTACATGAGCCGACGTCTGTCATCTAATTGACAGCTATTTTCTACTCTTTAAAACAGCTGATTTTAATTACGTGGAGGGATGAAATTACGATTTACATTGTTAACTTTCTTTCGAAGTTTATAAGAAAACTAATTATGTTATATAAGTACTAAATCATTCAGTAAGGTCAAATCGCCATCTGAATATAAATAATTTCAAAACCCAGTAAATGTACAAAATTAATTACTTCTTAGACACAGTTCTTAGAAACATAATGCATATTCAGTTGTGCCAAACTACCTGCTGACATCGGCCATCAGATGAGATCTAGGCAGCACCATCTTAGATGACTTGAATAGTTAGGCTCTGGCAATCTGTCTCAACTTTTGAGTCAAGAACTCATTAATAATGATGAAGGTGTGGACTTGTAGAACGAGAGGACGCCATATCAGTAGGGCCCAGTTACAACAGCTTTTCCATATAAATACCGACGTCATTTACCTACAGTCTAGCACTCCTGGTCAGTGAGGCCAGCTAGAACATGCGCATATTGAGCCATAACTCTATAAGGAATTATTGTCTTGCTACATAAATGTTATTACTCTGAGTCATTTTGTAGACCACATACGATGAAGTTATACAGTACAACTATTTTCATATTTTTCTCTAGTCACCTGCACTAGTATAATACAACAGGTGCTGCAAGGACTTGAACTATAAACTCTACTAAAAGAAACTTAGGAAAGTTGAAATGTTTGCTACAAAGACGTAAAAAATATTTCTTTTGTGAATCCATAATATTTGTGCATTTTTTATTTATATTGTAAATATTTGTGCTTGTATTTTGGTATATTTGTGCATTTTGTACTTGTAATGTAGTATATTTGTGGATTTTTGCCTATATTGTAATATATTTGTATTGTATAACGTTCACTTGTACTTTATATGTACCAAAACATATTT
Organism: Stictocephala bisonia; assembly: GCA_035578905.1. Lineage (NCBI taxonomy): Eukaryota > Metazoa > Arthropoda > Insecta > Hemiptera > Membracidae > Stictocephala > Stictocephala bisonia. The sequence continues at coordinate 4,042,430 of JAQJVL010000025.1, read as the reverse complement.
TGCTAGTTAAATAACTATTTATTTCAAGGTTAACGACATCAATATTCGTTTTCATTGCCATTATTTCTATATTCACGATTTAAGGTACAACTTGTTTTGTATAAAGGATTACCTTATATAAGCCTATAGGATTTTATATGTAGGGGTTGAAGGCTTTCGGAGTAAGCTATCTGAATGGAAGTAGTGGATGCTGGATAGTAAACATTATAATTTTATTTGTTTTTTTTTTTTATTTATTTATTTATTCACGTACATGGCAAACGCCATTTTTAAAATATATGTATATAGAAATATAACAACCAACATAATAAGGCATACACATCTAAATATGGAGAAACAACAATGAATATAAATAACAATATAAAAATAGATAACTGGCAGAGTATTGTTACAATAAGGAACTTCATAGGTAAACTCATTAAACATTGTAGTCTAAAAATATATATATATATATATTTTTCAGTGCTAACAACACTTAACAAGAAAATAATCTTGATGTTTTGAGATCAGGTTACCAAGTCAGTGCAATATTTACTTATTCTCAAGACACCAATAGATGTGATTATATATTTAACTTGTTCCGTTCAAACTGTCTAATAAGGTATATTGTAATTTTAAAACTCATAAAATATGATTTTTTTTCAGAGTTGCCAAGCCGGTTACTTAGTTTCTTGTAGTTAAAGTTAGGCTTTTAGTTAATTGTAGTTAATTGTAATTCTTGTAGTTAATTTTAGAATGTAAAGGACATCAAACAAGAAGGACACGGTTGAATCTGGTCATTTTACTTCAACCTTGTTGATGACCAGTGTATAAAGTGTACACAATAGCAAAGACCACGAGGCAGAGGAAATACCAAAAAATGAAATGTGGTACTGTTATATTTGAGAGGAAAGACAATTAAATAGAATACAAAGACCTAACAAGAAGATATACCATGAGATTTCACGTATGTTTTTAGAGCCTATATTAGAGAAAAGATCCCAAGATGGCGTATGTGTTTTTATAGCCTACACTTGAGAGAGACAACAAGATGGCATACGTGTAATTACAGTCTACTCTACAGGAAAGGTACCAAGATGGCATATGTGTTTTATAGCCTACACTAGACAGAGACAACAAGATGACATAGTGTTATCACAGTCTACACTACAGGAAAGGTACCAAGATGGCATATGTGTTTTACAGCCTACACGAGAGAGAGAGAGAGAGAGAGAGAGAGAGAGAGAGAGAGAGAGAGAGAGAGAGAGAGAGAGAGAGAGAGAGAGAGAGAGAGAGAGAGAGAGAGAGAGAGAGAGAGAGAGAGAGAGAGAGAGAGAGAGAGAGAGAGAGAGAGAGAGAGAGAGAGAGAGAGAGAGAGAGAGAGAGAGAGAGAGAGAGAGAGAGAGAGAGAGAGAGAGAGAGAGAGAGAGAGAGAGAGAGAGAGAGAGAGAGAGAGAGAGAGAGAGAGAGAGAGAGAGAGAGAGAGAGAGAGAGAGAGAGAGAGAGAGAGAGAGAGAGAGAGAGAGAGAGAGAGAGAGAGAGAGAGAGAGAGAGAGAGAGAGAGAGAGAGAGAGAGAGAGAGAGAGAGAGAGAGAGAGAGAGAGAGAGAGAGAGAGAGAGAGAGAGAGAGAGAGAGAGAGAGAGAGAGAGAGAGAGAGAGAGAGAGAGAGAGAGAGAGAGAGAGAGAGAGAGAGAGAGAGAGAGAGAGAGAGAGAGAGAGAGAGAGAGAGAGAGAGAGAGAGAGAGAGAGAGAGAGAGAGAGAGAGAGAGAGAGAGAGAGAGAGAGAGAGAGAGAGAGAGAGAGAGAGAGAGAGAGAGAGAGAGAGAGAGAGAGAGAGAGAGAGAGAGAGAGAGAGAGAGAGAGAGAGAGAGAGAGAGAGAGAGAGAGAGAGAGAGAGAGAGAGAGAGAGAGAGAGAGAGAGAGAGAGAGAGAGAGAGAGAGAGAGAGAGAGAGAGAGAGAGAGAGAGAGAGAGAGAGAGAGAGAGAGAGAGAGAGAGAGAGAGAGAGAGAGAGAGAGAGAGAGAGAGAGAGAGAGAGAGAGAGAGAGAGAGAGAGAGAGAGAGAGAGAGAGGAGAGAGAGAGAGAGAGAGAGAGAGAGAGAGAGAGAGAGAGATGGCATATGTTTTCACAGCCTAAACTAGACAGACACCATGATGGCATATGTGTTTTATAGCCTACACAAGAGAAAATATGGCCTACGTGTTATAACAGTCTACACTACAGGAAAGGTACCAAGATGGAATATGTGTTTTATAGCCTACACAAGAACAAATAGGCCTATGGCATACGTGTTATTACAGTCTACTCTACAGGAAAGGTACCAAGATGGCATATGTGTTTTACAGCCTACACTAGAGAGAGACAACAAGATGGCATGTGTTTTTACAGTCTACACTACAGGAAAGGTACCAAGATGGCATATGTGTTTTATAGCCTACATAAGAAAAAATATGGCATACGTGTTATTACAGTCTACTCTACAGGAAAGGTACCAAGATGGCATATTTGTTTTACAGCCTACACTTGAGAGAGACAACAAGATGGCATACGTGATATTACAGTCTACACTACAGGAAAGGTACCAAGATGGCATATGTGTTTTACAGCCTACACTAGAGAGAGACAACAAGATGGCATGTGTTTTCACAGCCTAAACTAGACAGATACTATGATGGCATATGTGTTTTATAGCCTACACAAGAGAAAATATACCAAGATGGCTTATGTTTTTTTACAGCCTACACTGGAGGAAAGATACCAAGATGGCTTACGTGTTTTTACAGACTACACTAGAGGAAAGATACCAAGATGGCTTATGTGTTTTTACAGATTACACTAGAAGAAAGATACCAAGATGGCTAATGTGTTTTTACAGCGTACACTGGAGGAAAGATACCAAGATGGCTTATGTGTTTTTACAGACTACACTAGAGGAAATATACCAAGATGGCTTATGTTTTTTTACAGCCTACACTGGAGGAAAGATACCAAGATGGCTTATGTGTTTTTACAGATTACACTAGAAGAAAGATACTAAGATGGCTTATGTTTTTTTTACAGCCTACACTGGAGGAAAGATACCAAGATGGCTTATGTGTATTTACAGACTACACTAGAGGAAATATACCAAGATGGCTTATGTTTTTTTACAGCCTACACTGGAGGAAAGATACCAAGATGGCTTATGTGTTTTTACAGACTACACTAGAGGAAAGATCTCATGATTGCATTTGCGTTTTTACAGCGTACACGAGATATCTAAGATGGCTTATGTGATTTTAAAACCTACACGAGAGATCTAAGATGGCTTATGTGATTTTAAAACCTACACGAGAGATCTAAGATGGCTTATGTGATTTTACAGCCTACACAAAAAATCCAAGATGGCTTATGTGATTTTACAACCTACACGGGAGATCCAAGATGGGTTATGTGATTTTACAGCCTACACTAGAGGAGAGATCCCAAGATGAATTATGTGTTTTTGCAGTCCCAGTAAAGTGGAAACAGCAAAATTCGTATTTATAAAATCTATAAATCCTGTTTTTTATATATTTGTATTTTAAATCAAATAAAAGTGTCTTTCGCCACTTAAATTCGCAGCTATTTTATTTAATTATCCAGAACTGACAGTTAAGGAGTATTAAAACCTGGCGTCATAGTGATTAATTACCTTTCAGACGGTTCTACCACCCAGGTAGGAGTGTCGACACGATCCAGCCGCTTCCTCCCCATAAGGCACTGGTTGGAAAGCCACCGCCTCATTTAGAATCATCTTTCTGGTATTCTAATCACACCCGTGAGCCTTTCATTTGCGCAACAGTAAGTGGAAAACAAAATAAATAATTACTCTCTTAAGGTGCAATTTATTTTGTCATATCATTAAAATAAAGAGAGGCCTGCGGTGAAGGAGCACTACTCTCTTGCCTACCTCTCCAAGCAGATGTTGATAGAAATATATCATAGCCTAAAGCAATAGTAATCTTGAGTTTGTTTTTTTTTTAGTAAAAAACCTAATTTTCAACTTATTTGCTGTATTGAATGATGTCGTCGTAACAGAACCTCCTAACCACTCAACGTATATCTTTAGGGATCCCTTAAACACAACTTGTTTGTCTTAAACTCAACAGACACTATACATATGTATAAGAGCTTTTAATGTACATATGAGCATATCTCATACGATAGTCAATATTTACAAATGGAGTTTTTTTTTTAATCCAACATCCCTCATTGGCAGGCAGTTTTTCATAATTTTAACAAACAAATTTACATACCGACAAACTCACTAAATATTGGATGACACAGTCAACTGTGGATGACATTGAAAACCTTAAGTAGAGTAGTTTTAAGTAAAGCAGTTGTAAATGTTACTCATTATATGCACTTTTATGAAAAATTTTCAAAATTATGCCTGTAAGTCTACAGAATTTTTATCTTTTACATAAATGTTTTTATGAGTTTTTTTAACTATAAATGAATTCAAACATTTACCTAAACGATCTAGCTTATTTTTATGATTCTGAAGTAACTGACAAATCATTGTCTTTTTTACATGTAAAAATTCGAAGTATTAGATCAAATTTTAATAATTTAATTGCTGAGTTAAGTCAAATTGAGAGCAAAATTCATTTTATTATATTAAGTGATATCTGGATTAATAATGATGAAATTAATTTATATAAATTACCTGGTTATAATATATTTGCAAATTGTAATAATAACTATAGAGCTGGTGGTGTATTATGTTATGTTAGGGAAAATATACACGTATCTCAAATTCGTATGGAAATGGAAACAGCTGACGTACTGTTACTAAACATAAATTTTGAGCGCGTTTATTTCAAACTTTTTTGTTTATATAGATTGCACAGCCACACGGAGGCTAATTTTATCATGGAACTTGAAACTCAATTGCAAAGTATAAAAAATCACATTATTTTTATCGGAGATTTAAATATTAACCTTAGTTTACAAGATACTTGTCAACATGTTCAAAATTATATTAGTTTGCTTAATAATAATGGCTTAACTTCTTTAATTAACGATCCGACTAGAATTACAGACTCATCTAAATCTACTTTAGATCATACGAGTATTTTCATTCGACATAACAATTTGAGTTTGTTTAAAAGTGCGATTTGTGATATAGGGCTGACTGATCATGGTTTGTTGGGTATAAAATATGTTTACAAACTTAAGTATAGTAAAGTTAATAATGTTGCTCATGACATAACGCCAAAAAAAATTAGTTACGACCTTAATTTACTAGAAAGTAAGTTGGAAGAAGTTAATTGGGATGTATGTTTATCATCAAATAATGTAGATAACTGTTATGATAATTTCCACGAACTATTGTCAAACACAATGAATACTTGTAAAATAGATATCAAGCAACATAATTTAAGTAAAGCCAGGTCAATTAGTCCATGGATAACGGCAAATATATTAAGTAGAATTAAAAAACGCAAACCGTTGTATACACTACTTAAAAAACGTCCATATGACATAGCTTTTAAACGATATTTTGAGTCATTCTGTTGTAAATTAAAAAATGACGTTAATGGAGCAACAAATATTTTTTTATCTAATAAAATAAGAAATTGTAATGGTGATTCAAGGCAATATTGGAAAGTTATAAACAATTCAATTGGCTCAACAAGTAACAAAAACATATCAAAAATCGAATTGGCCAGTGGTGAGATTGTTAGTGAACCAAAGCAGGTAGCCGAACTGATTAACTCTTATCTTATCTCGGTTCAAGGTCAGGTTGGCCCGAGCTCAGTCACCCTCACACCGCCGCCGGTAAATAGGAATTTACGGCAGCGGCCGCAATCTTTTTTTATTACTCCAACTGATATAAATGAAGTTTAAATACAATTGCAAATCTAAAAAATAAAAAATCTACTGGATTTGACTGTGTATCTGTTGATATTGTAAAAAAATTAGCAAGAATAATCTCCTGTTTTGGTGTATATAATAAATCTCAGTTTTCAAACTGGTATATTTCCAAAAAAATCAAAATAAGTAGTGTAGTCCCAATTTTTAAAAAGGAATCCTCAATTAAAATTGATAATATAAGACCAATTAGCTTGTTATCTGTTTTTTTGAAAATTTTTGAGAAACTAATGCGGAATAGGCTTGTGCGATACTTAGATAGCGTTTCGTTTTTTAGTAAACATCAATATGGTTTTAGAAAAGGTATAAATACAGAAGACGCACTGTTAGCAGTTTGTGAGAAAGTCCATAATAGTTTAAACACCAAAAATAAGTCTACAGGGCTATTTATTGATTTTAAAACGGCTTTTGACCTAGTAGATCATAACATTTTGCTAGCAAATCTAGAAGCAGTGGGAGTTAGAGGTAGGCCTACTGGTTTGATAGTTTTTTAAGGAATAGAGTTCAAAAAGTAAGGGTTTCTGACAAGTTAAGTTCTCCTCTATGTGTGGAAGCTGGAGTACCTCAAGGTTCTGTATTGTCAGCTACATTATTTTTAGTTTTCATAAATGATTTACTTGAACTACCTTTTCATGGTCACCCAAGTGCTTTTGCTGACGATATTGCATTTTTTTACTTAGAGACAAACATACAAAGTATTTGGGAAAGTATTAGTGATGACCTGAATATCTTGAGCGAATGGTGTTTTTATAACAAAATGAAAGTTAATGTCAGTAAAACAAAATTTATAAATTTTAGTTTGGTAAATAGTTTTGTTTTTCCTGCTGATCTGATTTATCATGTGTCTTTTTGTGCAAGGTTAGACTGTAAGTGTGAAATAATAGAAAAGAGTAATAATGTAAAATATTTAGGAGTCATAATGGATCAAAATTTAAATTGGGGAAGTCATATTTCTGTGCTACATAATAAATTAAAATTCTCTATTAGAACTTTTTATTTCCTAAGAAACTTTTCTGATCAATTTTTGCTGAGAACGCTTTATTTTGCTTTAATTGACTCTAGACTTCAATATGCTATTAGCTGCTGGGGAGGAGCGTATAAAACGTATACGCAAAAACTTAGAATAACCCAAAACCATTTTATAAAAATTATTCTCAATAGACAGAAAAATGACAGTTCTTATCCACTATTTTCCCATTTAAAAATATTACCCTTTCAGCATCTGTTTGTTTATAAAGTTTTAAAGCTATTTTATATTAGGAGTGGAAATACTGGTACAGATGACCTTTTTTACAAAACAAGAAGCTGTTATCAAAGAATGTTTAGATTGCCTAAAGTCAACAATTCCTTGTTTAAGCAATCATTTCAATATAATGGGCCTAAGTTTTTTAATCTATCGCCAACTAACATTAAAAAGTGTCAAAATTTAAATTTATTTTAAAAAAAGCTTAAACTATGGTTACTATCCACTCAACATTTACCTATGCTTAATGTTTAAGCAAATATTTCGTTAATGTTTAAACATGATTTATTTTAGTTTTTGAACAGATTATTTTGTTACTGTTCTTCTTTTCTTTTTTTCTTTTATTAGATTTGAAATGTTTAGTTTATATAACAACCAATAAGTTTAATTTTTACGAGCCTCAAATAGTTATACATTTTAGTAGCATAGTGTGTTTTGCTTTACACAGTTATTTACAGTTTAACATATTAGTTTTTGTTTTATTACTATCATTTCAGGCGCCGCGGAGGGCGAGTTAAGTTTTTACAGTGTTGGACTGGACTGAATTTAAAGAGTTTTGTTTAAGTGTTTTATTTATATTTTTAGTTTTAAGTGGTTGGCCACAAATACTGGTAAATGTGGCCACCTAGTATTCCTATTTTGTAATTCAAACCTGTAATGTGTTTTTTTATAAAGGAATATATTTCATTATTTCATCATCCATTTTATCCATTTCATCCATTTTATCATTTCATCATTTCACCATTTCATTATTTCATATTAATTAACTTTGAAAAATATTGAGTTTACTTTCAAATTAATTGAGAACTTTGTCTCAATAAAAATTATTTTAAAATATTCCAAGATCACAGTGAATAAAAAGCATTTCCTTAGTTTTCAGCTATTTTTTGTCGGACCTCCCACCCACCCAACTTATATCATGAGAAGTTCTTGATTCGTATTTAAAGAATGAAACTGCCTAGTTTAACTGTTACTGTTTTGTGTTCAAAATTGGTAATTTTGTTATTTTAAAGATCTGCGTTTTAAAATAACTAGGAGCAATTATAGTTTAACACAGGAAACAGTAAATGTTTGTTTAATGTACCTCTTCCATTGTTGCTTAACTAAAGCATTAATCAATCTCATAAGAAAACCCCTTTTAATACCATAAAATTAATTTAATTTAATAATAAAATTATGCGTTAGACTTTTAAATAGTTTACTTTTAAAATGTCATAATAGAGACTAATTATTCAAAACAGTATATGTAAAATTAGAATCATCCTGTCGTACTTTTTCACATAGTATAATACTTTTAAAACACGTTATAAAATATGAACTATTCCTTTCTCTAGAAACAAAAAAAGTTTGGATTCTGGAAAATTTCTCTGCCAGTCAAGAGATAGAAAGAAAATGTTGACATTTGAATTCATACTTAAGTCACCAAGGAAAAAACTCGGTAATAACATCTGGAAGTAGTTTACATTAACCTAGAATCAGTGACAGAAAATGGTATAAAATGTAACCTTTGTCGGTTTATGCAGTTCTCAGTGTCTATATATATGTCATCTGAGACGGTGAAACAACAGGTTACTTGAGTCATCTGTGTCAAGATCAGCTGACTGAGCGGCGCCGACAAACAGCTGATTGTACAATTTTCCACTGTATGGAATGTCTCGTAGCCGGACTAAAGTCCTCAACTCCTTGTCTCAGTAAGTAGTTATTGATAATAACCTTGTCTCAGTCAAGGTTATTATCAAAGTTTGAGAGCGTTTTGCTAAATTTCTGGATTTAAAAATACTTAACACTTTCATCAAGGTTTTTTGTTCCTATATCGTCCTAATTTTCACAATTAATTAATTTTAATTTCTTATTCACCTTGTGGAATTGAAATGGTCCCAAAAAACTGCTGCTTAGTATGTTAACAATAACATATTTAGTATTCGAGTTTTTCACGTGGTCCTACTCTAATATTGATTCCATTTTGTTCCCTTATAACCGTTGTATTGCAAACAGGTATGCAATACATGTGTCTGATCTGGATACTATTAAATAATGTAAATTTACATTAAATTTCAGTTCAAACATGCAAATCATCCACAGCCCTGACTCGCTGATCTAAAGTTAAGAGTTATTTATCCAATTACATAGGCCTATCTATTCATTTCTATTTCAATCCAACACGGGCCATTGATCATCGATTTTGTTTTATTCGATTTAAATAACATTGTATTAAAGAAATGACAAAACTCAATTTTTATTTATAATTATAAGAGTAAGCTATAAAGTCTAACGTACGGATATTAATTTGAAAATATATATAGTATGACTTTCATAGGCCAGTTTCCAAAATAATAAAAGATTTGTAAACTAATAAAATGGAATTAATAAACAATATCTAAATAAAATAAAATCCATCAATAAAATCCATATCCTGGATCCAACAATAAAATCCAAATAAAATCCACAGAGCCAAATCCAGGCTTCGTAATCATTTAACACCCGAATGATGGACTGTTACGAGGATCTGTTCTGTTCCTTTTTTATTCAATGCATACATTGCTGACATTTCCGCCACAAAGTCCAGAAAACTTCAAATATGCAGATGACGTTGCCCTCGCAACTCAACACGAGGACATATAAAAAAACAGAAAGAACACTTACACTTGATCTATCCACCCTCAATAATTATTTTTACAACCTGAAATAAATCTAAAGCCCAATATGAAAATATGTCACTATTTTACATCACATGTCTTTGCAGCCAGAAACATTTTCGTATTCACTATTTTTCGTCAATATTATTATTACTGATGAAATAAGTATATGTTTATATTTAAAAATGGCTTCTAGTCAATAATATAAGTCGATGGGTAGATATTTAGGTTCCTCCAACAGAGATGAAGGGTAGTACAACAATATACTAGGTTCTAATCACTTTAAATATTGATCTTAAATCAATTACGTTGGAAGTAGCCATTTTCACTCAGAACTGCAAATGCTTCATTGCAAAAATGTGATCTGAACTTTTGTAGTAGAAAGGGGGTGTTATTAAGTATTTATAGCTCCGCTTAATATTATGGAACAACCTGGAACATTGTACATGAAATACTAAGTGGAGATAAAATAAAAATACTACATGAACATTTAAACTCAAAGAAACAAAAGTATACTTGACATGTTATTGATTCGATAAAACGGACAAATCAATCATTACCAACTTCTAATGAATTAGTTAGTTAACTCATTCGTATATTATTAATGTATAATATAAAAGATTAAATTTCAAATTGTGTAGATAAATTATTTTGCCTAAGGTAAGACGCTATTAATAAAACCTATTTGATGAAGGGCAACATTTATATGAACAAATATACTATCTGAATAACCGATACTGATTTTTACTTATTTTTGGTAATATGATTAAATTGAGTTCCATCTCGATACAGATTATGAAAATCGTACATTAACAAAAATATTAGAGCATATTATCTTAATAAATCACACACATAAATGAACATTCTCTTCTTCCAAGATTTTTTTAATTATAATGTTTAGTTAATAATTTTTACATGAAAAACTATTACATTTAAAACTAGAAAGAAATATTGTTCACTCTTTAAAATTATCACTTTTTATTGAAAAGATGCAATAAATTCTAATAACTCTCCTCGCACTGGTGACTGAGCTACGTGAGAAGTATTTCTTATTTTTATAACATATAGTATATTATGGTATATCTCATTTTATTACAGCTATATTCCTTGATTCTGATCAACGTATATCCAATGTAACCTTTATCCAATGTATAATTTATGAAGTAAAAATAGTTTTTTATTAGCTTGGTCGATTACATTTGTTGTAGTTCCTCTTATTATGAAGTGTTAACATCCTCATGTACATAACATTTATATTTTAAATCATATTTCAACGTCTATACTACTAAAATCTTTACATTCCGACTCTTGTCTAAATGCAGTATTTTAATACTTGATAAATTATTTATTAATTTTCCAACTTAAATTATATTTTATTAGTTAGCTCTGATAGAACCACGTTCCCCATTCCACTTTGGATAAAGCAGACAAGCCTACGATAGATACCTTGCCTACATTCTGGACCAGCATTGTTAAATCTGACAACTACGCGAGTGGGCTAGCGCCTACTCAAAAATGGCCTAAAAGTGGGCCAAAACCCACCTGATAGAACTATCCCGCTAATCGACCATCTCCGGTAATTAACTACCGTCAAGATTGATTTGGAAGGACATTTTTCACGGTGTCGTATTTGGAAATCACAGCGTTAATCTAAGCAACAGTTACTGTAGTTGCTTAACTTCTAACATAATGTTTTGTTAAATGATCGTTAGTTTGATTATCGTGATTTAATTTTTTATAGCAAAATATAAAATTGAAATATCGGGTGAATATTAAAGTGCAATTAATTTTAATATACTTAAATATTTAGAGCATAATAATACACTGAAGAATATAAAAACAAATGCACATGGTTGATTAGAGAGTGATTGAAGAGTTGAGTCATTTTATCGTATTAATTAAAACAAAAAAAGTGCATGGTTTTCTTAAGACTAGAGAAAATTCGCAAAGAAAGTAAACATAAAAATATAATTAAAGTTAATATACATTAACTTTAATTATTTAGATCATTCATTTGATATTCATCGCTTTAAATGAAGTTGCTTGTTTCTCTCTTGTGTTTTTAATTTATTTAATTTCTTCTTAAGGCCTAAACGAAAATGTTCTCTTTATGTTACTTTCCATACTTTATGAATATAGTTTAAATTAGTCATTATTTGAACATGATACTAATGTTTTACTTAGTAAATGCACAGTATTTACTACTGTACTGTACAACCAACACCACCGTACGGTATACTAGAATAGTTTCTGTCAAAGGTAGTATCACATGTGTAATGGTCGTTGTGTGGGTCGTACCAGGACCTCTTACAACAGTAAACACATTACTACTACTGTACAACCAACACCACCGTACGGCATACTAGAATAGTTTCCGTCAAAGGTCGTATCACATGTGTAATGGTCGTTGTGTGGGTCGTACCAGGACCTCTTACAACAGTAAAGAATAGTTTCCGTCAAAGGTCGTATCACATGTGTAATGGTCGTTGTGTGGGTCGTACCAGGACCTCTTACAACAGTAAACACATTACTACTACTGTAATGTACAACCAACACCACCGTACGGCATACTAGAATAGTTTCCGTCAAAGGTCGTATCACATGTGTAATGGTCGTTGTGTGGGTCGTACAGGACCTCTTACAACAGTAAACACATTACTACTACTGTACAACCAACACCACCGTACGGCATACTAGAATAGTTTCCGTCAAAGGTCGTATCACATGTGTAATGGTTGTTGTGTGGGTCCTACCAGGACCTCTTACAACAGTAAACACATTACTACTACTGTAATGTACAACCAACACTACCGTACGGCATACTAGAATAGTTTCCGTCAAAGGTCGTATCACATGTGTAATGGTCGTTGTGTGGGTCGTACCAGGACCTCTTACAACAGTAAACACATTACTACTACTGTACAACCAACACCACCGTACGGCATACTAGAATAGTTTCCGTCAAAGGTCGTATCACATGTGTAATGGTCGTTGTGTGGGTCGTATCAGGACCTCTTACAACAGTAAACACATTACTACTACTGTAATGTACAACCAACACCACCGTACGGCATACTAGAATAGTTTCCGTCAAAGGTCGTATCACATGTGTAATGGTCGTTGTGTGGGTCGTACCAGGACCTCTTACAACAGTAAACACATTACAGTAATTAGCCAATTCAAACATTAAGAGTACAAGACATGCTCAGCTTTTCACTTTAGTTGGGAAAATGAACCATTTGATCATGAAAGAAACACAGTTTTGGCGTTTGCATGATGCTATCCTAAACTAATAGCATAATGTATCCTAAAGTAACAGCTATAATGACTTGTTCCAGCCAGTCCGTGTTCGATTCCCGATGTGACCACAACAGTTTTTACCTCTGTCCCACTCCCGTGGTTCGGGAGTCACGTTAAGCCGTTGGTCCAACAAGCCTACAAAACTAAAATGGACTTTTCTAAGTAGACGAAGAGAACTGTGTCTTAATTAGGCATCTCTCACCACTAAAAACCATATTAGATTTTAAAAATTGGTAGGATTTAGTTTATCTATATCTTGTTCGTGGCTCAGACCAGCCACACGTAAGTGGTTTGTCAACACTCATATCGTTATTATTGTCAGGTGCAATGTAGGTAAATGATTTAGTACATCAGTCACTAAGCCAGCGGTAAAGTTAAATGAAATAAAGTTAACAAAAATTTGTTTACAAAGCAGTTTCTTACGGTTCTTACGTAACCTTCTTACGGTTATCAATAGACCATGACTGGGATGGTGCATAAAAACTTTCTACAGGAGGTGATACGAAAGGCCTTTTAGCTATGTGTCATTAACTAGGCTAGACAAGTTCAGAAGAAGAAAAATGTATGCCTACTGTTGCCATGAGACAACCAGACCAATCGAAAGGCTGGCTTTTTCGTCGGTCTTTTGGACAAAATAAACTAAAATGGAAGTACAGTATGGTTGTATGGATATTAATAAACCATAAAACATGAATAAGCCTTGCAATCTAATTACAATTATTCCTTTCCTTCATAAGACGCCGATCGTCCAGATATGGGCGAATGTGAGGGGCGAGTTAGTGTGATGAGTGTAGATGAACGAATGTAGTCACTGTTACAAGCTAAGGTCAACTGTTCCTCAGAAAGAGCTATTTATTAGTTGCCCTTTGGTCAGGGTAACTAAGGTATCTATAGCTTTACGTGGAATCCGAATCACGTAGTGTTGGTCTCATTTTCAGTTGACTGACAATCCTGACACTCAGTTCTCTTCCCTACACAACATCTGAACCTTGACTTCTGACTGGGGTGTCAATGTTGGATGGAACCTTGACTTCTCTGATAGTGTCCATGTCGATGGAGACCATTGAGCGAACACCGTGTAGGTATTATAAGGACCGAGCATAGAGCCTATCGCCTACAATCTCCTCAACACTTTATCCCTAAGTAGCTGGGTTACAGTACTGCACCACTAGTGCCCACTTATAGTTGTCCACACTAGTACAGTTTCTGTAACCGATAGTATCTTATAAGGACCGAGCATAGAGCCTATCGCCTACAATCTCCTCAACACTTTATCCCTAAGTAGCTGGGTTACAGTACTGCGCCACTAGTGCCCACTTATAGTTATCCACACTAGTACAGTATCTGTAACCGATAGTATCTTATAAGGACCGATCATAGAGCCTATCGCCTACAATCTCCTCAACACTTTATCCCTAAGTAGCTGGGTTACAGTACTGCGCCTCTAGTGCCCACTTATAGTTGTCCACACTAGTACAGTATCTGTAACCGATAGTATCTTATAAGGACCGAGCATAGAGCCTATCGCCTACAATCTCCTCAACACTTTATCCCTAAGTAGCTGGGTTACAGTACTGCGCCACTAGTGCCCACTTATAGTTGTCCACACTAGTACAGTATCTGTAACCGATAGTATCTTATAAGGACCGAGCATAGAGCCTATCGCCTACAATCTCCTCAACACTTTATCCCTAAGTAGCTGGGTTACAGTACTGCGCCACTAGTGCCCACTTATAGTTGTCCACACTAGTACAGTATCTGTAACCGATAGTATCTTATAAGGACCGAGCATAGAGCCTATCGCCTACAATCTCCTCAACACTTTATCCCTAAGTAGCTGGGTTACAGTACTGCGCCACTAGTGCCCACTTATAGTTGTCCACACTAGTACAGTATCTGTAACCGATAGTATCTTATAAGGACCGAGCATAGAGCCTATCGCCTACAATCTCCTCAACACTTTATCCCTTAGTAGCTGGGTTACAGTACTGCGCAACTAGTGCTCACTTATAGTTGTCCACACTAGTACAGTATCTGTAACCGATAGTATCTTATAAGGACCGAGCATAGAGCCTATCGCCTACAATCTCCTAACACTTTATCCCTAAGTAGCTGGGTTACAGTACTGCGTCACTAGTGCCCACTTATAGTTGTCCACACTAGTACAGTATCTGTAACCGATAGTATCTTATAAGGACCGAGCATAGAGCCTATCGCCTACAATCTCCTAACACTTTATCCCTAAGTAGCTGGGTTACAGTACTGCGTCACTAGTGCCCACTTATAGTTGTCCACACTAGTACAGTATCTGTAACCGATAGTATCTTATAAGGACCGAGCATAGAGCCTATCGCCTACAATCTCCTCAACACTTTATCCCTAAGTAGCTGGGTTACACTACTGCGCCACCAGTGCCCACTTATAGTTGTCCACACTAGTACAGTATCTGTAACCGATAGTATCTTATAAGGACCGAGCATAGAGCCTATCGCCTACAATCTCCTCAACACTTTATCCCTAAGTAGCTGGGTTACAGTACTGCGCCACTAGTGCCCACTTATAGTTGTCCACACTAGTACAGTATCTGTAACCGATAGTATCTTATAAGGACCGATCATAGAGCCTATCGCCTACAATCTCCTCAACACTTTATCCCTAAGTAGCTGGGTTACAGTACTGCGCAACTAGTGCTCACTTATAGTTGTCCACACTAGTACAGTATCTGTAACCGATAGTATCTTATAAGGACCGAGCATAGAGCCTATCGCCTACAATCTCCTAACACTTTATCCCTAAGTAGCTGGGTTACAGTACTGCGTCACTAGTGCCCACTTATAGTTGTCCACACTAGTACAGTATCTGTAACCGATAGTATCTTATAAGGACCGAGCATAGAGCCTATCGCCTACAATCTCCTAACACTTTATCCCTAAGTAGCTGGGTTACAGTACTGCGTCACTAGTGCCCACTTATAGTTGTCCACACTAGTACAGTATCTGTAACCGATAGTATCTTATAAGGACCGAGCATAGAGCCTATCGCCTACAATCTCCTCAACACTTTATCCCTAAGTAGCTGGGTTACACTACTGCGCCACCAGTGCCCACTTATAGTTGTCCACACTAGTACAGTATCTGTAACCGATAGTATCTTATAAGGACCGAGCATAGAGCCTATCGCCTACAATCTCCTCAACACTTTATCCCTAAGTAGCTGGGTTACAGTACTGCGCCACTAGTGCCCACTTATAGTTGTCCACACTAGTACAGTATCTGTAACCGATAGTATCTTATAAGGACCGATCATAGAGCCTATCGCCTACAATCTCCTCAACACTTTATCCCTAAGTAGCTGGGTTACAGTACTGCGCCACTAGTGCCCACTTATAGTTGTCCACACTAGTACAGTATCTGTAACCGATAGTATCTTATAAGGACCGATCATAGAGCCTATCGCCTACAATCTCCTCAACACTTTATCCCTAAGTAGCTGGGTTACAGTACTGCGCCACTAGTGCCCACTTATAGTTGTCCACACTAGTACAGTATCTGTAACCGATAGTATCTTATAAGGACCGATCATAGAGCCTATCGCCTACAATCTCCTCAACACTTTATCCCTAAGTAGCTGGGTTACAGTACTGCGCCACTAGTGCCCACTTATAGTTGTCCACACTAGTACAGTATCTGTAACCGATAGTATCTTATAAGGACCGATCATAGAGCCTATCGCCTACAATCTCCTCAACACTTTATCCCTAAGTAGCTGGGTTACAGTACTGCGCCACTAGTGCCCACTTATAGTTGTCCACACTAGTACAGTATCTGTAACCGATAGTATCTTATAAGGACCGATCATAGAGCCTATCGCCTACAATCTCCTCAACACTATATCCCTAAGTAGCTGGGTTACAGTACTGCGCCACTAGTGCCCACTTATAGTTGTCCACACTAGTACAGTATCTGTAACCGATAGTATCTTATAAGAACCGAGCATAGAGCCTATCGCCTACAATCTGCTCAACACTTTATCCCTAAGTAGCTGGGTTACAGTACTGCGCCACTAGTGCCCACTTATAGTTGTCCACACTAGTACAGTATCTGTAACCGATAGTATCTTATAAGGACCGAGCATAGAGCCTATCGCCTACAATCTCCTCAACACTTTATCCCTAAGTAGCTGGGTTACAGTACTGCGCCACTAGTGCCCACTTATAGTTGTCCACACTAGTACAGTATCTGTAACCGATAGTATCTTATAAGGACCGAGCATAGAGCCTATCGCCTACAATCTCCTAACACTTTATCCCTAAGTAGCTGGGTTACAGTACTGCGCCACTAGTGCCCACTTATAGTTGTCCACACTAGTACAGTATCTGTAACCGATAGTATCTTATAAGGACCGAGCATAGAGCCTATCGCCTACAATCTCCTAACACTTTATCCCTAAGTAGCTGGGTTACAGTACTGCGCCACTAGTGCCCACTTATAGTTGTCCACACTAGTACAGTATCTGTAACCGATAGTATCTTATAAGGACCGAGCATAGAGCCTATCGCCTACAATCTGCTCAACACTTTATCCCTAAGTAGCTGGGTTACAGTACTGCGCCACTAGTGCCCACTTATAGTTGTCCACACTAGTACAGTATCTGTAACCGATAGTATCTTATAAGTTTCACATTTTACTGCTACTTATTAGAACCATATTTAGTTTATGAGACCTAATATATTTGTTTGATCTTGTATTCACAACAGATGTTATGATCAGTTCTCCCCCTCTCGTCGACACAATCCCTCGGAGATACCATCTCCAGCCGAGGTCTAATAACACCTTGCCTACCGCCAGGTCAGCTCGTGTCCGACCAGAACCGCCTAGTAGCTCAGGTAGATTTTAATCATTTCACTGCGGACATTATTGCTGTTGGCAAAAAGTTAATATGTTAATTCGAATATTATTTCATAGTAATTTATATATTACTATAAAGCCATTTCATTTCTGAGTTACTATGTACAATTATAAACCTGTGTTTACAAAAAAACAATGTATAGGCCTACGCACAGAACTTTACTCTGTGTGTATACGACAGTGAACATTGTCTATGTGTCTGTCTGTAAAACTCCAGTCACACTGTCTTAAAAATTTACAGCTTACTCATCATTGTTTTAATATAAGCACATGTTTATGTTTGAGAATAATGTTGTTGTTTTGAAATACTTACTTCGGTTTGCATGTACAATAAAATTTAAATTTATTGTACATATCAAATATTCCAATAATTGTTAACATGAATAGTCATATAAAGCCAAGATGACCCTAGATGAAGCATTTTATCAAGCCAGGAGCCTTGAAATGGCTCAAATCCAATCGGAATCTTATCTGCAAAGGTCAAAAGTTCAACTACTCAGGCTCATGTCAATTCTGGAAGTTTGTCGGACAGTGAGACCTTCTCTGCAAATGTTAACTTAAATAAAAATAACACCCATATTGTTGCTGTCACTATAAAATGCTGCTTCTATGGTAGAGTTCAACACAGTAGAGAATTGTGTTAAGAAACCTACCACCATCAATAAAACCATTAGGTTTATCTGCTGGAGTACATGCTGCTTCTCCCTCAGTACTGTCCAAAGCTTAAGTTTGCTATTGGGATTTTGTTCTTATCTCTCAACAACATTTGAATACTATGTTAATTATGTACTGGTGTAGACAGTAAAACAAAAAAAAACAGCTACTCTGCCTGAAAACATTAACTCTCAAAAGGTGAATGCTCGGATTGATTCTGGAAGCTTAGAGAGCTTTATCAGCTGGCAAATTGTCCGGTTTTACCACTCTGGAAGTCTTACCGTAGCTATGGCATCAACATCTCTTAATTCCGAGATAAATGAGTTCTGCTTTGTAAAATTAGAACTATTAGCTCATACTTATCTGGATGCTACACTATACGTTTTGAGAAATATGTGCGGATGCAATAATAGGTCATTATATTTTAAGCCAGCATTCTTCTTTAGACATTATATTTGGTAGACAGAATGGCCCACTAAAAATGTGCAGTCTTTTCCAAGCTAACATACAACCTGTCCGTCTCTGCTCTAATCTTTCACCGAAATGTCGACTGGTAGCTATTAAAACAATAGACTATTATAGAGTAGGTTTTCAGTGCATAAAGGATGAAGTTCAGAGTATGTTACAGAAGGAAAAATTGTCCATGGAGAGAACAAGTACCGGTGATCATAAAAATAATTTTTTTTAATGGTAGAAGACTATTCTCAAACTATATTTACCGTTAATTCACACTTTACATATACCGTATGGCTTTCAAAGGAAAGGAGCTACCAAAATAAAGCAGGAAGAATGAAAAAATAAAAATTGGGTTGAAAATTGAAAATCCAAATAAAATTAAATTTAAAGTACAAAGTACTTGTGTCTTAGGTTTAATTATTGACCTCTCGTCACAAAACTTATTCCTACTTCCGTAAACATTCAACACCTTCCTCTACGATTAAATGGAGACCAGCTATCCCCCCCGGAAAAGAACACAGTGGGCTATAATTAACTAAATCCATAGTTTGAATTTCGACTTCGCGATCACATGACTACTCATTTGCCCTTCTTTGAGTAGTTTCAGTAGTTGAGTGTTCCCACATCCGTATGAAAACGACTCAACGTAGTCAATTCATTACGATAAAGGTTCATTCCACCGATGACAGTCATAGGGTCTGATACTAAAATCTTGTTCAGACTGTAACAGGTCCACCTAATTGACGATAAAATTAATTAAATTTAATAAAATACAAATTATTTTAATGAGGAAATAGGTGTATTTGATTAGAACAAATACCGAACATTCAAATAATATTCGATAATAATAGCAAATTAATAACCAACAAATATAAGGAATTAAGTAAGCAAAATTATTCAAATGGTAGTCATCCGAGACACCAGAGTAAACAACATTTCAAACATTGCAGTGGAGACACAAGTCGAGACCTGTTCAGTTTGGACTATTCCATTCCAAGGGGAGTTAACATGTCATAAAGCGACAGTCAAGCCCAAGCTAAATAAAAGACATTGTTAGTTGACAAATATGGGCAACAGGTGGCAGCATATATCAGACTACACCCAGAGCACATGTACAGACCGGAAGGTATCGAACCCAAAAGCCCTAGCCCTAACAGACACAGACAAAGGACGCTACTCTCGTCCACTTTTATTCCATCAAGTGTTGTGTGCACAAGTTCTTTTTCACCGCGGGTGGTCGACTGACCTCGAACCCGAGTAATTGGTGAAAATGTCTAAAATCAAATCTTTTTGGTGTTTATTATTATTTTATCTGATGAAATATAGCAAGATGAAGAACTTTCAACTACCCCTGAAGATGCTACAATAGTAGCGAAACCGGTCGGATGAATGACCATTGAAAAGGATCGCTGACGAAGGTATTATAAATAAAATAGTCAAAAACGAATCCTTGGGCTAAAATGAATTTATTTACTAAAATCAAACATTTTCTAATAATTTAAATTCAATCATCTAAATAGTTATACGGTGTCTAAATCGGAACCGTCATTGCATCTTTTAATGTGAACTTCAAGACCACGAGGAGCTTCATCATCCGATGAAGAAAAACTAAGATAAGGTTTAGTTTAATTAACTTAAGTAGATAATATTTTTAAGAAATCTGTATCAATTAAATAATACACTTTTTTGTTCTATTAAAATGCCTAAATAAATTAAAAATGTAATTAATAAATTAGCTTTTTCATTACAACAAATCTAGAGTTTTATTCATTGTAATTTACAGCCTCACCGAATTACCCATAAAAAATATAACGACCCTGGATTCTAAAAAATTTTAATTTGAGCAATAATATAACAAATTAACAAAAAACTTACTCTAATGTAACTCATCACATAAAGAGAGAGGTTACAAGACTGCCAAGCATATCCTAAGTTAACGCCCAGTTAGTTTTTGGCGAAAATGCCAAATCTAGTCGAAGAAGTAGTTTTCTAGACTTATGTCACCCAGCACGTTCTGGGATATCTTTCAAAATGTAGAGATTTGGAAATAGATGAGATCTTTTTAAACTCTCTGAGAAGTGCCTCTTTGCGTCTTAGATCTGGAGCAGTTATGTTGCACAGTACTGGAAGCCATGCAGAGGGGTTGCAATGAGAGTTCCACAGAAAGCCTTCATCGCCCTTTTTAGTTATTTATGTACATCTCGTAAATGTGAGCTGTTAAAACACACGGGAGCACAATATTCTGCAGTAAAGTAAACCAGGGACAAAGCTATAGTACGCAAGACTTGTGCGTTAGCTCCCCTCGATATTCCAACAAGTCACAGCATAACGCTAGTTCTGTTCTCACGTTGGCTGCTGTTTTCTGTAGGTGACTTTTAAAACAGAGGGATCGAGCTAAACTGACTCCGAAGGACTGAGGATGCTCATCATGTTTCAGCCTAACACTATCAAAAAGATGTTCTATGTTCGATTAACTAGTCTATTACCGTATATTGTCGATACACTGAACTTTATACATATCCATTACGAAGAATAGAGAACATCGATAGTACAGTACAATAAACTTGAACTCTGATTATCACCAGATCACAATTGCAGATGGAGACAAACATTTTTCAGCATTTGGAACTAATAACAAGATGTTTCAGCCCCTACGAATTCCGTTTGGTGTAACCTATGGGGGTGCCTGTCTTTCGGTGTTATTATTTAGCGAACGGGAAGTTTTAGCTTTTTTACAGAAATTCTATTCAGTAAGTCTAAAGACCAAACTAGATTCCGATATGTGCAGCTGAATGTAAAATAAATGTGACCTAACCATATGAACAAAAAATCCAATGTATGTGTTTTTAAAATTACATTGCCTAAACTAAAATCAATAAAACCGAACAGTATTACTCAAACCACATGTTAAGAGACATTGCGGAGAACTGTAAACCAGTGTATTGTAAGTTCCCACATCAACACTATCAATGCTACATCCATGTACAGTGTATCTCAGGCCGATCTGTTGATTACCGGGACACCACATGCCCTCATATCCACAATACTTGTACTACAGACACCAGCCATGGTAACTATGCCTTTGATCTGCCGCCGTTCTCTCTCTAGCACGTAAACAAGGCAACAAAATACAGTAACTAAATGTCTTAGTCTACACGAACACCAAATAAACGTTCGTAATCCTTTTAAAATGAAAGAATTTTATGAATAACTTATTTAATGCATTGATTATTTGACTAGTGATACTTTCAGAAAATATCCAGTGACGAAACGCGAACTTTTTTAGTCTTATTGACAATAATCTTGGACAAAATAAAAATATGTTTCAAAAATATAAAATACAGTTTATGGCTGTTAAATTTAATAGTTGTACCATTTTTAAAACGTCTGAAATTATTTTACACAAATTGGTAAACAAAGGCATACTATCTTGTACTTATGTGATGTTTTACTGGTTTTAACAAACAATTTAAAAACATATTTTTAATTATTAATCTTTAAAAAAAAACAATAAAAAATTTAATTGTAGTTTTTCTTAAATATTAGCACAAATGGGTTAGATAATTATGCATTAGATTGGTTTTACGTGCGCTCTACAAATTTTAAATTGTCTGCTGTGTTGTAAGGTCCCGCTGTGATAATTGTCAGAAATATGTATATTAATTATGTACTGTTACAAATAAATATATTTAACTGAAAGCTTGGTATACAGTTAATTATTCAATGTACAACATAGACTGTTTGAAAGTTGTGTTAGAGAGGTAGAGAATGTGGAGGGTGAGCATTTCTCCACTCCCCGTTCACCTGCGGCGTCACTGGCGCGGTCGTCCTGTGCAAATCATAGAACGAAATACGGTAATAGTCAAAGCTGAAGTCTGAGTTATCGATGTATCATTGGCCGGTTCATCTGCCAAGTTACATTTAATGACGCACTCTATTTACACCAATTTAAATTGTTCTAAAACATAATAAACTTTTTTCCTAGTTGAAACATGTAATTTCGTACCAATAAATAATCAACGATTTGGCATTTTTACAATACTAAATAACACAAAAATTTAGAAAACGAAAATAATAATACGAATGTGAGATTAAATAAACTCTGTCTTATAATTTGAGCTTACGGGCGTTCCCTCAGCCTTTGACATGCAGAGAATCCCACCTTTCAGCGCGATGGATTCAAGGTCTGCTTCTTCCCCGCGCATGTCGCTGTCTAGAATATCTATCCATTATCATTGATTTAAGGTCTGCTTCTTCCCCGCGCATGTCACTGTCTAGAATATCTATCCATTATCATTGATTTAAGGTCTGCTTCTTCCCCGCGCATGTCACTGTCTAGAATATCTATCCATTATCATTGATTCAAGGTCTGCTTCTTCCCCGCGCATGTCACTGTCTAGAATATCTATCCATTATCATTGATTCAAGGTCTGCTTCTTCCCCGCGCATGTCACTGTCTAGAATATCTATCCATTATCATTGATTTAATATTCACAAATAAATATTGATACACCTATTATCCTTTTCTAAATTTTGTAACTCCAATAATTTTCAGTTTTTATTTTTTACCCAGTCGTGTTATTTTACCCAGTGTTTACATGCAGTTTAAACCAGCTGTAGTGGCAGACGTCAATAACTGTAATGTATGATATTCTTCTATCCCCTACTTATCATGTAATAATTTTCTTTAAAATAAAATATTCCTTTTGTTCGTAGTATAATTTAAATTGCTTTGAACACAGTTTAAATACAACTGATCTTCTAAAAATTGTACGCAATGATATTAAGTTTTTATCATAAATAATAATTTTAAAAAGGATTTTTATAGCTGTAAAATCACAAATTTGTTACAGACCAGTTACCAGATTTGTTGCTCGTTTAGAACTAGCCTGGGATACGTACAGCTTTAAAGATTTGATGTGGTCGCAAAATCACGCCTCCCCCCCCCCCCGCATCTCTAGGGTGGAAACGACCATACAAAAAAAATCAACTTGCACCCCTGGAAGAAAGATTTCACGGAGGAAGAGATAGACAAGGCGATTCCGCTATACCATCTGGGAAAGCAGCCGGTTTTGACAATATAGTTCTGTTGTATGCGGGTAGCAAAGTGAAACAATAGCTTCAAACAATATACAATAAGATACTAGCTACAGACAATTTGCCGAAAGCATTTAAGCGAGCAAAAATAGTAGCTGGTCTGTAGCCTGGTCAAAGATACTAGCTGGTCTGTAGCCTGGTCAAAGATAGTAGCTGGTCTGTAGCCTGGTCAAAGATAGTAGCTGGTCTGTAGCCTGGTCAAAGATACTAGCTGGTCTGTAGCCTGGTCAAAGATAGTAGCTGGTCTGTAGCCTGGTCAAAGATAGTAGCTGGTCTGTAGCCTGGTCAAAGATAGTAGCTGGTCTGTAGCCTGGTCTAAGATAGTAGCTGGTCTGTAGACTGGTCAAAGATAGTAGCTGGTCTGTAGCCTGGTCAAAGATAGTAGCTGGTCTGTAGCCTGGTCAAAGATAGTAGCTGGTCTGTAGCCTGGTCAAAGATAGTAGCTGGTCTGTAGCCTGGTCAAAGATAGTAGCTGGTCTGTAGCCTGGTCAAAGATAGTAGCTGGTCTTTAGCTTGGTCAAAGATAGTAGCTGGTCTGTAGCCTGGTCAAAGATAGTAGCTGGTCTGTAGCCTGGTCAAAGATAGTAGCTGGTCTGTAGCCTGGTCAAAGATAGTAGCTGGTCTGTAGCCTGGTCAAAGATAGTAGCTGGTCTTTAGCCTGGTCAAAGATCCCTATTGAGTGGAAACGTTATCGCTGTGACATAATTTGTGGAGAATGCATTTGAAAATTAATTTAAAACGTCTGCAGTGTTTGTTGATCTTACATCGGCTTATGACACAGTATCAATTAATACAGATACTGTATTAATTGACAGTATGGAGTAAAGGTTTATTGTTAAATATCTACAGCCTCCTTTCCTGTCCATTTCTTTTACGACTTTTGGAGTTAATTCTTAGTGACAGGTTAATAAAAGTTTTACCTCGGCCGTGAGGAAAGCTCTTTTAGACAGCTGAATGTTGGTTAGTTACAGGGGTCTGTACTTAATCCAATCTTGTTTGACGTGTATATTGGTGATATCCCAATAACAAAGTTTATAAAACGTATATATTGCTCTAGATTATCAATGCAATGACTTTAGATCTACTGAAGGAACACTCAAAAATGATCTTTCAGCCCTCGCAGAATATTTTAGAATCTGGAAACTGAATCATAACCCAATTTACAACATCATATTGCTAGGACAACTTTGGGAACCAACGCATACGTCCTGCGTACAACTGCATAGTCACTGGTTTATTCTACGATGATATTAGATACAGTGCGCTGGTATGGCTAAATAGCGTTCGGTAGATAGCGTAAAGCAATCATGAGAGTTATGAGCGGCACTATCTTGTCAATTTTACTTCCCTGGCTCCCGGTACTGTGCAATAGCTTCTCCAGAGATAAGACGTCAGGAGGCACTACTTAAAGAATTCAATAATACTTGGAATGACCCACACCTCACTATTACACAAGATATCCCAAGTCACTTAAAGTCTCGAAAACCAATTCTACGTACTGCTTTCCAATTTAGCAGATCAAATATGTCACCCAACACTAGCTGGGCCATAGCGTGGAAAGGTTTTGATGGACGAAATAAGTCCCTCATTAACGATCCGTCAATACCTATAGGTGTGATGAACCTCCATGGTAGAGAGTAGACACTGTTGAATCGCTTTCGAACTGGTGTGGGCAGATGTAACTCCTATAAATATAAATAAATAGGACTAGATCAGTCGGGTGATTACGGTATTATATTCAAACAATTGATCACATAAATACAGAGTGCCCCCTGCGCACTTTTATGGAGGGATTAGGAAGCATTATAGCATAGATAGAACCAATGAGGCAGGTCTTAAATGGCTCGATGAATTTGATTTAGCTTTGACTAAAATATAAAGTGATCTCCCGTTACAATGGTAAATCCAATCCATCAAGCCATTTGACCTGCCTCAATTATTCTAAGTATGCTAGGTAATCCCTACGTAAAAGAACGCAGAGGGCATTATGTAACTATGAGGTCCATTGTTTAGATAGACTCCCCACAAGCATGTGTATGATATAGTGTCAATCCCCATTTATACTTCCAATACTTACATCTGCCTACGCCAGTCCGGATCCGATTCAACAGTGTCCAATCCCTACGAGGGAGCTTCATCCCACCTACATGTATTGACGGACCGAGGAACTTATTTCGTCTATCAAAACTAGTCCACGCTATGGCCCAGCTAGTATTGGGCGGGAAATTTGGTCTGCTCAACTGGAAAGCAGTTGAGTTTCTAGATTTTAAGTGACCGTTCTGACCTGGCAGATCCTCGGTAATGAGGAGGTGCTTTCAAGATCTTGTTGAATTCTTTTAATAGTGCCTCCTGACGTATTATCTCTGTAGGAGCTACATTGCACTGCGCCGGAAGCTAAGGAGAGTGTCACTCATAGCTCTCATGACCCCATTAAGTTGGACATCAATTGCTTTAATACGCACACTATTTAAAATTAAAACATGTGACTAACTTAATCATCAAGGGTTGTTGTTGTTTTTCGCGTCCACGTCAAATCTTTAAAGCTGTACGGTAACCCCTGGGTAGTTCTAAACGACCAACGAATCTGGTGGCTGGGCTGTCATGAATACCAGCTATGGCAATTACCACACAACAAAATGTCATTAAATAGTTGTTATAAAACATATCATTCCTCAATTTATTTCATTATACTACTAACTAGATCACAAATATGTAACAGATCATTAATTGGCTATAGTAATCAACTTTATTTTTACAGTTGTTAAAATGACGTCACTAAACTTATTTGCTCTATGATCAACGTTTAATGTATGAGAAATTATGAGAAACTTTCTACTATTATCTGATTCCTGTATTCTGTAATATGCTATAGATTAATTCTCTGTCCTATACCTACTGACATAGTGACATAGTTATACGTCAATTTGTTCCTACCTTTAACTGTCCATGTAGTTTCTTTTCTGGAAAACTGTACTTTGGAAATCCAGGTATTTTATGATATTGTCTGTTTTGACCAATTTTGTCTACTTACATGAGATTTCCACTATTCAGCAAACTTCCAAATGGCAGTAATTAATTGCTGATCTTCTCTCCAATGTCGACTTCCAGCAATAGACCGATCCAAACTGAGACATTAGGCAAGTGTAACTGGTTTATCAAGTGCAGCCAGTGTTCTGGCACGCTCAAGGTGCATACAAACTCTGTAATTAATTACTGTCCTTTTAAATAATTACTTAAGCCTAGAGTACAAGTTCTTGCCCAAGATCCTTCAAATATCCTTCTTGATCTGACTTTTAATCGTAACACAAAGAGTTAAAGGAAGTAAGGAATATAATAAGATTAGTGGAACACTGCTATGGAAGGTTAACTGATTCTTCCTTGTCCTTGTTTCACTTAAAAATGTGTTTAGTTCAACCAAAAGATTTATTAATTTAAGTCAGTAAGGTATGAATGTTGTATTAGTAAATTTTAAAATGCTATGTAAGCTTACATAGAAAATAAGCATTAGAGGAGTATTTTTAGACCATCTGTTTTATCAAATTATGTCTCGTTATTTTGGCGTTCTTTTTCTAAATTCACATTTTACACTTCAACAACGGTAAACTGTACAGACAGCTCATTATGTTAATTCCAGGCGTGATTACTACATAATTTGTATCTAACTGAGTAACTATAGAAACTGTCAATCACTCAAGACGTGTTGAGTCTGTCTATGGCAAGTCCTTCTGTAACCCTGTAGATGTGACTGAGAGAGATATATGAGTTTGAAGTAAATGTTGTATTACGTTTATTTTCAAGTGATCGTAAGTTATATACTGCAGATCTCGTATATCAGAGATGAATATTAAATATTATTTATATTCAATTTACATGATATGGAGGAATCTCCAAATTTCCAATATAATATTTTAGGATTGTGTTCTGAACTTAGAACTATAAGCATCTTCTGAACTATTTATCACATCATTCATCATGCATAAGGATGGATTTCTAGTCCTGCTTACGAAAAAAGAAAGGAAAAGCACATCTGATAATTTCCCACTCATTGACTCATATGCATATACATTTATTTTACCAATCGGAAGGTTGTGATAGAGGTTTGTACAAACATGAATTGAAATTGAAGAGAATGCAAGACGCTACCAAATATGTCTGCCTCCTGAAGTCACACCTACAGGCTTATATTCCAAACATATTCCAACAGCATTTCGCTCACTGTTTATTTCACCACATTTATTATTATAAGCCTCATTGATCTTTCTCGAAAATTATTTTTAAATGCCTTTGCTCAACTTTGCCTTACCAACTAAGGCGAACAAGACAGTCCGATCTCAGTTTAAGGTCTGATCAGGTAGAGAGAGAGGCAGTGGTGTACCGTACTCGTATAAGGACATAGAAGGTGTTTGGCGAGATTCCAAAATGTAGCGTCGCTTCGCTGCGACCCGCGACACCAGAGTTGACTCATCGATCTGGGGGACGCCGTCTGGAGGCATCGGAAAGCCATGACATTGGTACTCTCGCGTGGGCTCACCCCCTCGGTATTCAGATATGCTACCATCATTATCACAAACACCACCTTGCTCTGTTTCAATACAGATATTATTTCAAGTTCACGCACCTCAGAGGTCACAGTACTCTTTAGCAATGGTTTCCTGATAATGTTCCAACAAATAAAAATCTAACATTAGAGCTAGAAATATATTGTCTTTATTTATGACTGTTAGCGAGTCCTTATGTAGGTATTCATATACGAGAGACGACACAGCTTGTGCGTATTTTATGGCGAATATGAATGGTTAAATGAGTGTAGTATGAATGAAGATGACCAGTGTAGTCTAATTAAAAAATGAAGGTCGACTTTTTCTTTAAAAATGCAATTAATTAATAACCCAATTGCCAGGACAACTACAGGAACTATAGTTTTACGAAGATTTCGAATCAAAATTGTCATACGTTAAGTAGAACGATCCAGATACAGTCTTGTTGCTATGAAAGTAAAATGTATAACAGCTTAATCTAAAAACAATGTTTGCAATATTTCAAATGTCAGAAACATAAAATAACCTTAATAATCACTTTCTGAGCCTGTAGTGGAAGCAGCTGAATCCCCGCTGACACTAGGCTTGGTGCTGGTGTTAACGTGAAAATTAACTATAATGGGGCAACAATTGTGGAGTCTAGTTTAGTGGTCAGTATATATACGTCTGCTATATGTCCGTAAGGATGGCGTTTCTTGTTGTAGTAAAGAACTTCCCACACGTTCGCTCAATGGTATGAGTCAGGACTGCTATAACAAGGGTTGTACAGTTTCTCTGACAAGGACCTTCAGTAGAATAAGACAGCGATGTCAAGTGGGTGTTCGATTACCTTAGTCACAAAACGGCCGAGTGCACGCAACGCCATCCCTCGTTCATCAGTCATCTATCTATAGCTATGACATACATAAAGGTTCCACCAAATTAAAAAGGAAGGCATGTCAAATGCAACAGTAGTTTTTATAATAAAAATAGATAAATTATACTTATTTAGAAACAAAATATAACCACGTCGATTTAAAACTGTTCAGTTTGAACATAAAAAAGTTAGTAAGTAAGGAAATTGTTTATTTTTATCTTTTATTTTTCGTCAGGAAAAACTGTAGATGAGAAAGTTGTTAAAACGTTTCAAATATCAGTTTTTATCCCAAACATTGTTTTATATCCACTTCCTATAGTATATTTTGCCAGTTAAATGCAAACTTAGTATGACCAGTGAATACGTTCAGTTCCTTCTGAGGTATGAAGCTGCCGGATCCTGGCGATGTGCGCTCCTGTTCGTATGACCAATGAATACGTTCAGGTTCCTCTGAGGTATTAAGCTGCCGGATCCTGGTGATGTGCGCTCCTGTTCGTACGACCAATGAATACGTTCAGGTTCCTCTGAGGTATGAAGCTGTCGGGTCCTGGCGATGTGCGCTCCTGTTCGTATGTCCAATGAATACGTTCAGGTTCCTCTGAGGTATGAAGCTGCCGGGTCCTGGCAATGTGCGCTCCTGTTCGTATGACCAATGAATACGTTCAGGTCCTTCTGAGGTATGAAGCTGCCGGATCCTGGTGATGTGCGCTCCTGTTCGTATGACCAATGAATACGTTCAGGTTCCTCTGAGGTATGAAGCTGCCGGGTCCTGGCAATGTGCGCTCCTGTTCGTATGACCAATGAATACGTTCAGGTTCCTCTGAGGTATGAAGCTGCCGGGTCCTGGCAATGTGCGCTCCTGTTCGTATGACCAATGAATACGTTCAGATTCCTCTGAGGTATGAAGCTGCCGGGTCCTGGCAATGTGCGCTCCTGTTCGTATGACCAATGAATACGTTCATGTCCTTCTGAGGTATGAAGCTGCCGGATCCTGGCGATGTGCGCTCCTGTTCGTATGACCAATGAATACGTTAAGGTCCTTCTGAGGTATGAAGCTGCCGGGTCCTGGCAATGTGCGCTCCTGTTCGTATGACCAATGAATACGTTCAGGTCCTTCTGAGGTATGAAGCTGCCGGATCCTGGTGATGTGCGCTCCTGTTCGTATGACCAATGAATACGTTCAGGTTCCTCTGAGGTATGAAGCTGCCGGGTCGTGGCAATGTGCGCTCCTGTTCGTATGACTAATGAATACGTTCAGGTCCTTCTGAGGTATGAAGCTGCCGGATCCTAGCGATGTGCGCTCCTGTTCGTATTACCAATGAATACGTTCAGGTCCTTCTGAGGTATGAAGCTGCCGGGTCCTGGCAATGTGCGCTCCTGTTCGTATGATCAATGAATACGTTCAGGTTCCTCTGAGGTATGAAGCTGCCGGATACTGGCGATGTGCGCTCCTGTTCGTATGACCAATGAATACGTTCAGGTCCTTCTGAGGTATGAAGCTGCAGGATCCTGGCGATGTGCGCTCCTGTTCGTATGACCAATGAATACGTTCAGGTTCCTCTGAGGTATGAAGGTCCCTACCGGGTCCGATGTGTGCTTCTCCAAATATTGATCTTCAAAATCTAAATTGTTTAAACTAACGCTTCTTTCCCATAGAATAAATTCAATCAATATTGACAAGAATAGATTTATTTGATATTTATCAAAAAGTAACGAAACCTTTAGCTAATTTTCAAACAAACAAGTCACAACAGTAATTTTTTTACGCTATACTATTTATACTATTTCAGCCTTAGTTTCTATACTGTTGTATTAAGATTTGACATGTTCGATCAAATAATACTTAATAAAAATATAACCAATAATTAGGTAGTTAATATTTAAATCACAACTGTTAATTAAGATAAGAATATACTAATTTGTTTAGTTATTTCTATTAGTTCTTCTCATTTAATCAGATATGAACTGGACATGTTCATAATGCAAAAAAGTATAATGATCTAATTGTAAATATAGATGTATATAAATAAGATCACATAAATAAGAGAAATTTGAAGATTAAAGTACAAATTACATCTGATGTCGGCTAACTTATTATTACTTATATAAAACTAGAAATAATTTATTGTAATACTAAAAATTTGCTTTTGTTATAAATTGCAGAACATAAGTAAAATTAGTAAAAACTATTTAATTCTATAAACCAAGCATCAATAAGCGCTCCAGATTGATTCATTAAAAGCTACAAAATGCTTGGTAGCATACAGGAGAACCATCGTGTGTACAGGAGATCAATCGTGTGTACAGGAGAACAATCGGGTGTACAGGAGAACAATCGTGTGTGCAGGAGATCAATCGTGTGTACAGGAGAACCATCGTGTGTACAGGAGAACCATCGTGTGTACAGGAGATCAATCGTGTGTACAGGAGAACAATCGTGTGTACAGGAGAACAATCGTGTGTGCAGGAGAACCATCGTGTGTACGGGAGAACCGCTACGTCAAATGATGTATCCAGCAGATAAGCCACGGATGGCTAGCCAATGTCGCCAGTGAAATATGTGCTTTATCAATAAACAACCTATAAAAGTGATTATAACGGTAATTTTGTTTCCGATTACTTAAAAATGCTTACATTATTTTTGGTTAAGTTGTTGTTCATTATATTTCAGTATAATTCTAGCTGAATACTTTATACTAAGGGCTTGGTAACCTAGCATATATATGGCAATGCTATCTTATATTATCACTTTTGCAGCTATCAAAGTTGGTTATTGATCAGTAAAATAAATCGTAATAAGAATAAATCAAACTTTAAAAGATCACCTGGTGGACGCACTGTTTGTCATTAATAATGATTACTTTGGTTCATTTGTAATTTCCTAGCAAATAATGAAAATGTTTACGTTGACCATATTCTCAAAAAAGACTACAATTAGCCACAGAGAAAAAAGAAACAGGGGTTGCTTTCTTATAGCCGCAGCAAACACCTCAGTGGCAGTTTTATGTAGATTACAACTAATGTAATTCTTTATAAATCAACAGCAATTATTAACAGATCTGGCCCTGCAATCGCACGGTGAACTGGAGAAGTAACTACTGCACTGTTTCTTGTGACCTCTGTAGCATTCTTATCTGTGGTTTAGCCTGTCGCATCAAAACAAAATTTATTAATAGTCATTTTTATTTAATAATAAAATGATTTTATACAGGACATGACTAAATGAAATACTAAAATCACATTTGACCTCGTGTTGTAAATGTAACAATGTCAACCTAACTGCATAATTTTTACATCAATTTAAAATTACTGTCTTTACTTACGCATATGAAAGTAATGTATCATAACTTTACGTTTCATACGGAGTACAACGTGATCAAATAATTAATTTTATGACTTCTATAAGCCAGGAAAACGTTCCAGGAAATCGATAAAAACTTTTTTTCTTAAAAAGTTAAAAATGTATAAAACTCATAAAAACATTTCTGTCAATCAAATATAAAATATAAATGCGATACACTAACAGGTTTTTTAGTAATAAAAGTGTAATTTTGTTGTAGAGTTTTTGTTCCAACTAGGATAAAAATTATTAAAACTTATTATAAAAATGCATATTCCATAACGTACAATTAAACGAGAAAAACAATTGTTTAATTGGATTTTTTATAACCCTCTTAGTTTTTTAGTAAACCCCCTTCAAACTCAGATACATACAATTTATGCGCTGACAGTAGTACCTACTGAAAGTTAGCAGGTGTAACTCTTGCACTGACACGTCAACAACCTGAAGAACAATCCTACAAATAAAACACAATCTGAGGAAGTGCTGCGGATTCCCCGCGTGGGCGATAGTTAGGCTCATTAACACACAATACAGCGTTGCTCAGTGTTGTCCACCGAATGAGGCCTAAGAGAGGAGACGTTCTTGAGGTACATAATACTTAAATAATCTACACTCACCTTGATATTACCAAACAGGTTAACACTAAGTCAAAGCATGTGCCTGATGGTTCTTATTTCTTGTCGCAGAGGTACCTACCGGGCACGTGCCTGATGGTTCCTTATGTCTTGTCGC
The DNA here is from genome assembly GCA_035578905.1 of Stictocephala bisonia. Lineage (NCBI taxonomy): Eukaryota > Metazoa > Arthropoda > Insecta > Hemiptera > Membracidae > Stictocephala > Stictocephala bisonia. Next base: position 4,008,790 of record JAQJVL010000025.1, on the reverse strand, counting down.
AGAGGTACCTACCAGGCACGTGCCTGATGGTTCCTTATGTCTTGTCGTAGAGGTATCTACCGGGCACGTGCCTGATGGTTCCTTATGTCTTGTCGCAGAGGTACTTACCGGGCACGTGCCTGATGGTTCCTTATGTATTGCCGCAGAGGTACCTACCGGGCACGTGCCTGATGGTTCCTTATGTCTTGTCGTAGAGGTATTTAACGGGCACGTGCCTGATGGTTCCTTATGTATTGTCGCAGAGGTACCTACCGGGCACGTGCCTGATGGTCCTTATGTCTCGTCGTAGGGGTACCTACCAGGCACGTGCCTGATGGTTCCTTATGTCTTGTCGTAGAGGTATTTAACGGGCACGTGCCTGATGGTTCCTTATGTATTGTCGCAGAGGTACCTACCGGGCACGTGCCTGATGGTCCTTATGTCTCGTCGTAGAGGTACCTATCGGGCACGTGCCTGATGGTTCCTTATGTCTTGTCGCAGAGGTACCTACCGGGCACGTGCCTTATGGTTCCTTATGTCTCGACGCAGGGGTACCTACCGGGCACGTGCCTGATGGTTCCTTATGTCTTGTCGCAGAGGTACCTATCGGGCACGTGCCTGATGGTTCTTATGTCACCTACCGGGCACGTGCATCTACATTTCATTCATGTTCACAACACCTGATCTGTAAATCTAGGTTAATAATTTCCTACTTAAATATCAAACCTTGGTAATATTTAAATAGTCAATTTATACATTTAGTTAAATAGCGTAGAAGAGAAAAGGAATACTAGGTACGTATTGAAGTATTATTGGTACATAACGACAACAGAGAGGAAACACGTGTGATACATTAATGGGAGACCGTAATTCTGTAATAATAAGAATAATCAATTATTGATTTTAACATTTCTTTTACAATTGGATAAGCTAAAACTAAAGAAATAAAATGTATATAAGAACAAATAAAAATACAGGGTGACAATTAAGTCTTAGGATGACTTTATGGCTTTTAAATGACAAGAAATATCACAAACGAATTTTGCATACCGTTACTGGTAATAGTTACCTACTTTTCTGTGTACATGGTGATCATATATCATCTTTGGGGGACGGCCTGTTAGGAGTAAAAAGAAAATCTTCAATTGTAGCCTATGTTGAATCGCACATCATTTTAAAGGTCTAGTTAAACTGAAAACAATGCCGCAAACCGGACTTAAACAAGTTCATCCAGTCGGAAGTAATTGCTCTTAAAATTTTTAAAATTTTTCATATATTGTACTTACGAATAAAATAAAGTTACATGTTAAAGGAATACTTACTGGGGAATACTTATAGGAAAATTAAAATGCCAACAATTATCAAGATATGCTCCAAAATGAGATAGTTCCTGCCCTACAAGCTAGTCTTGGCGCTGACTTCCAAGCATGTTTTTTTTCCAACAAGAAGCATGTTTTTTGCCACACAATTGTGTTCAAGTGATGCAATAAGATACAGTATTCCGTCAACGGTGGATTGGAAGACGTGGAGCGATTGATTGACCGGCTTATTCTTCTGACCTAACCCCACTGGATTACTTTTTATGGGGCTACCTCAAAGACAAAGTTTATGAAACTCAGCCTACAGATCTGATTGATCTTAGACACAGGACAGCACAGGAAGCTCAAGCTACTCCATGAGAATACATACAAAAAGCAGTAGCTAGCTTTTATAACCGGTTAGTACGTTGCCAGATTTTTTGACATTTTGAACACCTAACTTTAAAGGAGATCAGTAAGTATTCACTTCAACTTGTAACTTTCTGTTATTTGTAAGTACAAGGTATTTAACATTTTTAAAACTTTGAACAGCATTACTTACGAATTGATCAACCTTTATTAAGTCCGATTTACGGCATTGTTTTTAAAATTATCAACTTTAAAATGATATACAAGTCAACATACGCTGTCATTAAAGATTTTTTTCTTACTCCAAACGGGCCCTCCCCCATACATGACATCTGATCACCATGTACACAGAAAGGTTGCTAACTATTACCAGTAACGGTATGAAAAATGTTGGTTGTGATATGTCTTGTTGTTTAAAAGCTATAAAGTCGTCCTAAGACTTTATTTTCACCCTGTATATAATTAATTAATTAATTTCACATGCTAATAATTAAATAAATGCTACGATAAAATAATCAAGAGTTTGACGATTATAGAAATACAATTTAGAAATATATCAAAGTTGGTAAACATATTCTTCAATTATTTCTACCAGAAAACCTTTAGTTATGAAATAGAATTTATTTCTTTTTTAAATTAACTCTTATTTTAGTTCTTCCAGCAATTAATTGAATAATTTTATTCCATAATAAAATATGCAATAATGGAAATAACTTAATGTCATTGCTGCTTCAAACTCTTTATGTTAAAATTTAAAATAGCTACGTTATTGTACAATCCATATCGCAAATATAAGAAAATTCTGCTTACCACGTAATATAACCTTAGAGAAATTAAATTGGAACTGCGCATTGCAGGACTTTGTATCGATGGTGTACCTTTTAAACAGGTACATTGTTCCTTGAAGAAAAAAATAGTTTATAGCCGTACAAAAAATTAATATTTTGGAGAAATTGTTACAGTTAAAATATTATAAATGTTTAAAGAAAAAAATCATAACCAAGCAAATATTTTTTATACCATGTAGTGTGAGAAGATAGTTGAAAAAATTAATGACTGCATGATACAGAATTTTCAAACTCTATATGTATCATGCAGGACGAGGAACACGAAAGCAATAAGAATTCTATCGTTCAGCAATCAACCCCAATATTCCCGATTTATTTAGATTGTCGATTATAACCATTGAGTGGTCGGATTGTCAAGGTCACTCGATCATCCGTTGCCTTACTTGGATCATAGCACTTCACCATTATGTGTCTAGTGGGTGGCCATTTCATATCAAATTACGCCTACCTGGAAGATAAATGCGAACAATTGTGGCCTCATTTAAAAGAACATAAGTGTATTGTTGAAACAAATTTTTAACTTTTCTCCTGTACGAAAATAGCTCAGGAAGTTATCAGAATTTTTATTCTTGAAATTTTAGTATAATAATGGAAAGTATATTTGGCCTCCAAGGAAGGCATTAAAATTCAAAAGTCCTTTCCAGGAAATAAAAGCGTTAATATCACGAAAAACTTCAACAAATCTATTCAAACAAGTTTTCAAAAACTCTATGCCAGTAAATTATTCATGAACACAAGTGCGTATATTCAATTTAACAGTAACTGAATTAAGGTTCTCAGGATCTGTTTGTTTGAAATTGTAAATACACGATTTTGTGATCGAGTCAAGGGATTGAACACAACCCTAACCTCTGTAGCGAGTTAATGGCGATATAGTACGGGCCGAGAACAATGCACCCGGTAATAGTGCACTGCACGGAGGAGCTGTGTAACTACTACGGGACGGAAGTTACAACTACCGCTAACGACTTGGAACACAATTATAGTATACAGTATGATTAAAATAACTAATTCTTCATGTAAACATAGATAGTTACATTTAATGTTTTCATTGTGTTTATTGTTTTTGTGATATCTGGTGTGTTCTTATAAGAGGTAATTTTATTTTGTGTATTATTTATTTACATCATTTAAGAACGAGTTAGTTCCTTTACCGTAACCTAAGATTTTCCTGGTGGTACAACATTTCAAAAAGGAGAAGACTGTCTATGGAGTACATTACTAAAGATATCCCTCGTGTCTTGATTAAGGAAATTATAATTTGTTAGATGAAATAAAAATAATTTTTCTGTGATCTGCTTTATCAATAAAACCAACTTCAGTCTTAGATACAAGATAGTTGTCATATAAAATCCTAATAAATATGATTCTTATATTCAGATCCTAATGAAAAGTTGAATCAGAATTTGGTGTGCCTTTATCAGTAAATAAGTTTCAGTTCGATCTAAGTTAATATTTACAGAGTTTGTATAATAAATATAAAATATGAACTTTAAGAGTTGTTTATCATCAACTAACTTATTATAAGTGTTTTTATGTTATCATGCAATCGAAAATCGAATCTAGGATACTATACATATGATTGTGAATGTATGATATGCTTGCACAATTTTCACTTTTTTTCAAAGTAAACTCAACACATTTTTTTTACAGAAAAAATTATTTTTTGAAAAGTAAACTATTATGCTCTGCCCATTTGTTTGGAAAGTCTGTGTTTTTAATTTTTTAAGAAAAATATCCTCTTTTTACCTTAGATGTTTTTTATTTTGTTATATTATATCTAACAATGTATCAATTGATGCAATTATGTAGTGCACACGACTGTTGTTTTGAGTGTTTGTGATTTCTAATTTTTAGTTTGTTGTTGCAAATAATAGTGACGCACTTTTCTGCACCGGAGACACAAGCAACAACATTGAAACAGAATGTATATCTGGATCTTCTTCTATTCACCGTAGGAGACGCAAGCAACAACGTTGAAACAGAATGTATACCTGGCTCTCCTTCTCTTTACCGTCGGAGACGCAAGCAACATTGAAACACAATGTATATCTTGCTCTTCTTCTCTTCACCGTAGGGGACGCAAGCAACAACGTTGAAACACAATGTATATCTGGGTCGTCTTCTCTTCACCATACGAGACGCACCAACAACGTTGAAACACAATGTATATCTGGGTCGTCTTCTCTTCACCATAAGAGACGCACCAACAACGTTGAAACACAATGTATATCTGGGTCGCCTTCTCTTCACCATACGAGACGCAACAACGTTGAAACAGAATGTATGTCTGAGTCGTCTTCTATTCAAAGAAAGGTATAGATAGGCCATTACACCCAGTAATCGGTGAATACCTCTTTTCTAAGCTGAAAAGTCCGAAAATTTGTCCTTACTAAATTTTATTTAACTGAATTGTGTGTTTATAAATACAGTACTGTATATCTAATAAAAACGTCCAAATTCAGCCAATAAACAATCAAATAGTTTTTTTTTATTCGCAATGTTTTAGTTTAGTTTAGTTGGTGAGGGGAAGGAAATCTCTTAGGCCATTTCTAGGTTGCAATTCAACATTATGTTTATTGTGCTCCCCTGTTATCTACTATAATGGGGTACCTATTCGCAATGTTGATTTACAAAAGTTAAATAGATAAGACTCATACGTCATACAATATTTTGTACGCCATAAAATGTATGATATTTGAACTTTTTTAAAAATATAGTACTTATTTATATTGTTGTATCAAGTAAAAGTGTCTTATTTATTTTAATAATATAGCTTACATTCCAAAAATCCTACTTGACTTCCAATCTTGAATGCTAAGGCTTCAATACTCTTGGAGGAGTACGAACTCCTATAATTCGTTTCCATCCTGGGCATTCGAGTTACCAACACGGTAATCAGGCACATATTTGTTACCCCCTTGCCAGAATTATCCGTTAGTTTCTTACCGTAAAAGTGTGACATGTAGTTTCGTGTATTTGTCTACGTAGTGCTAAGATGTTTAGTTGGCTTTTGATACAGAGAAAGGTTATTTGCCTATGATTTTGCCTACGCAGTATACTTAGTATTGTTGGACTCCTGACAGGCTCGACAAATTTTTAGATACGAACACACCTCCGATCCATCTTGTGTACACTGAAATTAAATGTTGTATCACTTTTAGTGGGGAGAATTAGGAACAGTTCTTCTCGCTTGTTCGGACCGTTCTTGTTATTTAGGTTCGTTAGACCACTGGCTTACCGTGACATCCGAACCATGGAAGCGCCACAAGGGTAATATCTCATAATGGCCACACCGGGAATCGAACTCGGGCCTGCTGCGTGCAAACCATCACCTTAGCCCTTTAGCTACTTGTGCACACTACTCAGGGAATACTTTTGGTTGGACTTATATAGCTAGATTCTTTTTCCTTTTGTTAGGTATAAAGACAACAGATATCGGTTGTCTCTGTACGGCGACGAAATTAATCAACAACTATACCGCCAATAGAAGTATGGTTTGAAGACTATAAAGTCGAGAACTAAATTAAAACTAGATAGTTAGTCACTCTCATTTTGAAAGCCAACTGTGTACTTGTGATCATGTTACTGTCTGTTGCGCCAGCAAGTTTATTGGTTTCCAAGCAAGTCTACAACTGTTTTACTGCTGAAGGCTCGCCTGCCTTGCTACCCACATTATGTTGACGTATAACCACTGCCTTACAGGTTTGTCATTTTATGCATTTCTGTATTATTACATACACTGCTTAGTGTTTTTCGTCGAAATTTTAAGAAAAGGGGAAGTTTTTAAGAGTAGTACGAGTTCGTATTATCTTAGAAAGCTATGATTTAAGTTGTATAGTATTTTATAATACATATTTAACATATTCCAACACAGTTACGTTCTGTACAACGCTTAAAAACATTGTCTTCAAATGTAGTACTACGAGATGTGGTTTTTACCTCCTTAAAACAAAAAAACCTTAACTTGCACTTATATAACTTTTGAAGTAGAGGGTAAGACGAGTTTTCACCAAATTGGATCTTTCTTGAAAACTTTCCGAGGTACTGTAATACCTTATTTTTACCTTCAGTGACTGGATTAGTGTTCGCTTCATAGAAACTACACATTTTATACCTCAACAAACAATACAGGAATAAAAATAGACAAACACATAACTACATCCATACTCAGTTAGTAGTGTAAGTAATATTACAGAAACGCGTAAATTACAACAAACAATACCTCAATAAAAATACGGGGAATAGTTAGTATAGCCAGTCTACAATCAAAATATAAGCTATACGTCAACGGAAATAATTTATAATGGAGCTATAAGGTAAATAAATAACTTTGAAATGGTTTTATCCTAGGATATTTTACTTAGAAGGTTGGATTGAATTTGGCACTATATAGTATAGCCAGGCTGGTATATTCGGTATTCGTTGGTTCTGTTGTAAAGATCTCATTTGGCACTGTATAGTATAGCCAGGCTGGTATATTCGGTATTCGTTGGTTCTGTTGTAAAGATCTCATTTGGCACTGTATAGTATAGCCAGGCTGGTATATTCGGTATTCGTTGGTTCTGTTGTAAAGATCTCATTTGGCACTGTATAGTATAGCCAGGCTGGTATATTCGGTATTCGTTGGTTCTGTTGTAAAGATCTCATTTGGCACTGTATAGTATAGCCAGGCTGGTATATTCGGTATTCGTTGG
>JAQJVL010000025.1:3316381-3342263 GCA_035578905.1 Stictocephala bisonia | reverse complement strand
CAATTTATACGATCTACAACTTTAGTTTGAACTATTTTTCCGTAAAACTTACAGTTTACGAGAAATTTGCAAAAAACAGTTTTTAGTTACGTTTGACATTGAATAAATATTTTAGAACATGCTTTAACGCTCAGGACTTATGACATATAATTTGAAATGCTGAGTATACGATCTCTGCCAATTTTCAGCTGTATCTCAGTTTTGGTCAGCTTACCTCTATTTCCATGCGTATTTTGACTGGATTATAAGAACTATTTTTTTTAAAGTTTACAACAAATGTTTGTAAGTATTGCATACTCTGAAATATTTTAATAAATTAACGTTGTAATATTAATATCACAATGTTGGTAATATATTTTTTTCAATTTAACAACCCAAATCGCATATCATAAAGTTGGGTTGACGAAAGATAGTTTACAACCAAACCCCCCCCCCCCCCACCTGACACCCATGTATATCTGGAGCCTGCCTTTTACTATGACAATTTCTGGAAACCCTACGTAGTCGCAATGACTACAGATATAATTCTATCTGTAGTCATTGGTAGACGCCCTCTTTTCCTTTGTTCAAGGGATGTCTATTATACTTTTTTCTTTCTTTTTTTCTAGCCATCAGTTGTCTTGAATTATCTTTAGATGTCCAAACCTCCCAATTAAAAGTGAATTGTCTCTCATCAACATCTTCAAATATTTTCTATAAACATCATTTCTGATCGAATAGTCGGTTTCATTTTGATTGTCAATGTTTTTTTTTTTTTTTTTTTTTTTATATTTTTATCAAGCAAGTTTATGCCCTATAATGTGCAACACGTATCATGTTTTGCATTTACATTCGTTCGTATTTTTCTTTCTTTTTTTTTCTTTCTTTCTTGTCCCACAGTACAGAGTTTAGCCCACTACCGATAACGCTAATCTTATGCATATGATAAAGTTTTATTTGTAAGTCTGCAGATTTTAATATCATACATAATGGAGTAGGAAATCACCGACACTCACTTATCAATAGCAGGTAGATTTAAAACTTGCATGGGATGAAGTAGACACAGCAGGCGGGTGTATAGGAGTGAAATTATCTTGTGTTTCCGGTCTAGTGGCACCGACATCCGGCGGAAACAGAGGGCTCCGTCACGGTTCGCTTCACACCCCGAGGTAGGATGGGGATGTACATCGACGCATGTGCCGTTCACTCACAGCAGGGGTCAAGGACGTGAGGTTTAAAGATAAGGCACTTATGATATAAGATCAGTGGTTTAAACCTTCAATTACCATCCTTATTTTGACGTAAAATTGTGAGATCAAATTTACTAGTTATAAAAAATTACTAACTTTTCTAAAAATTAATGTTACTAACTTTAATGTTTATAATCGTTCGACTTATCTTTTGGTTAACTAACCTATCACCTCCGTAAGTAAATAGGTGAGAAAATGGGTCATTGCCACCGTTCAGGTATGGGTATGACATTATAGTTGGAATAAAATAACTTTGGTACTGGCGGAACGCCCTCGCTCCACTGGTCTGAAATGACAAAACTTTGCTGTCAAACTTAAAATATGTAATCTAAGCAATAATTTTCAAACTAATTGTATAGTGTCCACCAGTTTATATTCTTTAAGGAAAAATTATGCCGGAGATTTTTCTTGAGCTAAATTGCTTTTTATAGCGATATTTGTATTTAAAAACACGGTTTTATGAGTGAAATTGGGCGTGAGTCGTCTTCAACCTGTCACTGTAGCAAAAACAATAATAATAAAATAATTTCTTGTGGATGGATGACAGTTTGATTCATTGTGATTAGTTTGGTAAAAGTCTCATTTAATAATTCAAACAGGTTAATGAGAAATTATTTTTTTTGTAAAACCTTGCAAACTCGGAAACGAAAAATGCTAGACAAAATTTATTTGAGCAAACATTAACTGTGTTATTTATGTATAGTTAAAATAATACTGTGGTACTAATAAAACACGCGGAAAAATAATGAAGAGTTGATGAAGTAAACTCATAGTTCGTTTACATCGAGGCTGTGTCGGACGCGTAAGGTATACTCTGCTCAAGGGAAAGTGTAGACTGAATATTCAGTCCAAGCGTAAAACGAATTCCGATCGACGATATTTCCAGATAAGAAATGTTTCTCCAGTAAGAAATAAGGTAAGTTAGTTGACTTTTGACTTTGAGGTGTGTTCTTGTTCAGTTCTTTATCGATTTGACAGTGCTTAGTATAGTTTAATCACTAGTTTGTTTTTATTACAGTTATTTAGTTTTAGTGATATAACACGTTTTTATTTATTTAGATGTGACAATAATGCTATAGGATTCAGTGTGTATATAATTATCAGTGTTTATTGCAATTATAATATTTAGGCTCTTTCAAATTTTAGGAAGTGTTCTATTAGTAGTTGACAAGAAATGTTTGCAATGGAAGAGGCAAGAGCTGAGCCAGTGACTGTACATTGTGCGTGTGGTATCACTGCCGCCTTGTTGACAATCGAGTTTTGAAAACTTCTGAATCTTTCTTCCTAATTCAAGAAAATTCTATTTAATACGAGAGTACGATTTTAGTGTCACTTAAATAACACAATTAATTTAGGTTTAAAGAAATTTTATCTAGCGTTTGTCATTATCGAATTTACAAAGGTTAACAAAAAAATTAATTTCTCATTGACCTGTTTGAATTATTAAATGAGACTTATACCAAACTAATCACAATGAATCAAACTGTCATCCATCTACAAGAAATTATTTTATTATTATTACTCTCGCTACAGTAACAGGTTAAAGACGACTCACGCGCAATTTCACTCATAAAACCGTGTTCTTAAACACAAATATCACAATAAAAAAACAAATTAGTTTAAGCAAAATATCCAGCATAATTTTTTCTTAAAGAATATAACATGGTGGACACTATACAAGTAGTTTGAAAATTATTGCGTACTTATTTTAAGTTTGACAGCAAATTAAAGCTCAGAGTTTTGTCATTTCAGACCAGTGGTGCGTGGCCGTTCCGCCAGTACCAAAGTTATTTTATTCCGACTTTTTTTTATAATACCGTATTGGTATGGGTGGGTGCCGGGTGGGTCATTGCCACCGTGGTTAGCTCATTAATACCGTATTGGTATGGGTGGGTGCCGGGTGGGTCATTGCCACAGTTCATGTATGGTTAGCTCATTAATATCGTATTGATATGGGTGGGTGCCGGGTGGGTCATTGCCACCGTGGTTAGCTCATTAATACCGTATTGGTATGGGTGGGTGCCGGGTGGGTCATTGCCACAGTTCATGTATGGTTAGCTCATTAATATCGTATTGATATGGGTGGGTGCCGGGTGGGTCATTGCCACCGTGGTTAGCTCATTAATACCGTATTGGTATGGGTGGGTGCCGGGTGGGTCATTGCCACAGTTCATGTATGGTTAGCTCATTAATACCGTATTGGTATGGGTGGGTGCCGGGTGGGTCATTGCCACCGTAGTTAGCTCATTAATACCGTATTGGTATGGGTGGGTCATTGCCACCATTCATGTATGGTTAGCTCATTAATACCGTATTGGTATGGGTGGGTGCCGGGTGATTCATTGCCACAGTTCATGTATGGTTAGCTCATTAATAACGTATTGGTATGGGTGGGTGCCGGGTGATTCATTGCCACAGTGGTTAGCTCATTAATATCGTATTGGTATGGGTGGGTGCCGGGTGGGTCATTGCCACCGTGGTTAGCTCATTAATACCGTATTGGTATGGGTGGGTGCTGGGTGGGTCATTGCCACCGTGGTTAGCTCATTAATACCGTATTGGTATGGGTGGGTGCCGGGTGGGTCATTGCCACAGTTCATGTATGGTTAGCTCATTAATACCGTATTGTTATGGGTGGGTGCCGGGTGGGTCATTGCCACAGTTCATGTATGGTTAGCTCATTAATACCGTATTGGTATGGGTGGGTGCCGGGTGGGTCATTGCCACCGTGGTTAGCTCATTAATACCGTATTGGTATGGGTGGGTGCCGGGTGGGTCATTGCCACCGTTCATGTATGGTTAGCTCATTAATATCGTATTGGTATGGGTGGGTGCCGGGTGGGTCATTGCCACCGTGGTTAGCTCATTAATATCGTATTCATATGGGTGGGTGCCGGGTGGGTCATTGCCACCGTGGTTAGCTCATTAATACCGTATTGGTATGGGTGGGTGCCGGGTGGGTCATTGCCACAGTTCATGTATGGTTAGCTCATTAATATCGTATTGGTATGGGTGGGTGCCGGGTGGGTCATTGCCACCGTGGTTAGCTCATTAATACCGTATTGGTATGGGTGGGTGCTGGGTGGGTCATTGCCACAGTTCATGTATGGTTAGCTCATTAATACCGTATTGTTATGGGTGGGTGCCGGGTGGGTCATTGCCACCGTGGTTAGCTCATTAATACCGTATTGGTATGGGTGGGTGCCGGGTGGGTCATTGCCACCGTTCATGTATGGTTAGCTCATTAATACCTCATTAATACCGTATTGGTATGGGTGAGTGCCGTGTGGGTCATTGCCACCGTGGTTAGCTCATTAATACCGTATTGGTATGGGTGGGAGCTAGGTGGGTCATTGCCACCGTTCATGTATGGTTAGCTCATTAATACCGTATTGGTATGGGTGGGTGCCGGGTGGGTCATTGCCACCGTGGTTAGCTCATTAATACCGTATTGGTATGGGTGAGTGCTGGGTGGGTCATTGCCACCGTTCATGTGTGGTTAGCTCATTAATACCGTATTGGTTTGGGTGGGTGCTGGGTGGGTCATTGCCACCGTGGTTAGCTCATTAATACCGTATTGGTATGGGTGGGTGCTGGGTGGGTCATTGCCACCGTTCATGTATGGTTAGCTCATTAATACCGTATTGGTATGGGTGAGTGCCGGGTGGGTCATTGCCACCGTTCATGTATGGTTAGCTCATTAATACCGTATTGGTATGGGTGAGTGCCGGGTGGGTCATTGCCACCGTTCATGTATGGTTAGCTCATTAATACCGTATTGGTATGGGTGGGTGCCGGGTGGGTCATTAAGACCGTACTTTACATTAAGGTAATTCTATCAAAGCTGACTCCTGAGGCTGTATTAACAATTGTTGAACTAATCAAAGAAAAGAATCACAACTTCGGATCACTTTAAAATTAAAAACTCGGAATAGCCTAAGACTTTATTTACAGAATCATTTAATGATTTATAAAAAAATACATTTATATTTTAATCCTGTGTGTTGGCGTCAAGCTGAGGAAATATACTTTCTTTTTAATTAAAAAAAAAAAATAAAAAAAAAAAAAAAAAAAAAAAACAGTTGCTCCTTACATTTTTTTAAACGCTGTCTTTTTGAGAATGAATCAATCAGTTGAATGTTTTCAGTCATGTTCTCAAGGCAATGTGCAAATCGTCAATAGAACATTACATAGACGAAATATATAACATTTTAAAAGTGGTGCTGGAGTGCTTAGAAATTCTGGTGACAAGTCTACTATCCATAAGAACAATGTTAAATTTTCTAATATCATAACATCTGCTAGTTTTAGCAATTTAAATTTTGTCAAACTTTTGAACAAATTCCCAGCATTGGTTGTTTTTTGGTTTTTCCAATTGGTCGGTGTATTCACTTAACTATTATTACTATTTTTTTCTTAATTAGAACAATTTCAAACAAGTTAAGCTGTAATGGTTAAGTATTCATAGGTATTGAAATAGATACATTATTTACTGTATTTCAGTACATATAAAATGGCATATGAAACTTAATTTTTTCTGAAAAATAAGTACAGCTTATCTTTGTTTTTAAGAAGAATAGGTCTAAGATGGCCAACTCATCCAGGCCCGTAAATTGAAAGGGAATTTCATCCTGCCATTAATATTTATATAATCAGTAAATATCGTACTACAAAGTAAAGACATGGTGAGTTTGTATCACTTGAACAACATATGTTAGTGTGTATTGTATACGCTATTTACACTAACCAAGATGTTATGTATTCCAGGGGGATGCAAGGGCCGACATGACCAGGATGGGCTCGGCGTCGCAGGGGGATACGTCCTCTCGCCGTCTCGGGAAAAACACCAGGTCTGTAGAATATTTGAATAGCCTATATTATGCTTTAATTTAATAAATTCTGTCAGCATCTAAATCTTAATTTTATTGCCCTAAACACAACTTAACACAGGCTATTACATTTTACATAATTTTGTCCATTGTAAAATACAATTGAGTCTTGCTAATCCGAGTTTAGTAAACGCCGGCTACTATTCGGATAGCCTAAGTCAGATTATCCCGCACTACCATTACTACATCTATAACACTTTTTTCTTATTGGTAATATCGTTAGAATCCAGTTCAATCGTACAATTTTACTTTGTATACTTGTATGATACTTAAAAAGTATCATATTTTTATAAATTATATTTTTATGGTTATTGAAAATTTTAATTAATTATTGAGTATTACGGTCCATTTATTGCTTATAATTTGTCATTTACACTTTGTCACTTTATGGGCTACAAAGTTCTTGCTTATTTCGAATGTTTAGAAGTTATTCCTGACTGATTATTAAGTGCTCCATTTCGATCGTTAAAATATTATACTCACTGGTGTTACTTAATGAATAATTTTAGCATTCAATCACGATTCTCAAAAATAAAAATATGATTGATTATAGATATTTCATTCGAGGTTAGGCGTACATAATAAGACATCAAATACATACTTAATATGTTATACAGTATAAGAACTTTTGAGAATTAAAATCATAGATAAGTGTCGTTAGTGTAGAAATACCGTGTTTTCCCATAAATTCGTAAACAAACCGTCATTTTTCGAACATTCTTGAAGACTCTTAGGGTAATATTTTTGGAAAGTATGTAGCAGTTTTATGTAGTGTCAAAGAAATTTTAAAAGTAAATTAAGATAATTTTACAATATATGTGTTAATTGTAATAATTACAATACAACACAGGTGCCATTGTTAATGAGGATCGAAAAGGTTAAAATGAATGTTTAACTGAGACCGTTTAAATTTTACAAATATTAGATGCTCCCCTAGCATCTCACTGGTATCTTTGAACTGACATGTTCTTGTAATGATGACATGTTGTAGTACTGTTTATGGTGCGACTGTTACAGGGTCAGTAAGCAAGGCGCCCTGTACTCTGACTAATACGAGGACGAGAAGGCAGAACCCCTAGCCCCTCAGCGGAGCATCTCACTGGTACCTTTGAACTGACATGTTCTTGTAATGATGACATGTTGTAGTACTGTTTATGGTGCGACTGTTACAGGGTCAGTAAGCAAGGCGCCCTGTACTCTGACTACTACGAGGACGAGAAGGAAGAACCCCTAGCCCCTCAGCGGAGCATCTCACTGGTACCTTTCAACTGACATGTTCTTGTAATGATGACATGTTGTAGTACTGTTTATGGTGCGACTGTTACAGGGTCAGTAAGCAAGGCGGCTTGTACTCGGACCACTACGAGGACGAGAAGGAAGAACCCTTAGCCCCTCAGCGGAGCATCTCACAAGTACATTTCAACTGACATGTTCTTGTAATGATGACATGTTGTAGTACTGTTTATGGTGCGACTGTGTTACAGGGGGAGTAAGCAAGGCGCCCTGTACTCGGACTATCACGAGGACGAGAAGGAAGAACCCCTAGCCCCTCAGCGGAGCATCTCACAAGTACATTTCAACTGACATGTTCTTGTAATGATGACATATTGTAGTACTGTTTATGGTGCGACTGTGTTACAGGGGGAGTAAGCAAGGCGCCCTGTACTCGGACTATTACGAGGACGAGAAGGAAGAACCCCTAGCCCCTCAGCGGAGCATCTCACTGGTACCTTTCAATTGACATATTTTTACTAATATATTCAATCATATCTATAACATTATTAACAGATTGTTTTGTTTATTTAGTTAGCTGTAGTAATACCGTAGCAAATATACTAAGATAGTTAATATATAATGGAATGAATATCCTTTTGTACATTTGCCATGTTTCATCATAGAATGGAGGCACCACAGGTAAGCAGAAAGTCACTGATAAAATGTAATGGGTTGGGAAATACAGTGATTCAAGAAGCTTATACGTCCTTTGGCAGAATTTAATTGCTTATCAATTATATTGGTAACTTAAATAATTTTAGACTAATTACTAACAAGCATGACATGTCAACTTTTGGTGTTTTGAGTGAATCCATTGCGTCGTTTAAGGCAAGTGGCCGAGAAAATGGTAGTCAAAAGGAAACAGGGAAGCACAAAGGTTTCAAAAACAAAGGATCTGTTTCTTATAGACCCTTTTTAACCACACAGAAGAAAACATAATCTGACTTTGTTCCAGAATACTTGCAGACCCTACCAATAGAACCTGACTGAATGTGTCTGTGAGAGTACCACGAATAAAATGGTTGATGGGATTTACGTATAGTTTCACTCGAAAAAAAACACTATTTATAATATCAATTCCATGTTTTGTGTTAGGTCAAATCATTAATATTATCAGTACAACTCCAGTTTTATCTAACGTTCACATAAATTATTTTGTAAATCAATCACAATGAAAATACAAACTCTAGTAAATTGAAGAAGATATTACCTTATAGTTAAAACAGTTAGTACATGCAATAATACTTATTATAGAGTGATACTACGTTCTCTTAGTACATGCAATAATACTTATTATAGAGTGATACTACGTTCTCTTAGTACATGCAATAATACTTATTATAGAGTGATACTACGTTCTCTTAGTACATGCAATAATACTTATTATAGAGTGATACTACGTTCTCTTAGTACATGCAATAATACTTATTATAGAGTGATACTACGTTCTCTTAGTACATGCAATAATACTTATTATAGAGTGATACTACGTTCTCTTAGTACATGCAATAATACTTATTATAGAGTGATACTACGTTCTCTTAGTACATGCAATAATACTTATTATAGAGTGATACTACGTTCTCTTAGTACATGCAATAATACTTATTATAGAGTGATACTACGTTCTCTTAGTACATGCAATAATACTTATTATAGAGTGATACTACGTTCTCTTAGTACATGCAATAATACTTATTATAGAGTGATACTACGTTCTCTTAGTACATGCAATAATACTTCTTATAGAGTGATACTACGTTCTCTTAGTACATGCAATAATACTTCTTATAGAGTGATACTACGTTCTCTTAGTACATGCAATAATACTTATTATAGAGTGATACTACGTTCTCTTAGTACATGCAATAATACTTATTATAGAGTGATACTACGTTCTCTTAGTACATGCAATAATACTTCTTATAGAGTGATACTACGTTCTCTTAGTACATGCAATAATACTTATTATAGAGTGATACTACGTTCTCTTAGTACATGCAATAATACTTATTATAGAGTGATACTACGTTCTCTTAGTACATGCAATAATACTTATTATAGAGTGATACTACGTTCTCTTAGTACATGCAATAATACTTATTATAGAGTGATACTACGTTCTCTTAGTACATGCAATAATACTTATTATAGAGTGATACTACGTTCTCTTAGTACATGCAATAATACTTATTATAGAGTGATACTACGTTCTCTTAGTACATGCAATAATACTTATTATAGAGTGATACTACGTTCTCTTAGTACATGCAATAATACTTATTATAGAGTGATACTACGTTCTTTTAGTACATGCAATAATACTTATTATAGAGTGATACTACGTTCTCTTAGTACATGCAATAATACTTATTATAGAGTGATACTACGTTCTCTTAGTACATGCAATAATACTTATTATAGAGTGATACTACGTTCTCTTAGTACATGCAATAATACTTATTATAGAGTGATACTACGTTCTCTTAGTACATGCAATAATACTTATTATAGAGTGATACTACGTTCTCTTAGTACATGCAATAATACTTATTATAGAGTGATACTACGTTCTCTTAGTACATGCAATAATACTTATTATAGAGTGATACTACGTTCTCTTAGTACATGCAATAATACTTATTATAGAGTGATACTACGTTCTCTTAGTACATGCAATAATACTTATTATAGAGTGATACTACGTTCTCTTAGTACATGCAATAATACTTATTATAAAGTGATACTACGTTCTCTTAGTACATGCAATAATACTTATTATAGAGTGATACTACGTTCTCAACGTTCATCTTAGTGTTATTAATATGGAAAATCATTTATTTACTAGAAAACATTATACTAGTAAGTGATGCACTACGTATTGCTACTTTGCGAAGCCAGTTTTTTGGACCACCTCAATTAGTAGGATTGTCTTGTCACAGATGTCGCATTACAGATTATTGTTGGGCAAGTTTAAAGCCCACCACACTCTACCGAGCCGAGCGTCGAACCGTAACAGATTTTTACATGTTACGGTAGTGTGTGGTAGATCCGAGCGTCGTGACGAGAATCTGGGTGAACAGAGCCCCGAACCATCAGTTGTCGGTTTTTCTCCTACGCATCTAAGGGATGTTACGGCTCGGCTCGTTAGTGTGTGGCAGGTTCGTAACATCGTACCGTAACTTCCTTCCCTAACAATAACAAATCAGCGCATCATCTACATCTAGCACTTATGGTTTACCGTATGTATTGTTTATCAGTCAATTTGTTATTAGTTGTGATTAGTTTAGTGTTTTAATAGGCTTAAAGTAATTATAATAAGTTCAGCAATGGTGTTTAGTGAATTTATTTCTTGTAGGATTTAGATCTCTTTTGGTGACATGCGGGTAAAATTATTGTATATTCCGCTTACAAACTGAAACTTGAGAGTCAGCGTAGTACTGTACCACCATATCTTCTTTGCAGAAATGTTTCTTGCCAACATCTCTCATTCCTTTTCTTTTCATAATTTTTGCTAAATGAAGATAAATGCATGTAGGCACTGTTATTTTCTGTGAACTAGCCATGTAGAAATTATGAAACTGTAGAACATCTATACAAAATACAATACAACAATTAGTAAATTAATCACACTGGAAGTAATCAGGATCTGTTTCAGACATCAAGTAACTGTAATGAGAGTCAATACTATTGCAGAATCAGTATACCTAAAGCAAATATATATGACTTTGTTAAGGAAAATGTTTCTGCCGATTGACCAGCGGCATGTTACCGCCCGGTTGTTTACCCTAAAATTCCCCATCCACTGCTGCCTTCCCTCCCTGTTCGGCAGTCTCACATTCTCCTTTCCACGGATCAAAACGCCGACTAGAGGAGCAACCAGTAAGGTTGACACTTTTATGACGGTCCTTACCTGACCTCACTTGATTGTTCCAAACAGATCTGTTTAATATGAGTGATCCAACGCAAAGGGCGGGCATCACTTGCGCAGAATGTAGAAAGCCAGGTAGACAGGGTTTCCATCTTTTGCGTGGAAAGCTCTGTTGGACCCTCAGGTACACTATATCATTTGCGCAAAATGGCTGCGTATTTCATAAATATATCAAGTGTTGAATCACTTGATACTGAATTAAAGCACGTGCTCTGTAGTCGATGTACTTAACTATAGTAGTGGTTTGGCAAAATGTTACGAAGCGATGCTCGGATCGCCGCTCGGCACGGGGTGATAAAATTGTGACAACATTGCTCCGTACTCCGAACAGAGCAGATGAGCGTCAATCAGTGTTGGGTTCGGCGCTTGGCTCGGTAGTGTGTGGCGGGCTTTAGTGGTGCACCTCATTGCAGGCACTAAGGCTTGTGACATTCTTCAAACGGACGATATATTAATATTAGACCATAATAATTTATTTATGAATTAAAGATATTATATTGAAACGTAGAACAACAGAAAGAACAACATATCTGGATAGTTAAGAATTTATATATCAAGGTAGGTAATTATCAAGACGAGACTGCGCAGTAGACTGTGACGTCATGGGAGATACGCGTGATACCGTCTTCTTGTCTATGTACCGTGATATAGACCACGGTGAACTAGCATAGACGGTAGGTATCAAGACGAGACTGCGCAGTAGGGATGGGAAATGTAGTTCATCAGACGGAGTTAGTTCACTCCGGAGTTATAATGACTCGGAACTAGTTCCGCGTAGTAGTTCCAACTCCGAACGTCGTTCCAGTTCAACGTGGAGCGAAGCTCAAGTGAGTCGCTCCGAGTGGATGCGCGTGCATCACGTACTTCACTCCTTTGTTTTGATCGTTCCAACAACTCCGGAACTATGTTCGTTCCATGGAGTGGGGAGAGATACGTCGACACTGCAGCCGCTCTGACAGTGGTTGCGCGCGCATCTCGTTCTCACTCCTTTCTGTTGATAGTTCCAAAAAGATAGAAACTAACATATGATTTTTAGGTTATATCCAGCTAACAATTTGAATTGTGTATTTTATTTAATTATTTTACAAAGAAAAAGTACGGATGTCTTAGGAATTTTCCAGCAGAAAGTAAAGTATTGTATATTTTATATGCGTATATTTATGACATATAATGCTCATTTATTCTAGTTCCGAAATGAACTAGTTCCGCACTAGCACTCGGAGTTGGAGCTGTAACTCCTTAACCGGAGTAGTTCCTTTGTTGTCGTTCACTCCGGAGTTACCCATCTCTACTGCGCAGTAGACTGTTACGTCATGGGAGATACGCGTGATATCGTCTTCTTGTCTATGTACTGTGATATAGATCACGGTGAACTAGCATATACGATAGGTATCAAGACGAGCCTGCGCAGTAGACTGTGACGTCATGGGAGATACGCGTGATACCGTCTTCTTTTCTATGTACCGTGATCAAGACCAAGGTAACTTTGCTCGATGTATATAAAATGGATGATATTCTGGTGTTATGAAGAACATCGACAGTTTGTATTGGACGAATATCAAAGCTATAAATAATTAATCAACTAATTATGATTTGAAGAAAACCTACTGATGCAGAGAGTAAAACGCTCCGCAATAAGGAAGGAATAGTAATTGATTTCTTTCATTTCCCACCTCCAATTATTTTCTCGGTGGGAAACGAGCGATCGACTCAAGGTCACCTTACCGTCTAGTTGAGTTAGTCAGCATGCGCATTACTTCCAATTACCATAATTACGCCATCGAACACTCGGTAATTATTAATATTGGCAGATAAAACGAAAAACTGTTCGTTTGTAACCAACCAGGCTCCGCTTGTCAGGCACCTGGATTGCACAGTTGGACTGACTTGAATATGGCATAATATTAATCTTACGTTACGTCAAATTATAGATCTCTCTCCTGTTTTGAAACAAAAATGTCTTGAGTACGACTAATGTCAGTTTAAGTTCATCGGAAAATGATTATAAACCGTTTTTGACAATCTATCTAAATTCGATGTTAATATTTAACTGTATTTAACAAATTTGAAAGTTGATCTTTAAATCGGTATTGATGATTAATTTTTTCTTAAACACGAGTCGATCGTTTACCTCTCCCCTCCCAGCGAACCTATGAACCCGTAATGTTAATATATTCCCGTATCAAGTCCCGAAAAACAAGACGACTACCCACTATTTTTGAATCCTAGTTTTCTGTTCGGTAAAATTAGTAAATGTTTGGGGTTCACAGGTAGCGCCAGTGGTCTATCAACATCTCTTTACATCCCTCTTTCTATCTATCTCCAGCACATACTTATGAGACTAATAGCTGAGCTAGGACTACACCAAATAGTCGTCCGAGCGATTAGTTGAAACGAATCACCCTTATATAGCAGCACGTGCGTGCATCTGCAGCAAATACATGGCTTGGAGAGTATATTTGTTTCTATCGTCAATGATTTTAGCGATAAAAACCCATGATGATTGCTGGTTAAGTGATAAACTATAAAATCTAAGCCAGTCATCAAATTGAAGAAAGCTTCTACTTAGTCCTATGAGTGCAAAAAACAGTGTTTGATTTTATAAGACATGACCATAAAAAAGCGTGATTTTGATTCGGGGGAAAAGTAAATATATTTATGTGAACATTGTATTAATTTGTTTTCATGTACTTATGTATTGAAGTTAATAAATGTAAACACTAAATCACTCTAAAAGACACCGAGGCTTGAGTATACCACTATAACTGAGCCGGACAGTAAGCGACCTGCGTGTAGAGGTTTTAGCAGCAGAGGGGAATCATTCCACTGCAGAGCTGCCATACTTCACGGGCGTGACTAACTTCCACCTTCAAGTGTTCAAATTCTGCAACAGTGTTTAATCGAAAAAAAAAAAACAAGTTATTATAAAGTTATTGCACCTTGTTCATCTTTGACTGTATTATACAGCTATTGCACCTTGTTCATCTTCGACTGTATTATACAGTTATTGCACCTTGTTCACTTTTGACTGCATTATATAGTTATTGCACCTTGTTCATCTTTGACTGTATCATAGTCTACAGTTATTGCACCTTGTTCATCTTTGACTGTATTATACAGTTATTGCTCCTTGTTCATCTTTGACTGTATTATACAGTTATTGCACCTTGTTCATATTTGACTGTATTATACACTTATTGCACCTTGTTCATCTTTGACTGTATTATAGACTTATTGCACCTTGTTCATCTTTGACTGTATTATACACTTATTGTACCTTGTTCATCTTTGACTGTATTATACAGTTATTGCACCTTGTTCATCTTTGACTGTATTATACAGTTATTGCACCTTGTTCATCTTTGACTGTATTATACACTTATTGCACCTTGTTCATCTTTGACTGTATTATACAGTTATTGCACCTTGTTCATCTTTGACTGTATTATACAGTTATTGCACCTTGTTAATATATGACTGTATTATACAGTTATTGCACCTTGTTCCTCTTTGACTGTATTATTCAGTTATTGCACCTTGTTCATCTTTGACTGTATTATACAGTATTTGCACCTTGCTCATCATCTTTGACTGTATTATACAGTTATTGCACCTTGTTCATCTTTGACTGTATTATACAGTTATTGCACCTTGTTCATCTTTGACTGTATTATACAGTTATTGCACCTTGTTCATCTTTGACTGTATTATACAGTTATTGCACCTTGTTCATCTTTGACTGTATTATACAGTATTTGCACCTTGTTCATTGATAGTTGACTACAACGCTTCTGTCATCAATTGATTGTGCCTTAGATGTGTGTCGAGATTACAATTCAAATTACAACACGGCCAGTGTAATAAATTTAAGTGAAAATACAACGCTTAGATGACATTGCAAACAGTTATTTGATAATACAACTTTTTTGTATTAAATTTGTGAAACAAAAAACATTTTTATGGTTGAGTTTTCTTATATAAACTTCATGGTGAAAAGTTTAGTTTTAATTTATGATTTGCACTTTTTAATTGTTTACAAAACCTAATTTTGAATTGAAAACTTGAAAATCATATTCATATAGTTTTAAATTCCAAAATTCTTCCGGCGATAAGCCCACGGACTACACCCCCCTCCATCACACGTCTCTCTGGATCCGCTCTTGCTTTCTAAGCGGCATATCTAAAATAAAATTATTTCAACGAGTATTTAATTAAATATATAATTGGCCACTGACTTTATGATGTAATTGTTACAGTTTAGACGAGTCGATTGATTATAATTATGAAGGAGTTTAAATGTAATGAATTCAGGTGGGTACTAATTAAGATATGAACATGAAATAGCATAGCTATTTATAGTTACTTACTCTCAATAATAATTGGTAGCTAATTCATTTAATACAAACTTAACATCAATTTACCAAGCAAAATACAGCTAAATTAATGTAGTTGTTATAAAAGAGCAAAGACGAGGGATAAAACAATACATAATCTGTAAGTGAACAACACTGTTTCAATGACGAGACAAGGCTCATTACAGTATGGGAGTTGCTGAAGTCGATAAAAGGTGTTAGTTTGGAACGTTAAAAGATGATTTAATGATAATAGTAATTTAACAAGAGTCTGAACTGGTTTCATCACAAAAAAATAGCTGTTTTTGTGCTCCAAACATTCCATCCCGTCTCCAGCCCTGTAATTTGGACTACAGTCCTGATTGCTAGGTTCTTCATAATACTTTTTACAGAGTTTTATTTTAAATAATAATGATTGGTTTAATTTTAATAGAACAAAACGTGTTTTAGAAAATTGGCTAGTAGCGTAGTTGGTCATGTCCAGCTTAAAAAACTAAAAACATTCTCAGTTCGATCCCAATCATAGTCATAACAAATGTTGAAAGGGATCAATTAATAACCACCAGCTGTTCATTTGTCATTGGTCTATTAATGACACTTTTAATGTGTTAGCCTTAGTTTGTAACAAAGACTGTATTCGCTCATCTGCATACTTCACAATACAATCATTCGAAGCCCATATTCATTAATGTTTTGACGATTGGCGACCTAAGAACAAGGAAGATGAACTATTAAAAGAGCTCTAAAGGAAAAGAAAACATATAAGTCATGTGAGACTGGCGAAACCTAATGCGTCATCATTGATATTTAGAATAAATCTGAAACTATAAAAACATTTATCTTAAATTTAAAAAACAACAAGTGGATAAACAAAGCATTTTCTAATCACGTCAAGAAATCATAATTTGATTTTTCAAATTGGTAAAAATAAGTTAGATTAGTCCTATCAGAGGAGATAGTAACATTCCGCAGGAAACCTATTTTACTTTAAAATTTAAAAACTCGTTGTTGTTCTGAAAATTAAGAACAAAATTGTGTAGCTTCGTTATTTTAAAAATTGTCTTTTTTAACCCTTTTTAAGCTGACCACGAATATATAACTAGTATTTCAGCAACATTATTCATTTTACCGAAAAAAACGTTCGGACCAAACCTATATAATATAATCTACAACTAAACGTAGTTCATAACTTAACATATCTTCATAAAAAATCGAAGCGGATTTTTTACCTCCGAGATAGCTTCCCGGCCGTACTTCCGGCGAAAATTACACACGTTTGTATTTGGTGGTTGCTGGTTCTAAACGTCGTGCACTTGATATCGGTTCGTCACTTGTTAGGATATTTGATTTTGTTTTTTTTCGTGAGAAATAATTACTGCACTTCAGATTAGTGTTCAGCCTATAAAACAAGTCAAATTAAAAAAAGTTGTTTAAAATAATTTTAAATGAAAAATGTTTCAAAAATAAAAGGCTGTGAATGGGATTCAAACAGAAAATGTAGAATACTATCTCTCATGAAAATGAAGCTAATTTTTTACTTCATTTTTTCAACAACACTTTTAGTATTTCGTATGATAAGTATAAAGTGCATAAATAAATCCTAAAATAGCTTTCTTTTGAAACGATGGTATTATAAAATGCTGAATAAAATCTGGTGATCTACTGCTACTAGTAAAATTATGTCTTCTCCGTTGCAAATTGAGGAGTTACCGCGCAGGCTTTATGGCATATTTCAAATAAAAATTTCTTTGAAGAAAATAATACCTCAATGTCTGAGTTTCTAATATGTCTTACAACTTCTAAAGATTTGTATTACCTCAGTTCGAGATACAATTACACTTGACTCGTGTTGATTGAAGATGCTGCTCACAGTGTAGAACCGTACGATCAGTTACGGTGCGCGCGCATCCGTTTGAATGACTGACAGCTGTCATTTGGCAGCTGACTCCATTCCATCAGCTGTTCAGCGTAGACTAACTGACGGCACTAGATCACCTTATTCATACAATCATGTTACCATCAATTTTCTATAGTTAATTAATTGCATACATTTAGGATTTTGTAGAATTAATTGCATACATTTAGCAAGATTTACATGGATAGAGTCGGGTTTGTAGTAGTTTTCCTGTCACCTAATAAAATCTGTATTTTTTCATATTTGGGATAAAATGTGCTATATTTTAACTATGGTGTGGTAGTTTTTACTCGACGGAAACACGATAGGAAAAAATCAACGTTTCAATATGTTTCATATATTTTTCCTTCTTAGCCCACAAGGCCCATGTGATTTTTCCAAAAATTTATTTTGTTGTGGATATTCACTCTGAACAAGAATACGAAATCCAGTTGTCTCTACACAAATTTTCTCGTGCAAACGTGAAAAAACTACTTTGTCGGTGTCTTGAACAGTGTAACAATCAACGCCTAATCACAAAAATACGTAGGCATATTTGTGTTTATTTTAACTGGACCGACTGCAGACGACTCGGTCTTTCGCGGAGGCTACGAACCTAGTTTTAACGTAAATATTGAGCTTTTTACCCTTCAAAATTATCTCTCCGTTATGAAAGTTAATTTTTAATAATTTTGTGAAAAATACTTTGATATTATTTTAGGTGGCAACGAAAGGGAAGTGACCTACGGACTTTCATTATTGATATGATATTGATACAAGTACAGTATTTCCTTTATTAGACAAGTAAGTCCAGTTGGCTTTTACCGTGACTGTTTCAGTGAGTTTATTAGGACATAACGCCGTATTGAAACGATTCAATTACAGTACTAACAAACCCATATATACATATATGGGTTGTTTATATATATATATATATATATATATATATATATATATATATATAAACGTTGTTTATATATAAACAACGTAACGTGGATTACTTATCGGCTGAGAAGGCTACATCTTCACATCCAATTTGAATGTATAGACGTGATCGGTAGCTTCTCAATATACGATCTGGGTGGTTGACAGATACGGACTCTGGCCTGGGCTCGTAGTCGTAAACAAGGGTTTACGAGGTAGCAATCAGGCGAGGCGAGACTCGTCGTAACTCGATTGAGCCGTACTCGCCAAAAAGGGGAACTATATAGTAATCTTTTCCCATCTGGAAGTAGCCTTATTGTTGAGAGTAATGTGCTTCTTAGTAAGGTGGTTATATCAGTTATTAATTGAAGTTTTTATTCTATACAAAAACCATTTTACTAAGTAATACCTTAAACCTATTTAAATCGGGTCATAAAATTGATAGATTAACCCTAGATCCGGGCAATCGACGTGCCACATATCGATTGAATAAAAGTGTTGCTACATGTTTGTCTATCAACGTAGCGTAATGAAATTGGTACTTTTCGATGCAGACTTTAATTATCTTCACATATCATAAATGTTTATGTTGATATCGGCAATAATAAACAAATGCCGAGCGAAAAACGAACGCAGAACGTAAGTACGCAGTTGAAATGTGCCACAACAAGCAGCTTCGCGCGCTAAAATAGTTCTTCTTTGATAAATACTTGACATTAGCCATCTTGCCGGAAACGGGCCGTTCAAAAACCGATCGATAGGGTATCTCCTTTTCTTTCCATCGGTCACACTGGCATCTGTCCGCCGAACGATAGTATATACAATTTTTTTTTAATTCTCTCGTACCCTTTACAAATGCATTTTCTAACTGGCCAATCGACACAAAATGTGTTTATTGTCAATTTAGACTGTAAAGCTTATTTATTGATATATTTGAATGAAAAAACCTTTAAAAGAAGAAAAAACGACAAATCCGATGTTATAAGTGTAGTGGTATTTGGTATTTCTCAACTTAGTTGAGTAGGTTAGTAGTGGTGACCATGGGAAAACGGCAAAGAAGGTCCAGGGCGTCGCCTCATCCCAACAAAGTGGCCGGTGACCCTCTCCGCGGCAGGTGTCTCATCATTCTTATCAACTTATCTAACAAAGAAATACATCCTTGTAAAGGCAAAGAACCAGTGGTTCGTTCTCTATTATTGTGGCAAACAAGTATTACCGGTTATTTATAAACTATGAAAAAATAAATAAAATGTGTGTATAAAAATGTTTCGTAGCTTATAGCCTAGTTTGGCATTACTAAATTTATTTAGAAATAAACCCTGACAAATTATATATCTACGTATTCAGAAGAAAATGTTCTACAATGATGTACAGTAAGTAGGTCGTGAAAAAATCCCAATTTTTTTTATATTTTATATATGCGTTTGAACTTAGAATTCTTTTCGACAAATTTCAACAAAATATATATTCCGCTTATAACTTTATTAAAAGTTTAATTTTCGTTATTATTGCGATTTGAAACATGATTTGTGTTTACAATAACATTTACTAACAGAATTTATATAGTTCAAAGTAATCAAATACAATATTTCATTTAGATATAAATTGTGTATAATTTCAGGAATTTTACAAAACTTTTTCGTGTGATTAAAGAACCTTTTGTTTTCTTCGCACGTAAAAAAATATTTACTCTTATTTCAAAGTAAAGCACTTATGTATATTAAATTTGATTCTCTACGAAACGCTTTTTTCATAATTTTACTGCGTTTACTTGTGTCTATATCAAACCTAATGCTGTAGGACTACAATTATTTCAACTTTATTTTTTTCGCAAACAAATATTACCAACTTATTATTTATTTTTTTACTTTAAATCTTATTATTGGATAATATTTGGTGACTAAATAGGTCTATTTTGGCTATCTTGGAATTTTTTACGAAAAATGTATACCATTTATAAGGGTTGCAAGTTAAAATAACACTATGCGTTTCAATTGCAATGTTTCACTGTACTCTCGATATCGATTCTTTACAATGTTGTTACCACGACTAAAGTTATTTTATGTAAAAGTATGATTCATGCGAAGAAAAACTGTATGCAGTATTATAATGTATGGCGACATTTACTATTTTTCTTCGAATTTACAAAAAAGGCTTACTGCGTACACCAAAATGGTAACTAGATAAACGCAGTCCTTAAAGTGCATCTGTTCAAAAATATGGGACATGGAGAGCAGGAATGAGTGTTAGAGAGGGCGAGTTAAGGAATGTGCTGGGAGGCGTGGCGGGTAGGGGTCACTCTGAGGTCACAAAATGACCAAGGCCGGCGGCTCCTGCTCTCCAGAAAAGTAAAAGCACATAAACTGTACTGATCAACTATTTGCTCCCTCTCAAAATACATATGTATAGTTTACAGAGCGGGTCTGTCCAAGCAACATCTACTTCTCCAATTGATTAAATACCAGATTGAATCCTTCACGAAAAGGGTGCAATGGACAATCATTAACTATGTGATCTATGGTTTGAGTTTCAACTCCGCAATCACATGACTGTTAATGTGCCAATCCTCTCTTACATGTCCAATAATTACACCGGAGTATAAGTGACTTATATATACATTCCTTAACACGAAGTGTCATTTATTAACATGAAACTGCCATAATCAATATCAAAAGATTTAGTTTGTTAAATATATTGTCTATGCTAGCAAATAAGACCAATGGCTCACACACCTAAGTACAGATGAGAAAGCAAATGGATCTCTTGAGCGAAAAGTATATTCTCGGACCAATAGTCTCTACCTAACCAGTGTGGTTATGAAGCACTCTGGAAAAAATAGTAAGGCATTCCAGTACAACGAGGTAATAAAGTTGATGAATTATGTTCTACACGCGCTTCCAGTCTACCTCGCTCCAGAACCTTCCACACCAATCATCCTCTAGCTAGACGACTTCGACGCTGCATATGTGTACACCCAGTCCCCGTCACACCAATCATCCTCTAGCTAGACGACTTCGACACTGCATATGTGTACACCCAGTCCCCGTCACACCAATCATCCTTTAGCTAGACGACTTCGACGCTGCATATGTGTACACCCAGTCCCCGTTTCAAAGTGGCATACTCAAGTTGACTTCGAACTCAGACAAAAAAAACTAACATTTTTTTTATTTATCACTTTTTATCCTATGTTTCGAACTATTGCTTGTCATTGCAATACCTGATGACACACTTAACGAGGCTCAAGATCCTCCTACCCTTGGATACAACACAGTTTACGTCTTCAGAAATCAACTATGAGAACGCCAAGACCATGGACAGCTCGCTCTCTTTGAACTTTCTAAGCCTCTAATGTCATATAAAAATAAAGATTGGTTTTTACGCGTAAAAAATTTTAATTGTTAAAAATGAATGTAAAACTTTTAGTATAATTCTACTTAATTATCCTTCGCGTTCTTACAAAGTGAGTACTAGCATGAACCACAATTTTCTTAAGTTATCTTAAAATAATCTGATTAAGTTATTTTCTGAAGTTGTTAAAACGTTTGCTGTTTTATTATTATTCTGAATGACTGCGGAAATGTTGAAAGTATTAAACTAGACAACAGATGGCACATGTCTTCACTATCAGCTCTATCCTACAAGATCTCTCATGCAAATGTTGCGGCCAGAATCTAGTTAGAATACTAATGAAATACTTTAAATTTTCACCGCATGTATAATTAAACTTTACTTCTTATCTACATTTTACCACTGAAAATTCAGCAGGAGTTAAATGTTTCTAGTTTCAGTCAAAACCTAAAAATCCCAGAAAATTTATTATGGCGCTTTCTTGAAGAGTTAATTTGCTTATCTTGGCGGCAGCGATAAAAACATTGTTATAACGATTTAAAATATATAAATGAGCTTTCACACGTAGGATAAACACGTATATTAGTAAAATATTTATATAAAAGTATTGACTTTGATAGCCAAATAGTTTTGCTATTATATCTTTACGATTTCATACAATTATGAAATATGTAGTTCACCTATTGTGTGTACAATCATTGATTTTATAAACAAATAGATTTCCGATCCAATGTTAAATATTGAGTCTCAAAATATCAGCTGTTTTTTGTAGTCCGTTTTGGAGATCTAGTGTAGTCTGTGTAAATGTAATGCAGTTTAAACCAGCTGTGGTTGCGGGCCTCATTAACTAACCAAATTACAAGCACAAATATTCCTATTAGGTGGACAATCTATCGTAAGTGTATATAATCAAGAGTACAATGCAAACAAATTCTTGAATATTAGATTAACCTTAACCACCGTGTAAATGAATAGGTCTAAACATTTCTATATTATATTTATATGTTTAAATTATTAATTAATTTTTTATAAGCTATATTGGTTTTTCTAAATCTTCTTATTTTAAAAGTTTCAGGTGGACCAGCATTTAGACTTCGTGGCTGTGCGTACTTTGTAAAATGAACGCTTAGCTATCTCGAGTTATGCTGCCTGGTTGAACATTGTTACGGCAAGGTAGGCGGGCACTTTTTAATACGACTGAGAATACTGATAGAACAACCATTACGTGAATTGTAATTGAGTATGAACAAGCAGTTAGGACAGTTGAAGATCCAAGCACCGCCTCCGCGGCAGAGGGTCGCGATACAACGGGCAATTGTAATTGAGTATGAACAAGCAGTTAGGACAGCTGAAGATCCAAGCACCGCCTCCGCGGCAGAGGGTCGCGATACAACGGGCAATTGTAATAGAGAATTGAGTATGAACAAGCAGTTAGGACAGTTGAAGATCCAAGCACCGCCTCCGCGGCAGAGGGTCGCGATACAACGGGCAATTGTAATTGAGTATGAACAAGCAGTTAGGACAGTTGAAGATCCAAGCACCGCCTCCGCGGCAGAGGGTCGCGATACAACGGGCAATTGTAATTGAGAATTGAGTATGAACAAGCAGTTAGGACAGTTGAAGATCCAAGCACCGCCTCCGCGGCAGAGGGTCGCGATACAACGGGCAATTGTAATTGAGAATTGAGTATGAACAAGCAGTTAGGAGAGTTGAGGATCCAAGCACCGCCTCCGCGGCAGAGGGTCGCGATACAACGGGCAATTGCGCCTGCGGACAGACCAGAAGGCGGGCACTGTCGTTGGGCGGACAGAATACAGATGAGGCGCCAGGCTTGCAGTGGCAGTCGAGGTCACACAGAGGTTAGGAGCTCTTGTTGGAAAAAACAGGCTCTTGAGTCAAAGTTGGAGCTTATGTTAGGGAAAATGATTATTTACAAAATTGTGTATTTATCTTAAGTCATATTACTATATTTATAATCTGTCACAATTCCTGGTTATCTTAGTAAATAGTTCGTCTTTTGTATCATGCCAGGAATTTGGAATGCCCATTGTATTAATGTATTTAAAGATGCATAGAATCGCAGATCTAGTGTTATCCATGCTCCATCAAAGTCGTGTATTTTAAGATACCATGAATCGCAGATCTGGTGTTATCCATGTTCTAAAGTGATGAAATATCCATTAAATGGCATGTATTTAAAGATGCCTTGAATCGCAGATCTAGGTTATCCATGCTCTTAAACTGATGAATAATCTATCAATGTAATGTAATTAAAGATATCTTGAATCGCAGATCCGGTGTTATCCATGCTCATGCTCCTAAACTGATGAATTATCTATAAAAGTAATGCATTTAAAGATGCCTTGAACGGCAGATCTAATGTTATCCATGATGCTAAACTTATGAATGGTCAATCAAAGTAATGAAATTGAAGATGCCTTGAATTGCAGATCTAGTGTTATCTATGAAAAAAATGAATGGTACATAAAAGTCAGTATATCCACAGAAAGTTGTATCCGAATTTCAAGTACGTGCTCCTATACCTACAAAGCTCATGGTTTAAAGTAATTACATGGATATAGTAGGCCTTGATGATTGGCCTGGAAATGTTATTGCCACTTATGAAAAGTAGACATTCCATGCGTCGGAATGGTTGTTGGTTTTGTCCTCGTCGTTGAGAACACTGTGGTTCATGTTCCATACCTCAGGAGGAACAGAGCTGGAGCGTTGCCCCCGATAATGCCGCTGACGTACGTCTGATCAAAGTACAACAGCACGTCACTTAATTCCTAAGGAGCATTTGTCCAGAGTAGCAGCATCCTCTAAGGTACGTCCTCCACCGGCAGAAATGATAGGGCATCAACCATACCACAGTACAGTTTGATGTTGGTATTCGTCCTATACGCTAGTACAAGTCCACAAGAATTTACGTGCCTCCAGGTACTCTGACACAGATGAAAAAAACAGCCTTTCACGTGTACTTCGGGACCCAAAACGACTCTTACGGCATTCATACCGGCAGCCTCAAAATCCATCATAACAGTGCTAGGCCTCGCCAAAACACCTGAGTCGAGCACTTTTTTTAACACTGCTTTTAATAACAACTCATATAAACTTTGTTTTTTGTGTGTTAAAAAGGCATAAACACGCGTTAGAGTGAGGCCATTCTTCTTCGCCCGCAGGACATACAATTGTTCGAACAGAGGCGAACTGACACTAAAAGTCCCGTTCATGAACCAATGTTTGGCCTCACCAAGGAACTGTAAAGCTTCAGTCGTCGCGAAAGCTACGACACGTTCCGACGCACATCCACTGTCAAAGAATAAAAATGGTTGCGGTTCTTTCCCTCCTGTCGTGGGGGAAATATGACTTTTCAAATCCCTATTCATTACACTGAACTACAGTAAAAGTGAAAACCACCATTATAGATTATTAAATTGTATTATAGATAATTAATAACCATTATAGACAATTAAATTAACATAGGAAGTGATTTTTCAGTTTTGTGGAAAAATTGTACACAATCCTCATTATAACTCATTAATCATAGTTATACATTTTTGTTCCAGCGTTACACATTTTTTCGTATTTGTAGTGGGAAATTTACATTCTGCTTCAGGAGAAATGTCCTTATCTACTTTCTTTTCTTATTATTTGTAATCACGCCAATGGAAAGTCATTATGTTTACTTTATAAATTTAATTGCAGTGCAACGTAGGTTATTTAAAAAATAACGTTTATGGGGCCGATTATCATTATTATTAAATGTAAGCATTAGATTAAAAATTCAAAATAATTTAAAACGTTCTATAGCCATTGTTGACATAATTGTATTATAAATATTCAATAATGAAATTAGTAAATTAATCACACTGGAAGTAATCAGGATTTGTTTCAGACATCAAGTAACTGTAATGAGAGTCAATACTATTGCATAATCAGTATACCTACAAGTAGGTATACCTACATGTAAAGCAAGTATATATGACTTTGTTAGGGAAAGTTTTTCTGCCGATTGACCAGTGACATGTTACCAC
>JAQJVL010000025.1:3168881-3311381 GCA_035578905.1 Stictocephala bisonia | reverse complement strand
ATAATTGTTGAATATCGTTAAACACCTGTTGGCATTGTTTTATTTACCTCAGGAATTTAAACTTTTTGTTTGGTTTTTTTTTTTTTTTTTGGGGGGGGCTTGAGCCCGGAAGCCGTCCCCCCTAAATCCGCAACTGTCTCTGCTGACATGCCCTTCAAAATCATGTATCTTGACTTACGTGTAAGCTTGATTAGTTTTCAAACTGCTTGTGGGTTCCAGGTAAAACGTTTCAACGCAAGCTTAGATCAAGATATACATAAGACAGCAAATTGTTGTTCGCGTTCAAGAAAACGTGTTTGGATTCAAGGGGCTCTAAAACGGATTTTTAGAGAAACTTATAATTTTGTCACGATCGCAATTCGCATACGGGAGAAAATTAAACAGAAATACTTATTTTCTTATAAAATATCCATATCGCATATTAAAGTACTTTTTACTTACGAGTATTTTTGTTTGAGCTTTAACTAGCGTAGTCCATCACCAGTGATAAAGTAATACTCTAATTCTACAACTTATCACAAATTTCTAGTCTAATAATTAGGACTAATTTTTTTACAAATTAAGAGTTTATTTAAATTAAAATTATAACATTGATATAATATATTAATATATATATATATATATATATATATATATATATATATATATATATATATATATATAGTCAAAATAGCCTTCATTTTTCAAATAATTACTTAGCACATGTAAAATATTTTATTTTGGATCAAATAAAAACTAAAACGTTATAAAAATAAATATTTAAACTTTATTAAGCAACTTATCGCGCCTGAGCAACACGAAATCTACACAACAATGGTAACGCCTGGGAACTTGTCAGATACACAAAATCCATTACAGCAATCTATGTTGTAGGTTTGATGTTCAGGTTTCGCTGAGTAGGCTACACTCATTTCTCAACATAGAGAAGGCTCCCTTCTCTTAACTGTATGTTAACTTTTTGTTGTATTTGCTCTGTACTCTTAATGTGTAGGAATGCACGGGGTGGGTAGCTGTTTACAAATATTTGGCACGGGGGATTAGCAGACCCTTATGAATATTTTACAGCGGTTAACAATTCTGCGCAAGTGATTTACGACCAACGCAAATTACTTTACAAGGCTTTGGTAACTTTTTTAGTAACGAAGGGAAAACCTTATCGACCAGTTGATAGTTAAAATAGCAAATTAGTAATCAAAACCGTATTGGAAACAAACATTTCAGTCTAAAAGTAGACGCAGTTGGTTAAAAGTTCTGGAAAATTTCCCTCTTTAGAAATAGTTTGAACAAAGCATGTTAAGGAGAGCGGATGCAATTGTATGCTAATATGGCGTCAGTCACTTGTGTGGGCAGAGCTCATTGAGCAAGGTCACGATTTACAAAGTCGATCATGAACGTGGATAGAAATGTTACTTGTGGTACTGTACGGAATAATTCGTAAACCGTAAGATTATTATTTGTGATAGTCTCGATTTTCTGAGCTAAACTAAAGCAACAGGGATTATATTAGTTTATTGGACATGGTTTTTAACATATAAGCCGATCAGAAATAAGTTCTGAAATAATTAAAAAAAATTAAGTATAGTAAAAATACAATTTTTTTTGTACTCATCCAGCTTCGGCTTCGGCCCAATACACAACTGATAGGAAAATGGAGATGATTCCTTGTGTCCAATCATTCACATTTGCACACAATTGACAGAAACACTATAAACATTACTATATTTCAATCACCCACCTACATGCATTAATAATGAAGGCGATAATAGGTGTCCAATTACCTAGCTACATACACGACTAATAGGAAAATGGCGACGATTCTCAGTGACCCACATAAGTGCACGATTGACAGGAACATTAGGACGATCATATGGTCCACTCACCCACCTACACACATGACTGATGAGTAAGTGAGACCATTCATTGTGTCCAATCACCCACATAAGTGCACGATTGACAGGAACATTAGGACGATCATATAGTCCATTAAACCACCTACATACATGACTGATGAGTTAATTAGACCATTCATTGTGTCCAATCTCCCACATACGTGCACGATTGACAGGAACATTAGGACGATCATATAGTCCATTAAACCACCTACATACATGACTGATGAGTTAATTAGACCATTCATTGTGTCCAATCTCCCACATACGTGCACGATTGACAGGAACATTAGGACGATCATATTGTCCAATAAACCACTTACATACATGACTGATGAGTTAATGAGACCATTCATTGTGTCCAATCTCCCACATACGTGCACAACTGACAGGAACATTAGGTCCATAATATGGTCCAATCACCCACCTACATACATGACTGATTAGGAAATAAGAGGATTCCTTGTTTCCAATCACCCACATGCGTGCACGATTGACAGGAACATTAGGACGATCATATAGTCCAATAAACCACCTACATACAATGGTGATGAGTAAATGAGGCGATTCCTTGTGGATAGTGGTTTTCACACCATGGACCATCACCACCAAGGGATGTCAGGTGGTGTAATAATGTAGTCAACCAACGAGAATATACAATTCAACGGCGGTTGAAAATATATTACGACCGAATACTGTTGTATGTAACACGTACTGGCAAGGCCAATATTTACACTTATTTAGCTGTTCGGGTTCGACGGGAAACCCCAAAACGTAACATTAATAAATAGGAATCATAGACATAGATCGTTGGTAGTGCTAAAACTATCTAAAGATTTTAAATAGAGATCTCTAACGTAGTATTTCTTGATTTTTACGTTCTCCTCGTAATCACCTTACGTGAGACAATAGTAGTCCATCCCCTCTCCCTGGAAATATGCACGAGTGGAAAACGCACGCACCTTATTTATTTGTGACTGATACGGGGACTGTTATTATAGTGTCTTATGTTAAAAATCAGGACGTGAAGTGGCCTGCCATAGCAGAAACCTGACAATTGACTCAGGAATGGTCAGTTGTACTGTTATATGAGTGAAACCGCTACAAAGAACAAACACCGCTAAAGAGAATTGTGTGTTAATGAAAAATTATCTTCTGGGTAGTGATTGCATATTAAGAGAAGAAAGCGTGGTCTTTAAGGAAGGGCACTACTTTTCTCGCAAACCGGATGTGACGATAGATGTGTGATGCTAGACAATAAACAATGGAATAGTTCTTTCATGGGAACTTGTGGACAAAATTATTCTCTCGCATGTGCACATTGGTTAGAATTGTTTAAATTAAGCCATTTAGTATATACTTGAGGGGTTACATCATTTGAGGAAAAAATTTGAAATATTACAAACGTAAATGTTGTAATATTTTATATCATATGGATTTCAAAGCCAGCTATAATAATGTTCAAAAATTAAAAATGTTTTTGCTACTCGATCATTGTAAAGCTAAATTAATGTTATCTTTTTTAATAGTTGATTGAAGTTAAAGAATGCAACCATTCTATAAATGTGACGTTTTATTTATTTATAGAAGATAAATGTCAATACCGGCACCGGGCTGCCGTTGAGTTGAAGAAACTATTTGAAACCGGGTTGTCCACTCCCTTGAATGAAATACTCAATGTAATACAATTATTTATTGTATACTAATTCCAATATTTAAAAAAATAATTGCCAAAGTCCAATTAAATGACGTGCAGAGCAGCGGTTCGAAGAGTTGTGAAATAGTTCCTTGCGTCCCCCAGGTGTAAGACAGAAGTTCAAGAAATTGGTTTTATTTCAAAACATGTAGTCAAACCTTTGTACTGTATTTAAACACGATTGTGGAAAATAAAACATATTCTTAGAAATACTGTTTAGTATTATTAACCCTTTTCTCTTGTATGTGATATGAATTTTTAAAAATATACGAAATAAAAAAATTCTCATGACTTCACGAATAAACCACAGCATGTGTATGGCTGGATGATTGGGTCAATACCACCCATCGAAGTAAATAAATTATGAGTTCACGAAAGCGCGCCGTTGTGGCAGCCTTCCCCCACCACCATGATCTTTGTAACGTGATCAAAACACTCCTATTGTTACGGAACACTCCTAACAATTCGATTTGTAAATTTATTATTAAATTGTTTGCTATTGCCTTTATGTTAAATACTTCCTAGGTTTAGTATTTATGACATTATAAATTACTTGCTCTGAACATTTTTATTTGCTATTTCTCATTAAAACCCAAATAAAGCAGATAGTACACGATTCCTTGTTAACAAATGGGGATTACCAGTCCCCGTATATGTAGTGTACATTTTATATTTTAATTTACAGTACCATAAAATGTAAATAGTTTACCAAAAAAGTGATAATACAGTATTTAACCTGTTGTGTAACCTGTAATAAAAATTCTTTAATACAAGTACTGATTGTACTCAGAAAGTTTCTGGGAGTACCGTAAACGAAAAGATCAGCGGAACCAGGGAGGACGGCCCGCGGCGCGACTTATAAAGAACCTTGTCGCTCACACACGACTAACGAATTTTATTTGAAATTGCTTGGTTATATGCTGAAGATCATCTCATTAGCTACAATTTTGTTGCTTGAAATTTGCTTCTGACCAAAAAAAAAAAAAAAAATGCTCGCTTAGTAACTTTGTAATGTCAAGATGAAATAATTTTTAATTATTTTAAGTTGTTAAAATTCGAATTACAATTTAAAGAATATTATATTTATACGGTCAGATTCTGCATTTAATGCAGATTCCGAATCTATAGGTATAATTGCACTTACCCTATTGTATAGACGGCCAGGAGCGTAGGGTCTATTAACAACCGCGGGCACGGCTTGAGAAACTGACTCATCTGCGTTGGGTCCATCATGTTGGTGGGGAAAGGCTGCCGAAACGGTGCGCTTTTAATCCGTCAATTCCTATCTACCCAGTATTCCAGTTGTATTATTTACTTCGATGATACCACCGTACGTGTATGGGTGGGCAGGGGGTAAGAATCAATTCACGTCATCACGTGTATGGGTGGGCTGGGGGTAAGAATCACTTCACGTCATCACGTGTATGGGTGGGCAGGGGGTAAGAATCACTTCACGTCATCACGTGTATGGGTGGGCTGGGGGTAAGAATCACTTCACGTCATCACGTGTATGGGTGGGCAGGGGGTAAGAATCACTTCACGTCATCACGTGTATGGGTGGGCTGGGGGTAAGAATCACTTCACGTCATCACGTGTATGGGTGGGCAGGGGGTAAGAATCACTTCACGTCATCACGTGTATGGGTGGGCTGGGGGTAAGAATCACTTCACGTCATCACGTGTATGGGTGGGCAGGGGGTAAGAATCACTTCACGTCATCACGTGTATGGGTGGGCAGGGGGTAAGAATCACTTCACGTCATCACGTGTATGGGTGGGCAGGGGGTAAGAATCACTTCACGTCATCACGTGTATGGGTGGGCAGGGGGTAAGAATCACTTCACGTCATCACGTGTATGGGTGGGCAGGGGGTAAGAATCACTTCACGTCATCACGTGTATGGGTGGGCAGGGGGTAAGAATCACTTCACGTCATCACGTGTATGGGTGGGCAGGGGGTAAGAATCACTTCACGTCATCACGTGTATGGGTGGGCAGGGGGTAAGAATCACTTCACGTCATCACGTGTATGGGTGGGCAGGGGGTAAGAATCACTTCACGTCATCACGTGTATGGGTGGGCAGGGGGTAAGAATCACTTCACGTCATCACGTGTATCTTAAAGGTACATTATTCAGTCCAACAAACAAAGGGTGTGATGATTCAATTGTGTTTTTAGTTTTAATTATTCTTATAAATTCCTTTTGTTCAATTGCTACTATTTCACATTCTGTAAAAAACAGAGGTTTCAAAAATGACATTTTCTTGATATACTATTAAATTTACTACTTAATTGTTCTATATATTTTTTTAAATTAATTTCTTGCTCAAGAATTAATCCTAAATATTTAATGCTGTTTGTTTGTTTGGCAACAGAACAGCTTACAGGATACTGAGTGTTTCTGCAAACACAATCCACATATTTCAAGATTATTTCATTACTTACTTCTATCTGATTTATTAAGCTAAAATTAATATATTTTATCTTTTCTGGACTTTACAGCATATTACTTTCCGTGAACCACAATTGAATTGATCTAAGATCTTCATTCATTGCTTGTTCTACATCAGCCCAGCTATCTGACATAGCACAAGGCCACATCATCTGTGAATGAGTTGAACGATAGTTTATATCGATCATAAACATAATCGGTCCCAAAACTGCCGCCCCCCCCTCCCAGAATCGGACCTTTGAGGAATGCCTCCTTCGCCATTATTTATACAATCTAAATCACTAAACGTACTATAAATTTTAACAATTTGTTTTCTGGATGTTAGATAACTTTTAAACCAAGAAAATGCGTTTCCTCTGATCCAACAATTACTCAGCTTCTTGAGCTACGTGTCGTGATCAGCCGTATCAAACGCATTGCGCTAACCTATCTACCCATGTTTAAGGAAATATAAACAACATTCATGAACTGATTTACATGGGACTGGCTAAATGTGTAGCCTACTGCTATCGTACATCTCTAGGCTACTGCTGGGGGATGCTATTCGCGTCAGCAGAAATCGTGACCCCTGGGTGATGCTAAACCAACGACGATTTTGGTAGCTGAACTATCTATACTTTGTGAGCTCTCAGCTGTGCCAACAGCCAACCAAATATTGACCCTTCTCAGGGTCAGAAAAATTATAAAGATATAGTTCGATTTGAAATTTGTAACAAATAAGAATTTATTTAATTATTAGAATATTCAGTCCTTTGATAATTCCTCTTCTAGTAAATTATAAAATATTGAATTAAACGCTAAACAATCAAATATTTCAATACGTTGGTACAGCAGGAATAGTAGAATGCAAACTAACATTACACAATACAATCTAATATGAACATAATGAGTAAAGTCTCTGGGCTGATATCCAGTTGCACCGGCGGTCAAAGGAATTTCCACGGGTCAAAACATTCCTCCGTCCGAAAAGTGTCCAGATGCACCGGTGGTCAAAATCTACCC
Organism: Stictocephala bisonia; assembly: GCA_035578905.1. Taxonomy (NCBI): domain Eukaryota; kingdom Metazoa; phylum Arthropoda; class Insecta; order Hemiptera; family Membracidae; genus Stictocephala; species Stictocephala bisonia. Next base: position 3,304,345 of record JAQJVL010000025.1, on the reverse strand, counting down.
ACCTCACTTATCCCCGCTGCAAATTCCTTCGACCGCCGGAGCCGGTGCAATTGGAAGGCCCCTTCCTTCCCCACCCCACTACATTTCTTCAAACATAGTTTATAAGTGTTTAACAATTTCGCAATGGAATATTCTATCAAACACTTGCCGATGTTTCGTGGCACATACTAATGGTAGACCATAGCAGGTTCTAACTAATAAATATGGTAACTATGTATTTAATGTTTAATTTTGTGTTTATCCGTGGCAACACTAACATCTAACCTAACCTAACCTAACCTAACCTAACCTAACCTAACCTAACCTAACCTAACCTAACCGACTCATGACTCATGTCGTAACAAAGGGTGTGGAATTTGGCACGGTCAGCTTGGGGTTACTGTACTAGGAATCCGGCCTGGTTGGACTTTCCCGGCTCATGTCATAAACAAGGGCCTCTGGTGCAATTGGAACACCCCCCAAAAGGGGCTCCGGTGCATCTGGACACATCAGTTTGGGGCCGATCCCTGACCCCGGTGCAATTGGAAATCTCCCAAGTCTCTGGTGGCTAGATCAATTTTAATTCCATTACACTTAAGTGAAAATTCGGCAAATCAAAATCAAAACTCGTCCCATGTTATGCTAAATAGTCATTGCTTTAAGAGATATAGCACAGCACACGCACACACGCACACACGCTGATAAGGTGTGCATTCCAAAACTGTACTTAAGAAAAAGAATTGCCGATCTTTTCCGTTAATTATATAACGGTTACCATATTATCATAATAATAATACCATAACCCAACATAACCAAACCTAACATAATACAACTAAACCTAACATAGCCTAACCAAATTTACCATAACATAACCTAAACAAACGTAACAACCTAACCAAAGTAGTGGTAGTGAATTAACGGAATAGGTCCAGAATTGCTTCTAGGTGCATACTTATGTATATGTTTAACCTTCCAATTTTAGAGAAAGGCATATATGCTGATTAAACAAGAATAATTCCTATTTAAGTATAATTCCTAAATTAAGTGACCTTAAAAAATGACAAGAAATGTTTTCAGGTCCATGCCTCAACCAAAAAAATGGTTGTCACTGGTTGTCACAGTATCAATGTTTAATTTCTTAAATGTGACCAAAGACTTTAAAACGAACGAACAATAATGTAGTGTTACTAAATTTGAGGCAATCAAAGGGCCTTGGTAACATTTCTTCACTCATTTTGAGTATCACCTGTCGGCTGTCGCCTATATACAAACGTGTACCTTACATTCTGTGTAACAAGGCTCTATATGTTATGTATTACCTTCTAAAAGTGTACTCAATACAGTTATTTTAAATTAGTTAATATTACAGTGAGTGGCGCGGATAAGTCTTTTTAAAGAGTGTTTTAGTGCTATAGTATATACATTTCTTAAAGAGGATGTTCCACGCTGCCAGTTTTAAACACAATAAATACAATTTCTTGTACATTCTTCTGTTCGTGTTTAATATATAGACCTAATTAAAAGTCTCTCCAATTTATTCATTTCACTGATAAAAAACTACTAATATTGCCTTATTGACAACCTGAATGTGCTTTTTCCCCCCCCCCAAGTTAAAAATATAACAGTGATCGCTATTTTATACAATTAATTGTCCTCTCACTCTTAGGCTGTAGAGGTTAGATTTATATCGTTGTAGGTAAATTTATGCTGTCGTTTTTCATTGTTAACGCAGCTAAGAAATAACAAGAAAAAGAAGAGAAGAGTGCATAGTAAAACAAAACACATTTAGATTCTGTTTTATGCAGCATTCTATTCAATTGTAAGGTCTGAGAGAGAGAGAGAGAGGACTGGTTCTTACTTTGCATTGGAAAGGAGGAGTCCCCGATATATTTACACACACATACACACTCAGCAGTGGGCGGCCGGTCTCGTGTGTCAGCCATACCGTCTGCATGACTTGACCTTTCGACGCTCCGGCCTTCCTCAGGTGCTTGCTGCTTTGTTCTTACGGCCGTTACGTGTTTTACACTTCCGCTTGTTTGATAAAATCTGTTCACCCATAGTCCTTGATTCTATCAGTATTCCATTTTTTCTTTACATAACTGTCATATATAAACCGTGCAACTTTATAGATCACTAGTTCTTTATATATTGTAGAGAGTAATTTAGTTTACACTTTACATGGAAAGTAAGAAGTCATCGCCTTGTCATCCTCAATTGTTAGATTTACAGCACTACATCATTATTAAAGTTCTACTGGAAAAAACGAGCAAAATATCAATAAAGGAGTAAATAGGACACTAAACAATATAATTTCGAATGACTTTTAATTTTCACAATACCTAGAAGGCATATCATCTTTGCTCAATAAGTCACATTTCCCTACACTTTATAGACTATATTGCAGTATATTTAAAAAAATGGACTTAGTACACTATTGCCTTTCGAAACGTTGTCAAAGACTTATTTTGCACAACTTATGAATAAACTTTTTCCCGAAGCGGATTAATTATCTGTATACACTCATGAGTTAAATTATGAATGAATAATATGTGCAATGTCACCATAATTGTATTAAGATCTTTTACGTTTAAGTTCAACTTTGAATGTATTTTTAGGTGGTATGCATAAAACATATTTCTAACACTCGTTGTAAACGCGTTTAACTTACACTAAGTATGGTATATCAGAGGTGTGCTTGTGTGTTTGTATTACTCGTACAACGTTGGTCGCGAAGTGCCGCTCCCCGAGTCGTTTTCAAACAAAACCACTACACTCTCTGAGCACGTCAATATCTTAGACTACTTACTTATAATTATTTTAAGTCAAATATTTTTAATCAAGCACTCAAAAATGGTATTTTTTTGTATACGTTTGTGTGTGTTTTTTTTTATTTTTTTAATAGTACAGTATCACTGTTATAAAATGATTCAGTGATTTAAAAAAATTCTGTAACTAATTGACTAAGATATATAATATTAATAAATACACTAAAGTGTTGATAACATTTGGAGATAATATAATCAGACCTACTCATATGGCACAAAGCACCGTAGACAGTAAATTCGAGCTCGATTATGTCGCTGGATAGAGTGCATATTGAAGGAGTGGGGTATGCGGTCAGTACTACAGGTTAAATCTTTTTATCTTTCGATGGGAAACTTTTATTTTATAAATTTACCGTCTCTATGATCGTCATAAATGAACTAAGCAATGTTAATTGTGGACCTAAGTTTAAGTATGAATTCGGTTAAAAATATAAATGAATAATAAATAATGAATCTTTATTGTCACTAGTCATATATGAGTTTATATTAAATAGGCTATCACATGTGCTCTTGAAAGAACATATAAGATAATCTTATATCTAGGATTTACAACTAAATGGATACTACTTAATAAATAAATTTATATTAAATCTAAGAAATTAAAAAATTAAATCCACTTGCGTTTCCATGAACTCACTAATATTATAAAATGGGCGCTCTACCAGCCATGAATACAATTTGTCTTTAAAAACTTTAAAAGGTACAACTGCAGCAGTTTCAGGTAACTTGTTAAAAAATGACATGGATCTAATTTTAAAATGGTTCCTGGTCAAATTAAGCCTGTGTTTAGGAGTAATCAATTTGGTTTTACCTCTAGTATTATGCGAATGGATTTCTTGCATGGAAATAAGATAATTGATATTATGTTTAATGTAAATGAGAGTATGGAATATGTATAAATTAACTATTGTTAGTATTTTAAGTCTAATAAAGAGCGGTCGGCAGTGATCAAAAGGTCCAACACTACAAAGTGAACGAATAACTTTTTTTGGATCAACAGGATGTCATGTGTTCCAATTGAGTGACCCCATAATATTACTCCGTAAGAGATATGAGATTGAAATAGGCCGAAGTACGTTGTTCTTAAGAAATTTTCAGGAAGTCTCAACCTCCATGATAAAAAAGATACTCTAGAAATTTTTTTACATACATTTTGAGTATAAATGTTTCAATTCAACTTACTCTCAATATATATGCTAAGCATTTTGACTGTTTCGATATCTTTGGTTTGAGTGAGACTCAAAATTAAATTTTGAGTTTTTTCAGCATTGCAAAGTAATTTATATGTAGAAAACCAGTTTTGGGCCTGTAGTTGGGCTTGCGCCATTTCTTGTTTCAGAGTCAATAAGTTAGAATGTGATGAAACCAGTGTAGTGTCATCCACGTAAATGTTGACTGTGATAATTGCCATTATTTTTTAATTCCAATTAAAAAGATAAATGACCCCAAAACTGACCCCTGTGGAACTCCTAATGAGACAGTTTTGCAAGCTGACTGATTACCATCGACTGATACAAACTGCTGCCTGTTTGATATATAAGAATGAATAATAGACTAAGCATTTTCTGTCAGACCATAAAATTTAAGTTTATCTAGTAGAATTTCAAAAGACATACTGTCAAATGCTTGAAAATATGGGACCTACACGTACTTAGCCTAAAAATACTTTACCGATTGGATGGGTTGGGCCTCCACCATTCTTAGGAGTATGAACGGCGAGTGGATGGTCCTCCATCACTCTCCTCCATCACTCCTACGAGTATATACGGCGAGGGGATGGGTTGTCCCTCCATAATTTTTACGAGTATATATGATGAGTTGATGGGTTGGACCTCCATCATTCTTACGAGTATAAACGGCGAGTGGATGGTCCTCTATCACTCCTACGAGTATATACGGCGAGTTGATGGTTTGGTCCTCCATCATTCTTACGAGTATAAACGGTGAGTGGATGGTCCTCCATCACTCCTACGAGTATATACGGCGAGTGGATGGTTTGGCCCTCAATCATTCTTACGAGTATAAACGGTGAGTGGATGTCCTCCACCACTCTTACGAGTATATATGATGAGTGGATGGGTTGGATCTCCATTATTCTTTCAGTTTATAGACACTGGAAACTAAATGGCAGAAAAATAAATATAATTAAATCACCTTCAGAAAAATGCGCAAATATTAAATAAAACAGAAGTGAATTGAGCTGTCTTCTCACAGGATTACCTGCCCAATCCCGACGGCTGCCGGCTTGATGATCTAGTCCCTACCGTTAGTTCTTCCTAAATTGCACATTCTCGCACACTAACGACCCAGGCCCTCCTCCAATGAATGTAATTCTGTCCCACACGTCGTAACCTTGGCATTATTATTTCCGCCATGTGCGATCTCATTTTGATAATAATATAGATAGTTTGAACTGGTAGTAGATTGTTGTGGCTTGTGGCGTAGTGTTGTAGTCCAGATACGTGGAGGCAAGGTGTATTTGCGATGAGTGTTACGCTCGATGTCTTAATGTTGAATGGATATTTGATCAGTGGCCATCATCACCATCTAGACTGGCACGTTCAAGTAAAGTCTAGAACGTTTGCCGATTGCACCGATGGCCGAATAATGTACAGTAGTCAACATTGCTCGGTCGGTTCCCAAAGCATTGAACCAATGTTCAAAGCCCTAACGTCTCGTGTCACAACTATGTTCACACACTTCGTTCATTCAGTTCTTGTAAGTTTGCGTCCAACCAAGTAACGACACCACAAACGTAATCGGTACACCATATTTTGGAGACATGACATGATTCGTTCAGGGTGTTTATAGAGTCCCGCACCGGATTAATAATTCATGAACTATTACAGATAAAGCAGTAACACTTGGAAGGTTACGTCATTACCGCACCTATAAATCTACTTTTTGAAGTAACTATAGGGCGGCCCGCAAGGAGTCAGCATAGGACGAGTAGTAAATCAATTTAAAGGTCTTAAGTATCAGAACATAAACCCTCAAATTCGACCTCATAAGGTCCATTCTTTAAAAAATGACGGTGGTTTACAGTTTAAAAAAAGTTACATAGTAAGTCCTTTTCTAGACGGTTTAATATTCTTTTCTTGGCTCAGGTTGGCAAAGTTAATCTTCGTATATTCATACTGCACTTCAGAAATAGTGTTTTAAGGTAGTTAGTGATTCTTCACATCCAATGGAGGATGGTCCACAAGGAGTTTGACAAAAATATTAAGTATAGATCAAGATGTAGCCTACATCATATCAAAGGGGTTGTCTAGCACAGATGAATATCGCAAACAATTTAGGAGGTTGATCCAATACAAAATGGATAATATTTTGAAAGGTTTTACTTGGTTGTTGTAAGATATTTTATTGGTGGCCAACATTTAAGTGCACTAATAAATCAAAGGAAAAACATGCTGCTTTATGCATTATGCCCGTTATACAAATATACATTATAAGGTTAATATCACTACCCTGGTCTTTTGGGTCCGACCGTGTCAAACTATGTACACTAAGTACAATATCAGGAGCCGACGTTTCGGCCTCGTTATAGATAGAGTGCCATCTTCAGGGCTACGTAGAAACATTAGCACACTTAAAACAGTGAGCAGAACCTATAATACTACTCACAGTTTTACGTGTGCTAGTGCTTTTTACGTAGCCCCGAAGACGGTTTCTATTACGAGTTCGAAACGTCGGCAGCTGATGTTGAACATAGTTTGATACGGTCAGTCCCAGCAGACCAGGATAGTAATATTGATTACATTGACCGTGGAAGTTTTTCCAGGAATATTATTAAGTTAGTTACAAACAAGAATTAGTAATTCGAACATTTACTCTGAAAATAGTTGGTAAGTGGGCTAAACATTAATTTGTTCCATTAAAATCTTTGAATATCTGCCATAATGCTATATGTGCAGTAATGATGTACCATGTTTTATCGCTTTGTCTGTAGTCGTTCAGAAATTATATAGTCGATACGGGACTTTATAAACACTCTGTATAGTTCATGGGGATAGTAATTGGAAAATCCAGTAGAAGCGAACCAGCTGTTCGATTCTTTTAGCTACCTTACTTAAGTTGAATGAATTCTTTATATGAATGTTTTCTTCCCGAAGCACGTTCAGTTTAATTTTTTAAAATACACAGTACAATCAAAAACGTTGTATTCCATAAAAAAAAAAAAAAAAAAAAAAAAAAAAAAAAAAAAAAAAAAAACAGTTTAAAAGAATTAATTCTTTCTTATTGTAGAATTTGTACGACTTAATAATATTGTCGAAAATGACTGTGAACAATTAATTCTTAGCTCAACGATAATGATAATGTCATGTAATTTTTATTCTTATACAAGATGTAAAAATTAAAAACATTCTCACGCTTAAACGCCGTATTGGAATATTACTGGGCATTTAGATAAACTATATAAAATTAATTAAAACCTACAACTAACCACAATATACGAAAAATAATGTACAGTAAAAAATTGTTTTAAACATTTGGAGTGTCTATCTATTAATTTATAAATAAAAAATATTAAATCTTCATATGACAGTGTTAAACAGTGTTAAAATAACCATTGTTGTGTGTTACGCCTGTAGGTTTGTCAAAGAGCAGTCAAACATTGCTTATCCAAACCACAACATCTTCCCTATCTGAATGCATTCGTGGACCCATTAATTAATTTGTTTCTGAAAATAATTAGTATAGTTATGCTCGATTATCCCACTTCACTACAGAGATGCCGCTTATCGTGTGAAGTGAAAGATGGCACAGTGGTTGGTTATGGCCTGGATGTTCCTGTACATCATTGTCCTGATATGGTCTCACCTAGACCTAGTAGAGAAATGTCATATGAAGTGCGAAAAAGTCTGGAACTATTTTATAAAATGTTTGTTGGACACTTTTAATCAAGTAACAAAAACATTAATAAAATATTTATAACTTCCATTGTAAACAGCTAACACTCTATTGAGTCTTGAATCACTCTTAGAGATACAGCTTACAGCAAAACTCTTTTCGCTATCTCTTTAAAATGAGAATGTATCCTTCCTTTGATTGCATAAGATAATAACTGTTTTAAGCAATATGCGTGTACCCACGGTTCTTCAGTTCTTTAGGTTCATGTAAACAACAAATAAGTTTTAGTGTACGACCACACACGGCGTATTTGTCGTTGCGTTGAATACGCACCAGCGGTGAGAGCGGTGTTGTGACAGTGAAGGTGAGTGATTGCAGTAAAATTTATTTGAAAAAGAAAATGAAGTGAAGGTTTGAAGTCAACCATATAAGTACCATACAAATAATTCAATGTTGCATACAAACCTTGTTCTTTTGAGATTGGACTCAGTGATGTTTTTTGGTTTTGAGAATTTCGACATTATTTCAACTGTTATCAAACATGAAAGATACAGGTACTTTAAACTTGACATGACATTAAAGTTTAATCTTGGTCAGCTGGCAAGAGACCGTACATTTATAGAGATTAATTTAACAACATGTATAAGAATTATTGTCACTATAAAATAATGCGTATGTCCATCAGTTTTGGACCAGACTGTACAGCAAGTAACTCCCTGCCGCGCTTTCCGATTGGTTTGTTTGTAGCCAGCAACCAATTACAGGAGACATTTAACATGCTGAGCCTCATTTGTTTGGATCTCTAGTAATTTGGTCTGGCTCTCTATTCTCGGAGCGTAGGTAGCATTAATTAGACCCACAGGGATCGAACTCGTCTCGACGTACAGCCAGCTTGTTCAATATAACAACTTCCAAACACAACTTTGAAAATTGAGTAACGGGATTTGTCTCCTTTCATTTAACTGTTAATACATTCGCAACTGTTTAATCTCCTAATAGTTGTGCAATTTAACTTGGTATCTACTAACACACACAAGACAAACGTCACACAACGACATATACACAGAAACTGTTGTTGTGTATCTGGGTACACAACTAACTAAAGGCCATTCCACAACGCATGTGGCGTCCGTGGCTGGATCTTCACCATACACACCGTGGCTGTTGCGATGCTATAAAGACCATTCCACACCGCATGTGGTGTCCGTGGCTGGATCTTCACCATACACACCGTGGCTGTTGCGATGCTATAAAGACCATTCCACACCGCATGTGGTGTCCGTGGCTGGATCTTCGCCATACACGCCGTGGCTGTTGCGATGCTACGAGGCCATTCCACACCGCATGTGGTGTCCGTGGCTGGATCTTCACCATACACACCGTGGCTGTTGCGATGCTATAAAGACCATTCCACACCGCATGTTGTGTCCGTGGCTGGATCTTAACCATACACACCGTGGCTGTTGCGATGCTATAAAGACCATTCCACACCGCATGTTGTGTCCGTGGCTGGATCTTCGCCATACACGCCGTGGCTGTTGCGATGCTATAAAGACCATTCCACACCGCATGTTGTGTCCGTGGCTGGATCTTAACCATACACACCGTGGCTGTTGCGATGCTATAAAGACCATTCCACACCGCATGTTGTGTCCGTGGCTGGATCTTCGCCATACACGCCGTGGCTGTTGCGATGCTATAAAGGCTATTCCACACCGCATGTGGTGTCCGTGGCTGGATCTTCACCATACACACCGTGGCTGTTGCGAAGCTACTCATATAAGGCCATTCCACACCGCATGGAGCCTGCAGAGGCTGTCGGCCATGTTGGTTTTAATTCCATAAGAACAATGTTATTTTCGACCCGGACATACGATCACGCGTATCCAAATTAAACACTTATTTTTAAATGGATTTTACACAAATTGCATTTAATCAAGAATTGATTTGCTGCAAACCCCTAATTAGTTTTATAGGGAAAAATACAACAAATATTTAGTTTGAAGCTTTTATTTTCACCAATTTTTCAAAACTAGACGTATTTATTCTAAATATGAAAAGCAAACCCAACGCGCAATATAATAATGTTTAAAATGACACCTCATACACAACTTTTGGTTAATAAATAACGAAAAAATATGGATTCACAAATAACATTGTTCTTTTGGGATCAAAACCAACGTGGCTGACAGCCTCTGCAGACACTTAATACCGACAGGCGTCCGCTCAATGGTTGCCATCGACATGAACACTACTAGAGAAGTCTGGGGTGTCATTGTTGGATGGTAGTCAAGGTTCAGATGTTGTGTAGGGAAGAGAACTGAGTGTCAGACTTGTCAGTTACCTGAAAATCAGACCAACACTACGTGGTTCGGATTCCATGTAAAGTTGTAGGTCTCATACTTGCCCTGGCTATTTTGCTATTAAAAAAATTTTCCTTTAAGAGCTAAATTGACATCAGATAGTAACAATGACTACACCACTCATCATACTCATTCACCCCTCATATTCGCCCATATCTCTACGATCGGCGTCTTAGAAATTAATAATGAATTATAAATAATAAAATGAATAACTTAAAACCATACTGTACTTTGTAGTAAAATTAAAAAGTAACTACGAAACAAAATGTAATTAATTGCTTATTAGTACATGTAATAGCTACTACATAACTTTAAAAAAACATAACTTTTATGTTAAAAGCAACCCACGTGTTTTTGCGAACAATGGTAATTGTCATAATTACCTAGATCTAGAGAGCTTATACCTGTGTCTGGACATAATACCAGTGCATTAGAGAGGGGACCATACTAACTATTTAATTGCAAAAGTTTTCAACAAGCTGGCAAAAGATCTTGTATTGACCAAAGGTACTGTCGTATTGACCCACCCACTCATACACGTACTGCCGTATTGACGCACCCGCCCACCCATACACGTACTGCCGTACTGACCCACCCGTCCACCCATACCCGTACTATCGTATTGACCCACCCGCCTACCCATACACGTTCTGTCGTATTAATATTTCATCTTATGATAAGGCATGCTTCCTTTCATGTATTTATATTTATATGCACCATATACATGTGCATGATAAATTGTTAGTAACACCAAACTAAAAAACTAAAGCTCCAAAACAAAAAACTAAAACTTCTTCATAAACAGTGCTATATCATATTTAGTCGTGTAAATTTCACGATACTTATAATTAATTGTTAAATAAAATTCTGTCCTTGCCATTTTTTTTGTCACTAACATGAAAGACATTGACCCACCCGCCCACTCATACACGCACTGTGGTATTATGAACATGTACAGTGGTATTGACCCTTCCACACACGTACAGTAGTATTGAACCACCCGCCGACCCTTACACGTACATTGGTATTGACCCACCTGCCCACCCTTACACTTACAGTGGTATTGACCTACCCGCCCAACCATACACATACAGCAGTATTGACCCACCCATAAACGTATAGTGGTATTGACCCATCCACCCACCCATACACGTGCAGTGATATTGATCCACACGCCCATCCATACACTTACAGTAGTATTGATCCCTGCATTATCATAATGCATGATCATAATGCATTAATTAACTTACGTTCATTTAAGAAGAAATTAAAAATGTACTTTCTTGGTCAAATCTTCTTTTGTTTACATGAATTATTAGTTTAACATCTAGCTTTAGTTACTTGACGTGTAACGTAAATATGCGTTTTACATGTACGAATAAAGATTTTGAATTTGAATTTTGTAATACTGAGGTAATATTAAAACGAAACTGATTATTAAACTATTGTAAATAAATATTCTCAATTAAAAATGAACTAATACATAACAGTTTAAGTGCAATATTAGAAAGAAACTTATAGTAAAATAAGAAATTAATGTAGCCAATGTCTTTTCCCTTTAATTACGTACCTCTTTAAAAATACCATTACGCGCTCACATGTTAAATTTTTCTTGTTTACTACCAATCGAATTCTACTATTGTTCATTGACCGGGGACTTTAATTAACCTTTTTAATCGTTCTAAGTAAGGTGCACGTGTACGATTTAAAATGAATTTAGTAGAAAATTAACTTTAAACTTATGGTCGTATTCGCACATGCATGTTTCGAAGATTTAGGATTACTTAGTATAATATAGGTCAAAGCCACCTATAGCCATATGCACGATTCTCAGGTCAAGGTTAAATAATATACTTACGTCATAACTGAGCTCTATTTCGCTATGATCACATGCATTATTCACAGGTCTAGGGCCAGTGATATATTCGACGTCATAACTGAGCTCTATGTCGCTATGATCACATGCACTATTCACAGATATAGGGTTAATGATATACTCTACATCATAACTGAGCTCTATGTTGCTATGATCACATGCATTATTCACAGGTCTAGGGCCAGTGATATATTCGACGTCATAACTGAGCTCTATGTCGCTATGATCACATGCACTATTCACAGGTATAGGGCCAGTGATATATTCGACGTCATAACTGAGCTCTATGTCGCTTCGATCACATGCACTATTCACAGGTTTAGGGCCAGTGATATACTCTACATCATAACTGAGCTCTATGTCGCTTCGATCACATGCACTGTTAACGGGTCTAGAGTCAATTATATACTCTACGTCATAATTGGGCTCTATGTCACTAAGATCACATACACTATTCACAGATCTAAGAGTAATCATATACCCTACGTCATAACTGGAATCTACGTCACTATAGCAATAAGCATCATTTAAATATGCATATGATATATTATATATATTATTATATATAGATACTTCATACTTAAACGCACCCGTCGCGTCGGCCAGTATCCGGGCCCGCCAGCCAGGGCCGGCGTGACCCTTGACCCCCCCTCCACCGGTCACGAGTCTATTGTGCTCATGCCATTGCAACAGTTCTCGTCGCCACTCGCCGCGGATAATGTAATTTATTGCTCCCTGTTTTCTTTCACTCTGTCACGTTTTAATGTGTCTTTATTGCCTCATCTCAGCCCCATTAGGGAATGTTTACTGCTCGAACAGATACAACGCGAGGGATCCGTCTTACTCGACAGAGGCTCACTGTTTAATCCCAGTTACTGCAAATATCGGCGCACATTGTGCAATAGTTATAAGGACACGGTATCACGAACACAGAGTCAATCTGAGAGATCTATCTTGCTCGACAGGCACTCTCTGTTTACTTCCAGTTACTACAAATAACGGCGCACACTATCTGTACAACATAAGGGTACGATATCAGGAACACAGAATCAATCTGAGAGATCTATCTTGCTCTACAGACGCTCTCTGTTTACTTCCAGTTACTGCAAATAATGGCGCACAGTATCTGTACAACATAAGGGTACGATATCACGAACACATAGACAATCTGAGAGATCTATCTTGCTCGACAGGCGCTCTCTGTTTACTTCCAGTTACTGCAAATAACGGCGCACACTATCTGTACAACATAAGGTTACGATATCAGGAACACAGAATCAATCTGAGAGATCTATCTTGCTCTACAGACGCTCTCTGTTTACTTCCTGTTACTGCAAATAATGGCGCACAGTATCTGTACAACATAAGGGTACGATATCAGGAACACAGAATCAATCTGAGAGATCTATCTTGCTCTACAGACGCTCTCTGTTTACTTCCTGTTACTGCAAATAACGGCGCACACTACCTGTACAACATAAGGTTACGATATCAGGAACACAGAATCAATCTGAGAGATCTATCTTGCTCTACAGACGCTCTCTGTTTACTTCCTGTTACTGCAAATAACGGCGCACAGTATCTGTACAACATAAGGGTACGATATCAGGAACACAGAATCAATCTGAGAGATCTATCTTGCTCTACAGACACTCTCTGTTTACTTCCTGTTACTGCAAATAACGGCGCACACTACCTGTACAACATAAGGTTACGATATCAGGAACACAGAATCAATCTGAGAGATCTATCTTGCTCTACATACGATCTCTGTTTACTTCCTGTTACTGCAAATAACGGCGCACAGTATCTGTACAACATAAGGGTACGATATCAGGAACACAGAATCAATCTGAGAGATCTATCTTGCTCTACAGACGCTCTCTGTTTACTTCCTGTTACTGCAAATAACGGCGCACAGTATCTGTACAACATAAGGTTACGATATCAGGAACACAGAATCAATCTGAGAGATCTATCTTGCTCTACAGACACTCTCTGTTTACTTCCTGTTACTGCAAATAACGGCGCACACTACCTGTACAACATAAGGTTATGATATCAGGAACACAGAATCAATCTGAGAGATCTATCTTGCTCTACAGACACTCTCTGTTTACTTCCTGTTACTGCAAATAACGGCGCACAGTATCTGTACAACATAAGGGTACGATATCAGGAACACAGAGTCAATTTGAGGGATATGCCTGCAAATAACAGCGACCATTATCTATACAGTATAGTATAAAGACACGATATGGAAGTTGTTCGCTGGTCACAGCTCAAAGAAGAGCGATAATATGTCATTTTATGGCTATCCATAACTTTCTTTATGGAAAACAATACTTTTATTTTTATGGACTATTTTTTTAATTCATTGAAATTATTATTATCGATATAGACCCCAAAGCTAGGATTGTTAAAGTGTTTTGAGAGATTGTTAAATTTAATGCCTTTTCGGAGGACCAACTAACGTCCACGTTAGTAAAAGAAATAGTACAAAAGACGCTACCACAAACGATCACAGGGATATTCAATTTATATGTAGAAATTAATGAAAAGAATCACTTGTACAATTAGATGAATTAGTGCATATCTTTGAGCGAAGAACTGGGAAGATGAGAGATGCCCGTAGAGATGGATCCACCAGGCCTGGGATGTCGATGTTGTCTAACGGTCAGTTCGTAGCACAACACAACACTTTTGAGAGTTCACACACTTTAGAATTTTGAATAAAATGTTGGGTAGATCGAGAGAAGAGATTGAGAAAAACACGATCACTGGTTAATGTAATAAGAATTATACAGTGTAAGAGAGGGTCGCGGCAATCGCGACGCGAGAACCGAGAGAACCGTTCCGAGTAACATCATAAGTTCAACTGGTGTTTTAATTTTAGGTAGAGAGGTGAAGGGTGTTGACGGGGTTCAAACCACGGGTTACAAGGGTTAGACAATGTCACCTGATATTTGACTTTTGGCAAGTGCATGTGCATAGAGGCCAGTAAGTATTTAAATTTCAATATAGTAACAGGTGAATATGTTATGAGTACGTGAGAAACAATTTATGCTTAAGAGTTTATAAAGATCAGACAAGAGGAACAAAGTATTAAATTACTTAATTATGAATTATAATTAACTATATGTACAATATTTATTACTAAGTACGGAACAGGGATCTTTGTTTTGTAAGAAACGGACAAACTTAAAACCGAACGAAAATAAATTCCAGTTCCTTCATACCATAGTTTATTTTATTTTATTTTTTATAGCAATTGTACAGTATATGTCAAGGTAATGATCAAGATTTAAACTTAGGTTTATGCGTTTGAGGGGTTTATCTGACTCTGATTTAGCACACGGATGTTCTGGCTTGCATAGCTTGACAATGTCCTGACTTGACACCACATATGAATGGTAGGAACAGAGAAGAACGAAACGGAGGTCGTATCCAATAGTACGCTAAATGTCTGTTGAGTAATTAGTTCCCCAGTACCTTGTCAGTCACTCCCGTTTATCCTCTAATTAATACGTAGTTATAATTACGTAGTAATAAATAAATAAATAAATATATATATATATATATATATATATATATATATATATATATATATATATATATATATATATAAGTTATGTTTGTGTTTCAGAGCGCTTTGCACACTGGCTCCGTGCCCTTGGAGCCCAGGATGGCTCAGTTGGAAACCCTAGAGGCCAAGGTGAGTAATACAGTACTAGGGTGGGCTGGAGCATGGTGTAATAAGTGCCATGGGTTGGAGTGACTTCTGGCCGGTACGAATCTTTAATTTTCTCAAATCAAGCAAAAAGAGCTCCACTGATATTCATTTAAGATGTTTATTCATAAGCTGATTTTAACGATTTAAATTTTGACAATTATAATATAAATGTTTAACATTTATTGCTTATTAGTTTTCCCAGTTTGGTGGTGTTTTCATATCAACTAATTTTTTAAGTTAGACAAATATTTTTATGTATCACAAACATATGTGGTAAACGATTAACAATACCTTCATTACAGTATAATATATCAAACAGATATTTTTTCGGGAAATTCGTAAAATATCGACTTATCCGTTCAATGTGGTCTTATGCTTCAGTAGATACAAGATGCCTCACCATTCCTGCTCCCCCTAAAGTAGTTTTAATTTTTAACAACTAAACTTTAAATATATTTAATTAATTTATTAGCACATAATAACATTACTTGTAAAGTATGCACTTTAGAATATTTCTCAATGCTGGATTGTCCTTTGACCTAGTAAAATACAGACGGATATTGATCAAAAATAGAGATGCAAATTCTGAACTGAGTATTTACAAGCTTGGATATGAAAATGCAATTACAAAGATTATTCAGAAGAAGCAGGTGAAATGCGAAGATATAAAAAAACACATAATTTTTAAATAAATTTCAACTGTCAGATGTCAAGCAAAAGTAACGAGTTTCAACTTACACCTTCATGCAAAGGAACGACTAAACGCATTTTAGAACAAGTGTAATATTTATAACTCATGTTGGAAAGAGAAGTGATGATTTGTCGATCTTGTCATGTGTTAGTATGGCTAGCGCTTGCATTAAATGAACATTCAAAGTTAGTAGCAGTGAAGTGGTACACAGAGAAACCGTTGAAGCTACTGTAGTCAGGGCCGGCCTTAGGCGAAAATTGCAAGTGTGCAAGACTCACATTTTATGCCCTTACCGGGGCTGTCTGGGGGTATGGAATGCCCTCTGAGGAAAGGAGGGTTCCGGAAAAGTGTTGAAATGTAAAGTCTAAAAATCAGTTTTTATGGACTTTTGCGCTTTTTAAACATTAAATTAGTGAGGCTGTGTGTATGTGTGTACACTAGCACCAGATTACTTTGCCGATGACTCCAGAGGAATGCGATAGTGAGGCTGTGTGTATGTGTGTACACTAGCACCAGATTACTTTGCCGATGACTCCAGAGGAATGCGATAGTGAGGCTGTGTGTATGTGTGTACACTAGCACCAGATTACTTTGCCGATGACTCCAGAGGAATGCGATAGTGAGGCTGTGTGTATGTGTGTACACTAGCACCAGATTACTTTGCCGATGACTCCAGAGGAATGCGATAGTGAGGCTGTGTGTATGTGTGTACACTAGCACCAGATTACTTTGCCGATGACTCCAGAGGAATGCGATAGTGAGGCTGTGTGTATGTGCGTACACTAGCACCAGATTACTTTGCCGATGACTCCAGAGGAATGCGATAGTGAGGCTGTGTGTATGTGTGTACACTAGCACCAGATTACTTTGCCGATGACTCCAGAGGAATGCGATAGTGAGGCTATGTGTATGTGTGTACACTAGCACCAGATTACTTTGCCGATGACTCCAGAGGAATGCGATAGTGAGGCTGTGTGTATGTGTGTACACTAGCACCAGATTACTTTGCCGATGACTCCAGAGGAATGCGATAGTGAGGCTGTGTGTATGTGTGTACACTAGCACCAGATTACTTTGCCGATGACTCCAGAGGAATGCGATAGTGAGGCTGTGTGTATGTGCGTACACTAGCACCAGATTACTTTGCCGATGACTCCAGAGGAATGCGATAGTGAGGCTGTGTGTATGTGTGTACACTAGCACCAGATTACTTTGCCGATGACTCCAGAGGAATGCGATAGTGAGGCTATGTGTATGTGTGTACACTAGCACCAGATTACTTTGCCGATGACTCCAGAGGAATGCGATAGTGAGGCTGTGTGTATGTGTGTACACTAGCACCAGATTACTTTGTTCTTAAACTGCACACCTCACCAACATTTCATTAATCCACATAAAATAATAAATAGAATCATACAAAAAATAAAATCTTATTTTCTTATGAATTAATTAAGATTGAAATAATTAAAAAAACAATAATTTTTAAATTTTAATACATACATTTCAAAGAGAGGCATTTTTATTTTGCAAGGGAAAATTGGCTGTGGGAATTTTGCTTATTTATTGATATAAGTTACATGATTTCTGTTTTTATTATTAATAATACTTTTTTATAATAGAATGATTTATGAATATATCGGTTTATAATAAACCAATTTTAATCCCTGGTATTAAATGTATCAAAGCAATCAAGACGTTGTGTTTGCTGTTTTGTTTTGTCTTAAATCAAACCATTATATGTCTTTTGAGGGAATGTGCAAGACTTAGTAATTCTATTCCCTCTCTTGATACCTATTAACTCATTATCGTTTTTGCTTTTTCTACTAAACAAGAATCAAATTAAACTGTGTTATTAAAATATGTTTAATATGTTATCGTTTTTCTACAAAATACCTTTTTATATAATCAAAGCCAAGTTTTAAATTTCATTAATCTTGAAATATGATAAGTATTACAATAATAATGTACTTAGTGTATAATAATATCATACTATTTATTAATTATGATTATATTTTTTAACTATTTATCTATAGACGCACATACACACGCCTTTTTTCTATACATATATCAAACCAATTACTACCAACCAAAACCCCCTCCCAAATTTTTGTTTTCTGGCTACGACCTTGCAACCTATTGATATATTATATTCGATAGTTCATTGTTTATTCTTATAATTTTCAAATATTAACTAACTCAATTAACAAGCACCTATTTTATGCGTTTTCTTTGGGCGTGTTGTATTGAAAGCAGTTTAAAAAAAATTATTCTAGTTCATTTAAGTTCTTGTGTTTTACTCTTAACTTCTTAGTAGCGTAATTCATAAATTGAACTATTTAGGAAGCTCATGACATCCTACATATATATGCATAGAGCTAGAAAGAGTGTTAATAACCTTACCAATAGTTATATTTAATAGTTTTATTACGAAGGACCTAACACTTTTAAAGTCAATAAAACTAAATAGTTTAACTTACTTTAAAAGTTACAAAAATATTTTATAGACACTCGGATAGATATTTCATTCAGTGCAAAAATTTGTTTTTCTATTTATCAGCTGTTTTGGGGTCCAATAGTGGAGCGCAAGTGTAGTCCAATGTAAATGTAATGCAGTTTAAGAGCTTGCAGAGGCTGTCGGCCATGATGGTTTTAATCCCATAAGAATAATGTTATTTTCAAACCGAACATGCGAAAACGTGAATCCAATCAAACAGTTATTTTTAAATGGCTTGTTTCCAAACAAATTGCATTTTATCAAGAATGAAATTGCTCGTTGGAATCCTAAATAGTTTTATAGAAATAAAACATAAAACACATTTACTTTGAAGTTATTATTTTCACCTATTTTTCAAAACTAGACATATTTATTCAAAATATTGAAAGCAAACCCAATGCGCAATATGATAATGTTTCAAATGACCCCGCATACACAACTTTTGGTCAATAAATAACGAAAAAATATGGTTTCGTTGTAAATAACATTGTTCTTATGGGATTAAAACCAACATGATCGACAGCCTCTGCAGACTCTTAACCCAGCTGTTTAGAAGACCAAATTAATGGCACAAATGTTCCTATTACACAATATATATATTTGTAAATAATGATGTAATCTATAGTAAATCTTTCTCTGTACTTAACTGTAAACTGTTACACTCTTTTAGATGGCTAGTATAGAGGTGTCACTATCAACCACACCCCGGCGCAAGAAAACGGGCAGTGCTGCCACCACACCAACCCCACCTGTCACCAACAACAACCACCATAATACCCCCACAAACAATCACGTCATAAACACCAATCTGGCCAACAACATGTTCCGTTCTGCCAAAGACGTTGCGCAGGAACTGGAGATGCTCAGGACCACTTTGAGAGACAAAGAGAATGTTATCCACAGGTACAGTAGGAACATTCTCTGTGAATAACAGTATGAACTGTGAGAGGGATGAAAATGTGGTCAGAATGAATGAGCTTCTAGGATGTCCATATTTAATATTTGGGTTCCAACAGCTCCTGAATCCAAAACAATTAGCAAATTGAATATGTATTTAATTTTTATACTTTATAAGTACAGTATTACACTCACAAATGTTGTGAATTGAAAACAAAATATTTGTTTGTAGTCTAACACAACTGATTGAAATATTAATTGCCAAAAATATATCCTGTGATCGAATCAGAATACGATTGAATTAGAGTTTTTAAAGTTTTTTATAACATTGGTAGTATCTGAAAAATTAATAAAATATATAATTTAAAAACTTTGTAAATTGTTAGTAGAGTGTATTGATTACATGTTTGTATATAGTATCTTATAAGGTGTCCCATAAATCATTGAAAAACTAAATAGCAAAATCCTTCAGCAAAAACTGACACTTATTCCCTTCTGCGAAATTAGATTTGAGATTTCCCTACAGCTTTTTGAAATATGACTAAAAATGTATTTGAAAAGTATTGAAAATTTCTTTGAAAAATATGAATCTAGTATTATTTTTCACTCACCTCTTAGATAGATAGAGGGGGTGGATTTTGACTAATGCATTTAATAGAAAAAACATTTCCAATGAAAAACATCCCCTTCAAAATCAATGTTCGATGATTAATTTCCAAGTCATAGGGATATAAAATCTCGAGATTGTAGCCATTCAAATTTGACCAAGTGAAATCCTTTCCAACTTGTCAATGAATCACCTGACATTAATTTTGAAAAGAATATTCTTCACTGGACATTTTTTATTCTATCAATTGAACCTTCTACAAATCCACTTACTCTAATGTTCAGGGTTCATATTCATGTTTTTTCTGAATGTGTCACATGAGGTAAACATTCTAACATTTTGCTCAAGAATGAGCTGTATATTTTTGTTCAATTATTTATGGTCCTCTAGGTGGTATATTTTATACAAAATGAAATAATGAAAAAAGAATAGAACTAATATGAAAATAAATTATTACAGTCATTTTTAAAGTAAGAAATTGCTACAAAAGTGTCGTTTAGGCCCTTATATACTTATATTTTTTCTGAATTTTATATGACATTCGAACACTTAAAAATACTAACTTCTGTATATTTTTACACTGGATCAAAGATCAAATATGTTTTAAAAAGAGAGATAGGATAACCCTAGGTCTGTGGAAAAGAGCACAATTTAATTACCAACTCATTCATGTTGAGTCCTACACACAACAACTAGGGTTAAGTTAATAATTGGGTTAAATTATATTAAATGGTCATATTTCTGTACCATCAACTATCCGTAATTTGATCTTTTACACAAGTAGTAAGTTACACTAGTTTTAACCAAAGCATTATACTCCTATTTTTGTATTTGGTGGCGATAGTAACAATAGTTCTTTTCATGTTGTATTAGGTTCATGTACAATGAGTAATAGCAGTACCATAATGTACTACTATGTTCTTCATCACATATGAAAAAGCTAGCTACCAATTGCCTTATCTCAACGACGTTTTAGTGTATTTGTTTGTATACAACAGAAATACAGTTTAACGACAATATGTGTTTTACAGCCTGAAGGGGCAGCTTTGCACTTCACTAAGTATTAGCCGGTTGTCAGCATCGTTCCTTCAACGAACGGCGCAAGCACAGCCTTTGTCTGAGAAGGAACGCCGAGTGGCAGAGGACCGCTTAACCCGTTTGAAGACCGAGCTTGAAACTAAGAGGCTTGCTATTAAGAATATAAAGCTAGCACTTGAGCGTCTTGATATAACTGAGTAAGTATTGTAATGTTTTCTTACGTCTTAGAAATAATCTCTTAGGTCTTAAATAAACTAGATTTGTTTGTTGTACAGTACTCTCGGTTATTCGAGGTAATTGGAACCGAGACCACCTCGGATACATAAAAAATCGGATAATACGGAGGTTATGGTAAAAATAATGTAAAAGCCATGGAAATAGTACAAAAGAATCGGTAAATGCTAAAGGGGCGGAAGTCAATTTTTTTGACATATTCGTTTTATGACTGAATAATGTTGTTTTTATGTAGCTGCAACAATCGGTGTTAAAAGGGCGTCTGAAATAAATTTACTGTAGTAACCATGGCTACATGAAATCTAGGTTTTTTGTTAAAAGGGCTGAAGTCTGGACTTCCGCCTTTTTAACAAAGATTGGTTAAACAGCAGAAAAACTAATACACCAAATATTTTTAGAAGACCACTCTGAAGTAAAGGTTTCGTACCAAGCGTACTGGAACTATTTCAATACAAATTTTAACTTAAGTTTTGGACAGCCTCAGGTAGATACGTGCTGTAAGTGTGAGGAGTTGAGCGTTAAAATAAAGTCGCCCCATTTAAATGAGGTAGCAAAATGAGCAGCTGTGGCTGAAAAAATCGTACATAAAAGGAGAGCAAAAAAGTTCTACAACCGCATTCAACAAGATGTTAATGATGCAAAGAATAAAATTAACAGTAATGTATTATCATTGGCAATTGACTACATGCAAAACATTTCATTACCCCAAATACCAGTTCAAGAACTCTTTTTTATGCGACAACTTACTGTAAGTTTGTTCTGTATCCATGATGTTAAGAAGAATGTTGCCACCATCTACCTGTACCATGAAGGACAAGCACGAAAATCGTTCATTCATTTTACACTACCTCTCTTTACCTGAAAATGACTATGACGAGCTACATGTGTATGCAGACAACTGCGGAGGGCAAAACAAGAATCATTGTTTATCCAAACTGTTTCTAGCCCTCACCGACTTAAAACGATTTAAAAAAATAAATCAGTTCTTCCCTATCAGAGGACATTCTTTCCTCCCATGTGATAGGGATTTCTCCATCATCAAACGAGAGCTAAAGAAACATGACATAATCTATAGTGTTCATGAAATCTCTGAGATCGTCGTCAAAAGCAGCAAAAGCCATAAGTTCACAGTGGTAGAGGTAGACAGCACTACAATGGTTTACAATGTGAAAGATTGTTGGCCAACCTTTTACAAACGCAAATATGGTCAGAAGAAACCAAAAAGAAGCGCAAAGAAGAAATGGAATAAGTAAGTTCCACCACTTTGAGTATAACTCCGATCAACAAGGAGTCTGCAAAGCAAGACAGGAAATCAATGGAATCGTTACGCATACGTTTAAAATGAGAATGATCTCCTGTGATGACAATGAGCTGCATCTTCCAAATCAAATAGATTATCCAACAGGGAAAGTATCTATTGAAATTCCAAAACTTAATGACTTGAGGAAGTGTTTGCAATACATACCAAACGAACATGCTCAGTTTTGTGAAGAAATTCTCCAATTGCCTCAAGACAACATTCCTGATGCGGTTGAAAATGTTGATGAGACAGACTAAGTATGTAACTATGTATTAATAAACTAATTATTATAATCATTTTTCTTCATTTTCCCGTCTAATCCAACGCAAGGAACAATAAAACTGAGGTAAACTTACCGTTGGTTTTGGGATAAATGTTAAAAGGGCTGAAGTCCACCAGTTTTAGATGCTTTTAACTATCACATAAAATTATTTAATTTTTTTTACACAATAATTTTGTGTTTCTACATACATGCTTTACTAAAAATTATCATCTAAATTTATTAGACTAAAATAGGTGTACTTTACCTTCATGTCAAACAGTTCACAGTGTGTGAGGTGAGAATACCAACTACATGTTTTGCCGTGAATACGGCATCTTCAGGTTGAAGAACATAAAAAATAAATAAGTCCCAGTGGGATGCGTCACAAATTAATTAAAAAACACAGTTTACACAAAGAAACATAGAACATTAAAACTTTTGGTAGGCCTACCACACACAAGTTTTAATGTTCTATGTTTCTTTGTGTAAACTGTGTTTTTTAATTAATTTGTGACGCATCCCACTGGGATGTATTTATTTTTTATGTTCTTCAACCTGAAGATGCCATATTCACGGCGAAACATGTAGTTGGTATTCTCACCTCACACACTGTGAAGTGTTTGACGTGAAGGTAAAGTACACCTATTTTAGTCTATTTACAACAGTTTAGGGGCTACAAAATGGATTTTAATAAATTTATTAAATATGCATATTTAGTAAATTACTCAGTTTTTTTGATTTCCCGAAAGTTTACTTAATAGGACTTCCGCCCTTTCAACATTTACCGATTAAAAAAAACTGGTTTATTACAAGAAAAATACACAAAATAGTGTAAATGTAGTTACAGTTCTGTAAAAAGGTAGGAATCTCAGGTTGTTTTTTTAAAGTTGTACTACCGCAGGATGACTACAAGTTGAGAATAAGTATTCTATTTTAAAACTCTACAACATTCGGTAAAAAACTACAATAAAATAATTTAATAGTAATCATCTAAAGTAATGTCTAAAGGCAGCATTGTGGATGGGCAATTTCCTCCTAAGTTACATTTGTTGACAATGAACCTTTCGTATTTAATCTATCTACGGTCCACAGTAGTATTCGCAACATTCGCGTCTTGGTTTTAGTGCAGGGTACCGTTCAGTCCGATTACCGAGCGAAATTATCGTATTTAACACAATTTGCATTACTCTCTTAATAGTGCAGGGAACCATTCAACATTTAAACGGAACAACACTATCGATCAATACCACATTTGTCGTACACATTGGTGACGAAAACATGATTGATTCATCATTTCAACTTCATTATAAGCAACTGTTAACCATTTACCACTAAAATCAAAACACTTGAAAAAAATATTGAACTATAACAGGAACAACAATAAATTACGACAATATTTCCAATACTGTATTGTAAAATCATGAAAGTCAACATACTAAAACAACCACATTAAATGCAAGAGCAGTCGACTAAGCCAATGGCGTAAGTTGTGATGTGTCATGAGTGAATTCAGAATGCATTTGGGTGGGAAAATTATTACTGTAGTAGAGTACAATATCAAAATATTCACATAGTGACGGCCCTGCAACACCTTAACATAGCACCAACAGCCAATAGAGACACTGATTATTTGTAAAACGATTATATGATAAGTCGCGCTATAGTTTTACTTTTATTAATAGCTTTATGTTTATTTTTCATCGTCTGATGACTAGCACGGTTAAACCGGAGGCTCGGTTAACCAAGATTCTACTGTATTATAGGTATTCTGGAACAAAGGAAGAATTTAATAGGGTACAGTTTTTAATTAACTAATGATGTATTAATTTTTTATATTTGTTATGTATTTATTTTTTTATTTATTGGATGGTGTGGTGTAGCTAAGGCAGTAGCTTGCCACATAACTGTTCCGGGTTTGATTCCCAGGATGATCATGAAATCAGGGGCGCAGCCAGGAATTAAGTCTGGGGGGGGGTTTATGGGCTACTAATACCAGGAGGTCTGGGGGGTATGAAATACCCCCCAGGAAAAGCGGGGTCCCCCACCGGAAAATTTTTGACATGAATGGTTCAAAATTGTGAGTTTTACAGCTTTCTGAGAGCTATTTTTAATCCTTACACTCGTCAATAAGTAATAGTAAATTCATTTAAGTAAAACAGATTAAACTTAAAACTATTTTATAATAATATACAGAAATTTTAAAGAGCATCAACACAAAATTATAGTATACTGCTAAATGATTTAATGTAATTAGTAATTAAAAACACATAATAATTCTTTTGAAATTAATGAAACTGTTATTAAAAATCACTTTAACTTTTATTCATAAAGGTTACAAAGTAATATTAATTCTTCGAGATTTTTTGGCCAGCTCATGTAGAATTTCGTCCTCTGTTATTGGAATCCTTGGATGAATAAAGGCTGAAGCCAGCCCATTAAGCCGTTCCTCTGATGTTCTGTTCCTCAAGTATGTTTTCAGCAATTTTAGGGAGGAAAACGACCTCTCTGCTGTGCATGTCGTTACTGGTATTGTTGCTAATATAGAAAGAAGGGAATGGACTGTGGGAGTGAGACCAGCATTGCAGTGTTGCAAAGCCTCAACTGCATTTTTTGGCTTCCTTTCCTTTACTATTTCCTGCCATATTATGACTTCCCCATTTATTCCTGTCGTTTCTAGATCATAAAATTCCGCCACATTCTGAATATCGTCTGACATGTCACATTCTTTATTGGGTTGCTGTAATATTGTTTGGAATTTGGAAAGTATTTCACTGTGCGTTTCAAACTTTTGCCCAAACGCCTCAACCGTGTTCTCAATAAATGGGATGAACAATGATCTCCTAAAGTAATCTTCAACAGAGTCAGCTGGTACATTGTCCCTCATTGTCTGCCGCCCTGTCATTCTTGGTTTGACTACAGGTATCTCGAGATCTGCACAGAGCTCACTTGCTTTCTGAAAAATCGGTGCAAAGGTTTGGATTGCCTCTTTTCTATCCTCAGCTAACTTATTTTTTACTGTCATAGCAGTCTTCATGGCAGCCGAAAGATCAAGGTTTTCTTTCTGTAGATACACACTCAGAGGTAATGTCAGTGAAAACACATACTCAATAGAAAAGAGGCTGATAAAAAAATCACATTTCTCAATTGCACACTGGAGAAGCTGAGCGTCAATAGCTGTTTTTTATCACTCCAGGTTTTGATTTCATCCAGCGCTGCCAGTATAGGGCGGAGTAACTCCACAAAAGATTGAACAGAATCATGACGTTCAACCCATCGAGTTGGACACATTCTTTTCAGCTTTTCTTTCTTTCGTTGGTCATTGTCCATTTTTTCAATCTGTGCCGATAGAATTGTTTGCCTTTTTGGTGTGTTAAAAAAGTTGTATGCACTCTCAATTGTACCCATGCAGTTTCGCACTCCTTGAACAGAACAAACTTCTGAAATGCAAAGATTCAAGCAGTGTGAGCTACAATGAACATATAAGGCTTTAGGGTACTTTTCCTTTATAATAGCTTGAACACCATTCATATGGCCACTCATAGCCCCTGCGCCATCGTAACCTTGACCTGCCACAAATTGAGCTTGAAGACTTAGATAGTTTATAGTTTTGCATATTACGTCAGCCAAACCTTTTCCAGTCATGTCAGTGACAGGAATGAATTGTAAAAATTCTTCGTGAACTTTTTCATTTTCTACAAATCTAACACAGAATGTCATTTGAGCTATAGTTCCTACATCTGTTGTTTCGTCAACAAGAATAGAAAACCACTGAGCATCCTTAACTTTCTCAACTAGCTTTGTCAAAATAATTGTGTTCATGGATGTGATTATCTCGTTCTGTATTTGCCAGCTTGTGTAAGTTGCATTTGCTCCTGCATTCTCCAAGTGATTTTGCAAGACAGAATCACCAGATTGAACTCTGAATCTCAATAAGGATTTAAAATTTCCCTCTCCTCTTTCACTAGGCTCGTTGAGCAAAACAGGTCCAGAGTCCCTGTGTCCACGGAATGATAACCCTTTTCTTGCAAGAAATATCGCTGTAGATATAATTGGCTTTAATTGCTCTCTGTTCTTGTTTACTTGTGCAGCATGACCTTCATCTAACACCTTGTCAATACTCGGGATGGTTTCGTTTGTTGTAGCTACAAATGTGCCTGCTGTTTTAAGACAATCAGAATGATATTTTGTCTTTTCATGCTCCCGAAAAACTTCCCTGGCATCTTTCCAGTTTTTGAATGGAACCTTTACTAGTTTTCCAGGACACGATCTTTGTTTTCCAACAGTAGTACAAAATAAAGCACAGAACTTACAATATGCTCCGTCTTGGAATGGTGAATATACGAGCCAATCCCACTCTCCACACCATTTTGCAACAAATTTCAAGTTTCTTGGCCCAGACGACGGAAATGTGTAACTCAAGGTAGGTGTCCAAGGGTTTAGAAGAAGTTGTTTCCTAGTGCTGGCATCAATCTGAAATGAACAGAAAATAATTAAACACTGTAATAACCCACAAATGAGATGGATAACGACAACAAACCATTTTAAAAATGTGTTATTAATTTTTTCTTTATTAGGGGGCCTACTAAAAACTGTTGAAAGTATTTGTTTTAAATTGAGTGATTTGTAACACAAAATTTAATTTAAATTTGTTTTATAGTACATCACTTAACTCATACTCGTGGCACCCCCCCTCACCACAAAAGTAGGGTGAGTTGTAAACCAGGCACAGATAAAATTTTTCTCATTGGTAGTGACTGCCCATTGCAATAGGTTTATCGCGTTTATTACTACTACTTCCATTATTATATGGAGGGACCTGAAAAAGAATTAATATGCGCGCACAGGCACGCGAGCGTGATCAAACTTAGACAACAATTAAATTCATACACAATTGATTATTACCTGTTTTCCAATGTATAGGCCAATATCGTATTCAAAAGTTGTTGTTGTAGAGCCCATTACTTGTACAACAGTGGGGGCTGATGAAATATCCTTTTCTATTCTTGGCTTTTTAGCTGTCACGGCACTAGCACTTGGCCCATCTTTGTCTTCCATGTTTTCCAAATCTGGAGTTTTGTTGTTCACATCTACAACAATACAATACAAAGAAACTAATTTTAGGTTTAAAAATTATTTAATTTATCTCTAACGTGTGTAACTGTGAAACTACTGTAAAAACTGTGTAACAGTTTTATAATAATTTATCACTAAGTACTCTTTTAACAGTAGTTCATACACAATGCGGCCAAATATAGGCTATAAGAAAAATGGATGATTACGTTTACCTGCACACGTTAATGTTGAAGATTCCTTTGATGCAGAAGCATCCACACTCTGGCTGAAGAATCTTCTAATATCCATTTGTGTTTCTGCCTACTAGCAGCCACAGCACTTATGAGAATGATAGTCACTCCCGAACAAGCCTAAACCTAAACATAGTGACACCTAAGTGACGCAGATTCGTTAATCGTTCATGCGTTAGGTCAAACCACCACTGCGGCGCATGCACGCTCTGTCTCCTGCGATGTAGTGTTGCCAATCCGAAATAACATTTTATACCTACGCACCTATACTCGCCACGCCACCCACCCAGCCGACTCATTTGTAAACTCTATTCTGTGAATAGTTTGACATTTTGTTTGTGAGTCATCCGTCCCCATAATACTAGTTTAATAAATTTGACTCATTAAAATATTTTTTCTAAAAAAAAAAAAAAATAACGTTGAGCTCTGGGGGGGGTTTCAACCCCCAAAACCCCCCCCTCGCTGCGCCACTGCATGAAATGTTCATGTGCCTGAAAAGGCTCTTCTTATCAGATGAAGAGGAGTCTTTCTTATATATCATGTCTCCTTAATGAAAGCCATTAGACACTTTAAATTTGATTTTTAATTTATTGATTGGGTCTTTTTAAGTAAACAATTTTGATTTGTAACTTTGTACAAAATAGTTTTATAGTACAATTGAGTCAAGAGCCAAGTATGCTTAGGCGCTTTTAAATTATGAAAACAATTATTTAAGACGATAAATTCACCGGTTTAGCTTGACTCTCAGTTTAAATCAGTAAATTTGGGCAGTAAACTCTCATATTTTTTTTAATGATTGCATTATTCAGACAGGTCAGCTGGTAAGGTTAGTGAAGTAGAACCTCTAAAATTCAAAACTACATGAGTTTACAATGGTAGTTCACTTATTGAATAAAGTTCATGGTCTTGTAAGCTGGCGAATAAAGTTTTAGTGTAAAACAAAATACAAAACTAAACACAAGAATAGGGGTCTTTAACACTTGTTTCATAAAATGCTCAACATTTGTCTTGGAGAAAGGATAAATTAGAGTTTCTCATAATATTCAACATCTGTCCCTGAGATATGATCAATTAGAGTTTCCCATAATACTCAACATCTGTCTTGGAGAAATAATCAATTAGAGATTCCCATAATATTCAACATCTGTCCTGGAGAAATTATCAGTTAGAGTTTCCCAAAATATTCAACATCTGTTTTGGAGAAAGGATCAATTAGTTTCCCAAAATATTCAACATCTGTTTTGGAGTATGGATCAACTAGAGTTTCTCATAATATTCAACATCTGTTCTGGAGAAAGGATCAATTAATCAGAGTTTGCCATAATATTCAACATCTGTCTTGAAGAAATGATCAATTAGAGTTTCCCAAAATATTCAACATCTTTTTGGAATAAGGATCAATTAGAGTTTCCCGAAATATTCAACATCTGTTTTGGAGTATGGATCCACTACAGTTTCCCAAAATATTCAACATCGGTTTTGGAGAGAGGATCAATTAGAGTTTCAAAAAATGTTCAACATCTGTCTTGTACAGTTAATTAAAGTATTCTTTGGCTGAACTTAACTCTGATTCTTTTGGTCTTCAAAACATGCTATTTATTTATTTCCATGCTTTAATACGGGTTTAAACCCAATTACATTAAAGCAGATAAAGATGTTAAACTGTTATTAATATATAGTGGGATTTAAGCCATAACATAAATTTTCAAATACATAAACTTTCCAAGGTTTGTAAATGCACAATTTAAAAAAGACTCAAAAAGGAACATCCATCTGACAACAAACATAATAAGTTTTAAAAGTTTATTTATAAAGAAATATTACATAATCAACAAATATACAAATTAAATGAGAGCAACAATAACAATAAAAACCAATAACACAGGTACACAATACGATAATAATTATATATCCTATAAAATTTACTATAATTTTAGCGTAATTAATATTTCTTTTTGAATATGCCAGCCTTATCATGGATTATATCGATATTCTCGATTATAAGAAAGCATTAGATTGTAATCCCTCATCATCCAAAGAAGAGGCGAGGAAGCATGTGCAACTATACAAACATGTGGCAAGTCAAATAGAATCCTATTTCTCTTGTTAAAAGCAGGGATCCTAAAAGAGAGAATCTCAGCCTGACAGCGTCATCTACCCGTCCCTGGACCAGACCATGCATAAACATCTGTCCCGTCACATCCCTCCTCAAGCATAGGCTTTGAAACCCAAACAGATTCAATAATTCACTGTATGGAACTAAATAAGTAAAAACATTGAAGCATTTGAAATAAAGATATCTTAAAAATCTTTTTTTGATTCTTTCCATTGCATCGTTTTTTCCATTGCACAAAGAATGAATGTGATTCCATACTATAACAGCATTTTCTAGTCTTGAATGTGTGATGATAAATCTATTTACCATACTATTAAGGATTTATGGTTTAGTTATTGTTCCAACAATAACACCACAGGTGATAAGTTTCAAAATTAAATTAGATAAAATCACTCTTCCTTTTGTGTCACTCCTGAATTTTGCATTAAAACAATTTTTTTTCATATTTTAAAATTGAAAATGGTTTTACTAAATGGTGCAAACTTCAAGTGAAGATCCACATTCCTTAATTTTATTATAATTATAATCTAATAAACAGAATGAGTTGTCATTTTAAATTGCTGAACTCATTCCACATTATTTTAAATCGAATTACAATCAAAGCTGGGCTAATTCGCTAATTGTAATGCTAAATGTAACACTAGAATTGTATTAAATGGAATATCCAAAAATTTAAAAAGACAAAATATATTAATTTAAAAATAATTATGATTTATATTGGCCAAATGCATAACACTCAGTTAGTTAGGCTGCTGTCATACCATTGATAAATCTAAAACCAGTACAATTCTTTTAAAAATAGTTCACGTTACAATGTTAGATTACAATGTTTTCACCATGCGTTATTTCTTTCTTCAATGTCACCTGTGGGGGTTATAACAAGAAATGTGTGGAACCACTGTCTGAAGCCCACACTCCAACTCACTTGGCGATATGTCTGTCACAACATGGCAAGTTGAATTAATTGTCATAACACCAAAGGTGTTCTGAAGGTTATGTTATAGCTCAATTAGCCACATTAGGTTATAGCCACCTCCACAGCTGTGTGAAGACTATAGTTGAGGCGGTAAACACCCATTATACTGGGTATTGTTGGATTCTATTGTCCATTGTATTGTAATGGTATCTTTACTGATCGAAAGGTACGGCTGGTTACTTATGACTTAGAACAAGATGAAATATGAATGTATATACTTGACACATTCTCAACTCGGAAGATAACTAATAGTTTTAGCTGCATTAATTATTATCAATCTAAAATTTTATTTTGTCTTTTTACATAAAATATATAAAGTAGAAAAATATTTCATTACAATAGATAGTAATAATTTTTTATACAATCTATGGAAAAATATAGGATATTGACCACTTAAAATAACCAACTATATAGATATAGTATTTTTAGCACCATAATCATGTTCAGCTCAAAATTCTTAGTAAAGTTGAACTACTTAATCTCTTAAACACTTATATAAAGTGGATCACATTCTTTCTAAAAAAAAAAAAAAAAAAAAAAAAATTACATGATCCATAGTTGAGGTGAATTGGTGTTTCATTCTATGCTGTTGGGAGAAAGAAATGGGTTTTTATTAAAATTATTAAAGTACACAATTGTATATATATAGATCTTTTTTATTGTTTCCTATAGTCTGATTTTTGGGAAAGAAGGTTGTAATATGAAATATTTGCAGGATGGGTTTTGTTCAAGTAATAAAATCTAGAGCAGTAAAATAAATAATTATTAAAATAATCATAAGATGACCTTAGTACTTTGTTACAAGTTTGACACATGGTCGGCAAATCATAAAATTCTGTGCAAGAAGTTTTCCCATGTTAATATTCTTTATGTAGCAGTGTTATTTGATTTTTTGTAACTTTCATAACTCATCTTTTTATTATTGTACAAAGGTGTCTCTCCCTAAGTTCATTTTTTGGCTTTTTAGGTGATCTTCTCTAAGAATTGGTGCTGTTGTTTCAGGCTTGATATGATGGTAATTAAGATTGATCTAGAAAAATACCATATTTGCGTTTTTGCTCTGATGACAAAACTGGATTAAGAATTCACTGCATAGATTTCCAGACATAATTCCAATTTTACTTAGCCTCTCCCATTTCAGCAATGCTTTGTTCAATAACAAAATAGTGCTTCATTGTAGAAAGGGTTTCTCTGTTCAATATCTGTAAAGTCTAATCATTTCAAAGATCTGTTTGTAATCAGTATCAAGTAAAAGTTACAAAACACTGTGCTTCTGTCAGCAGCAACATAGATGTGAGGATACAACAAGCAGAACTCGAATACCAACTAGGGCGAGAAGAACTCAACTTGCTCAGCATCTTGGAGGAGAGCCGTAACTTGCAGTCCGCACTTGAAGACACTGTGCTCAACAAGGAAGTCAACACTATTTTCCAGTGAGTCCTGTTTTTGGGTGGATTTTATAAATTCGGAAGGTGGAAGCTTCCTGAAAAAAGAACACTACACATTTATAAAACTGTATCTTCACATATATAGAATTCATATTTCACTAATTACATTTCAAATTTTGAAAGCCAACTCGGAGGTGACAATCAATTAGCAATTTGCTTTAAAAAATAGAATTTTAGGCTTAGAATTGCCGCTTAAACACATTTACGTAATAATATTGTATGTAAATGGGTGGGCAATGTTCAATACCACTGTACATGTATGAGTGGGCAGGAGGGTAAGTACCACTGTATGTGTAGGGATTGCTGGATGGATCAATACCAATGTACTTGTATGGTTGAGCGGGAGGATCAATACTACTGTACTTGTATGGGTGGGCGGGTGGGTCAATACTACTTTAAATTTATGGGTGGGTAGGTGAGTTCATCAAACTAAGTAATTGTTTATTAGGCTGTAAATTTAAATTGCCTTTTTTTCATAGGTACAACCTTTTGATTTTGCCTTTGCAGCCTTGTATTTTTTTATGAAAGGTCTTTAATTTGATGAACAACATGACCTGCTGTAATTTAAGATTTTCCTCCGACTCCATGTAAGCTGAAATGTCTTTAGTTTGATGAACAACATGACCTGCTGTAATTTAAGATTTTCCTCCGACTCCATGTAAGCTGAAATGTCTTTAATTTGATGAACAACATGACCTGCTGTAATTTAAGATTTTCCTCCGACTCCATGTAAGCTGAAATGTCTTTAGTTTGATGAACAACATGACCTGCTGTAATTTAAGATTTTCCTCCGACTCCATGTAAGCTGAAATGTCTTTAGTTTGATGAACAACATGACCTGCTGTAATTTAAGATTTTCCTCCGACTCCATGTAAGCTGAAATGTCTTTAGTTTGATGAACAACATGACCTGCTGTAATTTAAAATTTTCCTCCGACTCCATGTAAACTGAAATGTCTTTAGTTTGATGAACAACATGACCTGCTGTAATTTAAGATTTTCCTCCGACTCCATGTAAGCTGAAATGTCTTTAGTTTGATGAACAACATGACCTGCTGTAATTTAAGATTTTCTTCCGACTCCATGTAAGCTGAAATGTCTTTAGTTTGATGAACAACATGACCTGCTGTAATTTAAGATTTTCCTCCGACTCCATGTAAGCTGAAATGTCTTTAGTTTGATGAACAACATACCTGCTGTAATTTAAGATTTTCTTCCGACTTCGTGTAAGCTGAAATGTCTTTAGTTTGATGAACAACATACCTGCTGTAATTTAAGATTTTCCTCCGCCTCCATGTAAGCTGAAATGTCTTTAGTTTGATGAACAACATACCTGCTGTAATTTAAGATTTTCCTCCGACTCCATGTAAGCTGAAATGTCTTTAGTTTGATGAACAACATGACCTGCTGTAATTTAAGATTTTCCTCCGACTCCATGTAAGCTGAAATGTCTTTAGTTTGATGAACAACATGACCTGCTGTAATTTAAGATTTTCCTCCGACTCCATGTAAGCTGAAATGTCTTTAGTTTGATGAACAACATACCTGCTGTAATTTAAGATTTTCCTCCGACTCCATGTAAGCTGAAATGTCTTTAGTTTGATAAACAACATACCTGCTGTAATTTAAGATTTTCCTCCGACTCCATGTAAGCTGAAATGTCTTTAGTTTGATGAACAACATACCTGCTGTAATTTAAGATTTTCTTCCGACTTCGTGTAAGCTGCTCCCCTAATGTGATAAAAAACTGATAGTTGCTTAAAAAAGTACATCTTTTAAGCAGCATGGATGAGTCGAGCCTTCAATGGTTAAAACATATACTGTAAAGCCCCCTCCAGAGTGTTGGGGGCACCCTGTATATTGTGTTCACTATGTGTTTTATGTGTCTGTTGAGTGGATTTATTTTCTCAGGTATGTTTTTTGCTGATACTCTATCTCTCCTATTTTATCATATCTCATTTACAGGGTGTCCCAAAAGTAAAGTGGCAAACTTCAGGAACTGGTTATATAGGTCATTAAGAGAAAATCAATGATACATTTTTGTCTAAAAATGCTTTGTTTACCAGATGTCTGCGATTTTGATTTTTTCACAAAAGAATTTTCATCTCCAAGTTGGCCTAATCGATCTTTATGAAACCCAGTATGCACGTTAAGGTAATAAAGACTTATAAAATTTTATAAAAAACATCAACTTGATCCAATTTAGAATTTAAAATTGGTGGCCATTTCAAATGTTTAAACATAAATTACGGAAAAACAACAAAAAATACAACAAATTACTAAGTACACTTTTTTTAGACAATTCCATCATCAAACTGTCAGTATCAACAGAATCAGAATGAAACAAAAATAACCAAGACACACTGACATTTTTGTTGAGAGGCAGCATAAAAGTCATTGTTAACACCTTAATGTATTATTACTTACTGAAAAGTTTCAATTTAATAAAAACAGATTGGTAATAAAATTGTCTAAAAAATGTGTTCTTATTAATTTTTCATGTCTTGTTGTTTTTCCACATTTACATTTAAAAATTTTAAATGGCCGCCATTTTAGATATCAAATTGGATCAAGTTGATTTTGTTTCTAAAATAGGTCTCTACTATCTTAACATGCATAGAGAGTTTCATTGAGATTGGTTAAGCCAAATCGGAGATAACAATTATTTTGTGAAAAAAATGTGGATATTTGGTAAATAAAAAGTTTTTGGAAAAAACTTATGTTTGATTTTCTCTTTACTTTGACCTATATAACCATTTCCCGAAGTTTGGAACTTTACTTTTGGGACACCCTGTATACAATGAAATTATTACTGATGCACATATTCAAACAGATTTTTTTTAAAAATAGTCCACTTATTTGTGCATTAATTGTAATGAAAAATACCCTTATTAAACGGGGAAGTTAGCACTGTAAATTCCTCTGTAATACCTGATGCTAAATGTTACAGCTTGGAGGTTTTATACATAAGAACTAAATATTTCCACTTCTGAGGTCTCGTTCTATAATTTAGTGGGATAAACATTTATAAAAAATGTTGATTTGTGTAGTATATGGAATATAAATCAAAAGTCAAATTTTCAAATAAGTAATATTTAGTGTTCTGTTCAATCATACAGCTATGTGAAAGACAGTTCAGCAGTGACACTGCATGTTGTGGAACTCATGTATGATCCAAAAAGTCCTCGGTTTGGAGCTGCCCCGCGTGATGACGGGTCTGGCCTCTATGTTGAGTGGGCTACCGAGGACTCTGGCTTGATCAAGGGTGATCGGTGAGTTTATAAAAAATTAATTTATTCATCAGACAACTTGAATATCTATATTTATAAAAGAAGAAGTGAAAAATTCAAAATGAATGTAGAGCCTTAACCACAATAGGTAGGATTTTGGAATGTTAATAGTACCTTCATTTTAGGGTCTAGGTGTGTGCTAAGAAAGAATTTTGTGAAAATGTAAAGTTGAGGTTCAAAAATCATGTTTATTGTCCAAAAATATGAGTTTACACCTCTCCATAAGAAATATATAGCGGCCGATCTAAAAATCAATGTATAGCGTAAACAGTAAAAGATAGCTTCTTGAAATTTTTATATTACCCTCGTTTTATGGTCTTAGTGCATGCTAAGAAAGGAATTTCTAAATTCCATTCCTGAGGGGTAGAAACAACCCCCCAAACGCTCATGGAGGCCAATATAAAAATCAACATAAGCGTAAATCGTAAGATAGCGACTTGAACTTTTTACAGTAAATTCATTTTATGGTCTTATTGCGTGCTAAGAAAGGTTTTTTCGAAATTCCAGTCCTAAGGGTTACAAAAAGTTCCCCAAACATTCCATTTTTTCTCATAAGAATAACATTGGCATTAATTTAATTTAATAATTTATTTAAAACAACTGATACACAAAATCATAAACATGACTCAAATTTGTTACATATATGATTAATTATTGACTTATTTTTTATTTGTTGACAAATTAGTTTGATAAATTGTTTTTAGTTGTACGTAAATAATTCTTTCTGAAGTTTGTGTAATTGAAGTTAACATGTCCATATTAATTTCCTGGAAGAGAGGTTTCATGATTTTCATTTTTTATATAACAGATTATTTTTTCTTGCCTATTTCAAGACATAGTTGAAGCTGTGAATATAGTCTTAGATGGTGAGAATGTTCCTCACCGTTGATCTTGGGGGGAATGGTGCATGCTTATTTTAGTCCCAGTCTTATATTGCTCACAGTTCAGCATCTCGATCGTCTGAGGTACGGGTAGCTATGGTAAATCACGTGTCTAACAACTAGCAGAGGTTCAAACTGTTTACTATGAATGAAGTAGGCTAAAATTACTTCAGTAAGCTATAACTGATATCCGAAAAGTCCAAATGTGAGACTTACGGTACTTCTTGTGAGCTCAAGGCAGTGGGAGACATTTTCCTCTTCGAGTTTTAAATATATTGTGATGGCAAACTTCTGACCAAGTATGGAGAGAATGAAAGGGATAAACGATGTTTCCGGTTCAGGGGAAACGATTTGAAGACCATTTCGACGTCTTACTTGTTGTGACATCAACATCTCCTTCACCAATGAGAACATCTCCACCAAGAAGCTCCTCTGATCCTATGGACTGTCAACTATCCTGTTCTTTCTACACCCATCCTACAAATCCTCAAGCCTCAAGCTTCTCTGTCAAGCTCTATTACTATGACTGATTTTTATGTGTCTGTTACAATAAAATTCTCTCTTACAAAAAAATATGAGAGTTCATCATAGAGGTGATGAAACTGCTGGAAACCTTTTTGATCTACTTCTGAAAATAAGTGTTGGTAAATATTCCGAATCTGGAGGAAAGATCAATTTGCCCTCAGAACTAGGAAATGTGGTAATTATTCTCACTCAAGAAATTAATAGACAGAATATATAATGAATTAAGCATAAATCAAGTGAATGGCTTTGTGAAAGAGTAATATTGACTCAAAAAAATGAGACAGCTGTGGAAATTAATAATATTTTACTAAACTCTTTTCAAGAAACAAAAGTTGAATACCTATTGGTAGGTTCAATTGTACAATTAGATGATGCTGTACA
This sequence comes from Stictocephala bisonia, assembly GCA_035578905.1. Classification (NCBI taxonomy): domain Eukaryota; kingdom Metazoa; phylum Arthropoda; class Insecta; order Hemiptera; family Membracidae; genus Stictocephala; species Stictocephala bisonia. The sequence continues at coordinate 3,266,270 of JAQJVL010000025.1, read as the reverse complement.
ATTTCCAACTGAATTTCTGCATACTATCAGTCCACCTGGGTTTCCACCACATAGACTCACTTTCAAAATTGGAACACTAGTTATGCTTCTCAAAAACCTTTTTCTACCAAAATTGTGCAATGGTACACGTTTACAAGTAACTGCTATAAAAAAAGTTATTGAAGTAACTATTATTATTAGCAGTAGGCCTACTAGAGGAAAATCTGTAGAACTTTATTCCTAGAATCCAATTAATTCCTACAGACTATCCATTCCAATTCAAAAGAGTACAGTTCTCTATTAATAGTGTTATGCAATGACTGTCTCAATTTTAGTCTAACACGTCCATTGCTGAGTAAATATTATGTCCTTTCACATATGCTAAATTTATAAGAGTAATTTCTGAAAACTATGTAATAAATAATAAAAATATAATACTTAAAAACGAGCACACCTCAAAAATCACATAACCCCTAAATACAAATGTATAGAACGCAAAATAATCACATTCAACAATAAAACATTAATTGGCGGTGATCAGCTGTTTTAGTTCATGACGCACTTGTCGTCCGCAAACCGCGTAAGCTCAACTTGACGCACAAGTGCGTTTCCAGCAGTGAACGTGTTAAGTCTCAAGGACAGCCCTTAGATTTGCAGGCATAGATTTGAGAGAAGTGTGCTATTACAACAGACAATTTTAAGTAGCCTGTTCTAGAGTAAGCAGTCCATCAAGTTTAGTTACTTTAACATCAAAAGGAAAGACAAATAACCTAGTTTATAAAGAAGTTTTTCGGTAAGTTATGCTTAAAATTCTTAAATGTGCATGCATAATATGATAGTAAATTGTTGTATTGCAAATTTATAACTTAAAATAAAAAGTAATAATATTAGTTTAATTTACATGCTTTTTTTAACCAACTTAAAAGAATAAGCAATGTTCATTTTAGTGTTGTTTTTCTGAATCACTTTTGATTAATGTATTATATAGGTTAATTACTTTTAATCAGCCAGTGATCCTGTAAATCCTCTTGGATTACGCGTTTCGGTTTTTATGCCATCATCAGATCTTTAAATCAATTTATTTTTTAAATTCAGTGTTTTTTCAAAAAAGTTGACAAGACCATCAAGAATAAATTAAAAATATTTCAACCCCTAAAACATATTAAGAAGTAATTTTACGCTGCTAAACTATATTATTTTTATGTACTAAATTTAATTGCCAACAAAACTGTGTAAATTTCATTTGGAAATAACATTTGGTTATTGATTCATGAGTTTTTAATGTTCAAACAACTTTTTAGCCATTTTGTTGTCCTTTTTTTAGTAATATTGTCCTTTCATATACAATATTACTGTAACAAATCAATGAGATATGAGATATAATAAATAATAAAACTCAGTAAATAACTAAATGTAACAAATAAAAATAAGAATAACAATGAGAATAAATACAACAACAAAATAAACTATTTAAAACTCAACAATATAATATATTTATTTTAAAAGAATGTACTATATAAAATTTAATCTTGTAAATGAAGAAAGACAATTTAGGCATAAGCAGAGCAATGGAATGCAGTTTTGGAATTACAAGGAATCTTTATCAGGGAATGACATCAACTTGTTTTTAACTTTTAGTTCTGACCCTACCTGCACAACACCTACACTAGCAATCCTTTCTGTACCTTCAATTACTTTATGATAGTTCTGTGCTTATTCTGGAATTCTACTTAACCCTAGATCATGAATCCTGGCACTTTGTGTGCTATTTTCAAACGTATGCGCGATCACGGAAGAAGGCACGTCGCATGCTCTTTTGTAAAACTCAATAAAACATATGTTTATCATCAAGCTAGTGTAACAAACTTGGTACCAATCGACACAGAATGTTCTGTTCTGTATATTTCATATTTTTAATAATTTTTTATACAATTTTATAAACGTAGGAATAAAATTAAAACGTGCAACTTGAAATTCCCGCTTGATTCCCACCTGGCTGGGGGTCAGGAATGGGAAAAATAACCGATGTTAGTCGCATAACTACACAATAATCAATAGTAAGAATGAGTTGTACCAACTGTCAGTCTGCAATGAATGAAATACTCTAGCCAACAAAAATAAATTGCAATGTAGTAGGTACTTTGGTTGTTTTGCCAAAAATGTGTTTGTATACCCTTGTTTGCGTGTTCTTTCAAAAGCCAGTATTGGCTCATAACGTGCTGTTGTAAAAAGTTGTAATAAATAAATTATTATTAATTGCGATACAAACAAATAAAAAATTGGGTAGAAAGCCAGAAAGTTCTTGCGTTGGTTGGTACCGTCTCGAGGAAATTTCGTGCTGTACATTGGAAATGGTCACATGAAAACGATGATGTAGAAGAGGGCTGTAAGTTTATGTTTAGCCATCTTTGTTTACACTCAACGCTCTCTTGACCGTTCATATTTACCATAACAAGTGTAGTGAATTGAAATGAAATGAAAGTATAGTGGTAGTGAATAGTATAGTGTAATTAAAATATAATATATTTTAGTGGAAGTGCCAGTGCATAAAAGGAAATTAGTTTTAGGCATTGTTCAACAAGTCCTACCACTAATCAACATTACATTTACATTATATTTATATAAAATCACTAGTACTAGAAATAGCACTTCAAAACCATAATAATAACAATCCTACATACAAATAATGCAATATAGGGCTAAAAACAGGCTGGAGAACTATGAGTGAGTAAAATATTTCATTTTTTAGTGTATTTTAATTTTACAACCATGTATATATTTATGTAGGCACTAGCCTAAACATTTATTTTTTATCCAATTTGATCAAATAAGACATGTAAAAAATATGGTATTAGTTTAGTATTTTCATGATAATCTAAGATCTTGAAAAAAAATAATATGTATTATTTGTGTAAGCTCAAAATGACGCTTTTATATTATTTATTGACAACAATATAACATAGTATGTTATTATCCTATGTCAAAACTTTATTTTTGTCACAAATACAATTATTTTTTTTATATTTCTATTCATAAATATCTGTTCTATCAATTTTTGTTCTCAGAAAGAATCCTAAAAAATTTTTAGAATTTGTACTATGATTACAATATGCACAATTTTTTAAGAGCCGTTTACACAATTTGCACATACTGACTTTTGGTGTATAAATTTTATACTTTTTGGAATATATTCATATATTTTATATTTTCTTGTAGCTAATAGAATGTACTAATAAAGTACATTTAGCAACAAACTACAAAAAATTATACATACCCCTTATTTATAGAAATTTTTCACAGAATTTTTTGTTTCCATGGTAAAATTTTGATTTTCCACAACAAACTAAAAATATAAAACTTTGTGTATGGGTACAATATGACTATTTTTCCTAAACAACTTTTCCTTTTCTGTTCATTGGAATTTATTTAGAATTTTTACATGTACTATTTGATTAACTACAATGATCATACTGTAACTTTGCACGTGTTTTTCATTTTTGCGTTTTATGTAAACATATAAAAAAAAAAAATAAAAAAAATAGTTTACATAAAATGTAACAACATGTTATTATAGTGCACAAAATAATAAACAATTTTGCTATTTTGGAATTATTTACAACATTTTTTTAGTGCTCCTAAGTAGAGTTATAAGTTACAATTAACGTACAATATTTTAAATTTTTTTCACTCTTTTCTAGACAATAATAATTTCCTATTTGTTGTAAATTTTGATGTTAGTATGTGAAAGTACAGTTTTTGAGAAGAAAAACAAAACGATAAAATTGACATTTAGAGCATATTTAGTATTTTTTATGATTTTTACAAAAAAAGCTTGCGAAGTGCTGAGAAGAAGCACCGTGCAGTTGGAAGTTCATAAAAGGTCACCTAGTATTCACCATCTAGGGTTAATAGTTTCCACAAACCCTCTTTGTGTTTAATTATTTATAAAATTTCATCATTAATCCAAGGATTATTATTCATATACTTAGGTTTTAGCTTTATTCTAAAATTATTATAAATATTTGAAAATTTATTTACAGTAGACTTATAGATAAGTTTAGGTTTCATGTATATCCAATATTGGCCACCAGTTTGTCTCTTGAATATTCTCATTCACTTTTCTAGAACTAATCACACTCACTTTTAGATCATTTTCAAGTGTACTTATACTAGTTTTTTTAATCTTTATCCCAACCTAAAAATGGTCAGCTATTTCATCTTCTACAATAAATGAATGGTAATTGAATACATTATTCTAAAGCTTAACATTTATATGATCCAAACAGACTGTACCAAGTTATCATTATAATATTCTATTCTAGTTGGCAATCTAATTGAATTTACTAAACCAAAATTGCCTAAAACATTTAAATAGTTATCTGCTCTATATACTCCACTATTGTATCATATATTAATATCACCCAAAATAATAATATTTTTTTCATCTATAACTCATTGTAGTGATAAAAAAATGTTCTTTTATTTCTTGGTGGTCTGTATATGGTTACAATAAGATAACTACTAGTTTTATATGCTATTCTTAAAGGTAATACTTCAGCACTATTTATTTCTAGATCAACATTTTCATATTGAATATTTTTTCTTAATAGTATCATAATACCTCCTCCATTCTCTGAAGGTCTACATTTCGAAATACTACTATACCCACTTATACCAAACAAGTGTTTTGTATAACACTTTCACTTGTTTGTTTTGTAATAACACCGCTACTTAATTTATATTTGAGTTATTATTCACATGAAGTTCTCACTTTTAATGTGCTTTGAATAAGTATCGTAGTTATAATTCTATACAATTTTTATTTTTTTTTTTATTTTATGCACAATTTTTTACTTCATTTGTTGATTCAAGAAGGCATAAAATGAATAAAAACCCATAAAAAGGTAATTTTTTACTATACAACTAAACAAACAAGAAAATAATGTTACAGTCTGTTGGAGGCTAATGGAAAACTGGTGTTGACGAAGAGTAAAGAGGACATGCAGAAGTTACTTGCAGTCTCTCCTGATCCAGCACAGTTGGTCGTAATGAGACGGCAGTCTCCTCCACAGCTAGAAGCTATAATGAATTCCTTACGTGCAGAACTGACAGTAGTGCGTGAACAAGTGGGTGAGGCTGAACGAACCAGAGATAGTTTCAGAAGTGACAATCTACGCCTCACACATCGCATCTCCTACTTGGAAGAACAGGTAATAAATAGAATATTATTATTTTCATTCACTGACACTAAAAAATAAAAAAAAAAAAAAAAACAATGGCTTTAGCTGTTATCATGAATATTATGACCTGATTGCTTGATTAATAATAAATATATTTGGTTTCAGGTTAGGTTCATACAAAAGGCTTTTTGTTGATTTTTAATTAAACTCAAACAAATGTTAGTAAAGCACGTGGTATCTGGTCAAGTAATTCATCTCTATCAGAACAATAAGCTTTACATTGTGCTATCAAAGATTTTTGATGATGAAGGAATAATTTAACGTTAATGCACTTACATCATGCTTCATAGATCTGGTGGACTATACAAGTGATAAGTAGCAACAAATGCTTATCATAGTCAATACTGCTACTACTATTCTGAAACCATTGTGATTTCTGATTGGACTTAAAATTACAATGATTTGTTTTGCTTCTTTAGAAAAAAGTAAATATCATATTCCATTCTTAGCATTTTGTGCTTGTTCTGGCTTGGTACCAAAATGAATAGCGGGGTTTTAGTGTGTTATAATATTTATTACATCAAACTTACAGCCACAAGGGATATATCAAATGAAAGATAAACTCAAACAGTTTTGTTTGTTGGCATCAGTGCGGAATGTTTCTGCCGCAATCCGATAGAAAGCGCTAGTAGCAAAGATGGCGACTAAAGAACAGAAAGCGTTTTGTGTTTAACAGTTTGCAAAGACGGAATCTGTTGTTACTGTGCAACGTGCGTTCCGGATTAAGTTCGGTTGTGATCCTCCAGGTGATAACAATATTCGTAGATGGTATCATCAGTTTGAAGACACTGGCTGCCTTTGTAAAGGCAAGAGTACGGGACGACCAAGAACTAGTGAAGAGAGCGTTGAGCAAGTGCGTAATTCGTTCACGCGTAGCCCTATGAAATCCGTTCGGAAGGCTAGTCGTGAATTAGCAATTCCTGTGACGACTGTTTGGAGAGTTTTGCGGCGACGCTTGCAACTACGTCCTTATCGTTTGCAGTTGTTACAGGCTCTGAAGCCTACTGACCATGTTTTACGTGCCAACTTTGCTAACGACATGTTGTTGAATGACAATGAAAATTTTCTGGATCTTGTCGTATTCAGTGATGAATCGACCTTCCACCTTAGTGGTCAAGTAAACACCCATAATGTTCGGATTTGGGGTTCAGAAAATCCCCGCAAGATGGAACAAGTGCAACGAGACTCCCCTAAATTGAATGTTTTTTTGTGCCATATCCCGACAGAAAGTTTATGGTCCTTTCTTTTTTGGTGAAGCAACTGTAACTGGTCCCTCTTATCTGGATACTCTACAGCTATGGCTCTTCCCTCAACTGACACAGGATGAACCAGAGAACTTCGTCTTTCAGCAAGATGGTGCGCCGCCTCACTGGCATAACGAGGTACGCGATTGGCTTAACCTCACAGTACCCGACCGCTGGATTGGCCGTAAGGGGCCTAATGATGGCGCTTGTTATCCATGGCCTCCACGGTCACCCAACCTAATGCCGTGTGATTTCTATCTTTGGGGGTTTATTAAGGATCGAGTGTATGTGCCTCCAATGCCAGCCAACCTTCCCGAATTAAGGAACAGGATTGAAACAGCTGTTGCGGCAATTACTAATGAGACACTAACCAAAGTTTGGGAAGAACTCGCATATCGTCTTGACGTGTGCCGAGTAACGAATGGTGCTCACATTGAACACTTGTAGGCTATTATGTAAAACTGTTTGAGTTCCTCTTTTGTTTGATATATCACTTGTGGCTGTAAGTTCGATGTAATAAATATTATAACACTTTGAAACCGCGCTATTCATTTTGAAACACCCGGTACTTTGCAGAAAGAAGATGCAATTTGATAATGATATTAATGCATCGTAATATTAATGATATTAATTTCATCAATACCTCTGTGCATGTCTGGGAGGGTAGATGAACCAATGACACTGTACCTGTATGGGTGGGTGGATTAATACCTCTGTACGAGTTTAGGATGTCAGGTGGGCCAATACAACTGTACGTGAATTAACACCATAAGTGTGTGGGTGGGCGGGTGTTCATTACCACTGTACGTTTGTGGGTGGTGGATGGGTCATTTTTTCAGATGATTTAGTTCGTTTTGAATTTGTTTTCATCTCCCCAGATAGACATAATGTAAACGTCATTGAGTTTTAAGAATACTGTTTAAAAACTTAATCTGACATAACTCATAATCAGGATGTTTTATTTATCAACCTTACATTAATTTTAAGATATTGTTTACTAAAACACGTCATTTAAAAGCCTTCCCACCCACCCTTTATGGGTGGGTGGGAAGACAATGTTATAAATGTGAGGTTGGAGGGTAGGAAAGCCGTCAACATGTATGTGTAGGAAGGAAGGGAAGGCCGTCAATGACGATCCACATAATCTTGATGTATATATAGTAGAGATTCACATGTGAATACCTAGCTACAGGACTGCCCTGATTATGTTAAAAATTCTGTTGCTTGTTATCAGTTAAATCACCCAAATATATGCAAAGCCAAGTACTCCATATTCAAGCTTAAGTGCTTAGAAGCATTTCTAAAGAACCAGTCCATCTTCAAAGAAAAATGTAATGGAAACTAATATTTATTAATTATTTTGACCAAATTTATTTTTTACTCTTAACTACACACTCATTGCGCTCTAAATAGTTGGCTGGAAAATAGCAACTGACTGAAGACTAAATTAATGTCTCAGATTATTTTTTAGTATATTTTCTCATAATAGTGTAGATATAGCTTCCAGTGATTAAAAATGTGCATTCTAATCTACTGTAATTTCCTCAAAATGAATTGACAATGAGGGAATAACAATGAGTTTCTTATTTTTCACTCCATCCTATCCAAGGTAGTAACTCAGAAACATTTACAAATAATGTGTACAAATCACTCTTGCCATTCAAAGTAACTCAAATTAATCTATTGTTTTTATTTATTTATTGTGTAATTTATCAACGTTAAAATAATTTTTAACTTTAGACCTGCAGACTACTGAATTTGATAAATGACATTAAGCACAATTTTAAACAGACAAATGGCAGTTGGACATGTTTGAAAATATTTTTTAATATTACCACTAAATTAAATATTTAAATTAATAGGTTGTAATATTAATTTAATATCATTATTATTTACATATTATGATAATTTAATAAGTTTGTTTTTACTCATTGTTTATAACTTTGTAATGAGCCTAAAGATGACTTAGAAAATGCATTTCATATATTTGACTAATAAACTATTGTTGAGTAAATTTAAAGATGATATTTTTTAAAATCTATGTTTGTATACTATCACATATGTTCATCAAATGTCTTTTATCTTTCCCACTATTCCATTATAATTTTGCTTCTGTAACCTGATTAATAGCATGTAAACATGGTGTATTAATCATCATCATATATGTAAATAAAATATAAAAAACCAACAAAAGACAAAAACAAAAATTAAATTCTAGAATTTATGTGAATTTGCATAATTTTTAACATAAAATACCTGTATGGCGATTAATAATCAGCAGCAACTAGCTATTAATTGTATTTGAAATAAATATTGTTTACAGGTATCTGATTTATTGGAGCGTGCACGTGAAGAGGTAAGGCCTCAAAGCTCTGCTGCTTCTTCGGCTTCGAGTGTGAAGTCTGCCCAAGCAGCTCCGTCATCACCCAAACCAGAGGTACAACTCTTCCAGAAAGGACCTCAAGTAACAACCCTAGTTGCTAACCTTCCAGGACTGGAGGTTGGAGGTAACAGCAGTCCTGCAGATGCTAAGCAAAAACTACCTACAGTAAGAGCACCCACGAAGCCAATAAGTGATGAACTGCAACCTAGCAGGATCCGAACTCTTGAGAGAATATCCTCATCTTCAGACACAGAAAAAATGCACAGGAAAAAGAATGATTCCCATCTTCACACTGCCAGAAGTACAAACTCATTAGATATAGACACGTCACCATTTTCAAAGTGCCATAAATATAACCACATAAGTGATAAAAGTAAACATGCAGTGGATTACAGTTCCGAAACATCTACTTCAGAGCGTAAACCACACCGAAGACACACTGAAAGCCATCAAGCACAACTTGAACAGCGGCAAAGGCATCTTAGAGATGCAAGAAGTTCGCTTTTTGACTTGGCAGAAAAAGATAAACTCAATGGAAAAATAGATTTTGATTCTCAACCAAATTACAACAGACCTAGCTCCTGTCAGTTAATTTCTAACAAAGGAGATACTATGAGTCAAAAGTCTTTGGATTACAGTTCTGAATCTTCCTCCAGGTACTATAAAAAACATTCAGATCCAAGAGTTTCAAGACCTGTGCCACCAAAAAAGCCTCTTAGATTATCTCTTCACAGAGCCACAAGTTTGCAGTCTGTTGAGACTAATGATAAGAAACCAATGAAGCGAAATCATAAAGGTGAGAAACCTCAGTCAGGATTCCTTTGGCCAACGTCATTGCATACTGCACCTTCATATCGCAGCAAATCTAGTCTAGGGGAGAAATGGTGCTAAGAATCATTCCTGAGATAAAAAAAAAATAATGAATTTGTAGAAACAATACACATCTCAGATTGAACTATATTTACTATAAAGTATTTTGAAATGAATAGTTGTGATTTCTGTTTTAAATATCTTTATGAATTTTTTCTTGTGTTAGAGTTTTTACTAATGACAATTATTTAATAATTTACACCTCATTCAACTAATTTTCTGAAAATATATTTAAAAATTAGTAATGTTATAACTATTTCATTTATATATATCTATTTAAACGATTGAAATTGTTGGTGATGCACAGCCTTAATAAATATTTAAGGTATGTTTTAAAGTAAGTACCATTTTGGAAAAGACAAAAACACAAGCAGACATTTTTCAAACAAATGTTATTCAAGTGAAAGCTTATATTCAACTCTTCTTTTTGACATGATTAGCATCAATATTGAGGCACTTTTTATATTGTTGGACCAGCTTCCATTCTTAAAGAATGTTCCCACTTGATAAGATAGTCACTGCAGCAGCATGGTCGGTTTGACTTTGTTATCATCCTTAAAGCAGTGTCCAACCAGATGCATCTTCAAATGCAAAAACAACTAGTGACTGCGCTACATCAGGACTGTATGAAAGGTGGTCCAATTGTTCCCAGCCAAATAATATGGATACTCAGTTGATTTTCCATATGTAACCAGGCATTATCATGGAGCAAAACCACACTCTTACTCAGTAAGCCAATTTTCAAGTGTGGCGCAGTTTTTAAAATGTTTACAGTAAGCAGCTAAATTGATCGTTTCTTTGTGAGGCTGAAAAATTCAACAATAGCATTCCCTTTCTATCCCAAAACACTATTCATGATTCTTGAACAGAAATTGTTTGTTTGAACTTCTCTTTCATTGGAAATATTGAATGTCCCCATTCCATCACTGCTTCTATTCCGGTGTGACTTAGGCTACCCACATTTCCAGTTTAAAAAAAATCATCCCCTAGTTACTGAAGCGTTCCAGAAAACTCTATGCACAACTTAACGAGAGCATTGACACAACTTCCAATAATTTAACCGTTTGATTACAGTTTCATAGAGAACACTTCTTGAGACTGCAGGAAACTCTTTAGATAAATATGAAATCATAAATTATCTGCTTTTTTTCACTTTATTGCCCACTTTGTAAGTCAAATTGTTGGTAATAACTGAAGGTTTGCCCACTTCGTTCTTCATCATAAATGTTTGGGCGACTATCTATAAAGACCTAAACATGTTTCAATACCATTCCATTGCTCATGTTGCGTTCACCATAAACCTCACTGATTTAGTTACGAATTTCATCCACCTTCAACCTTTAGCACTACGAAAATGAATACGGTAGTCACTTCGCAGTCAGTAGGATTCTCAATCATTAGCAGAATTTTAATAACAGACAAACAAGAGTAAACACAGTCTCATGACTCCATAGTGTTGTCTGTAACTTCCCAATTAATATATATACAGAGTCCACTTGTGTAAAATCCCGCAGCTGAGCTGTAGCAGACTTACTTGAAAAAGGTACTTTATAAAAACATGCCTTTTATATGTTTTCCATAGTAACAGTTTTCCCAAATGTTATTTGTTATAATTAGAAAATAATTTTCAAATTAATTTAATAAAAGCTGTAACTGTACAATTAATTAAATACATAGTTAATGAATTTAATAGTTATAATACAGTCTTTATCAAATAAATTATATATATAAAAAAAAAAAATACTGATCAGTTGCAATATAATTATTTTCTCATTGTTAGTTTAATCAATCTTGTTAAGTTGTATAGTTGTAAATATTACGTGATAAGGCTTTTCCTAATTAGAGAATATTTTTGTGAACCTTGCCAGATATTATAAAAATGTTGACACAATTTAATGTATAAAGCTTTAAATAAACGTTATTTTTCAATCAAATGCTTGTAAATTGTACTCAACTCAATACATCTTAACTTCTACTGACAATCCATAAAACAGTTTCAGTTTCAAAATTATAGCATTAAAATTAGTTTTAAAAAATTGGTTATTGGTATTAAAAACTTACTATTACTTTAATGTAAGAATGACATATTTCTTTAATCTTTTTTCTTGATTATCAAAGCCTTCTTGTAATGTATATGCTGTTTATTGATAGTAAATTTAGGAAAACTAAAAATATATCCTTTAATTTATGATTTGCTGGGTATAATATTTCGTTTATTATACTTTGAGGTCTATTTTCAACTAGAAAACTACAGAACGTGAGAACTTGTGTTAATTCTTTCCACTTATATGTTTTTTAACACAACCAGCAATGAAATAGTGATAACTATTAACATAAAAATCCACTTGATGAGATTATTGTGGCAGCCAGGAAGATGTTCCTCTCTTATTGCTGAATAAAGTCTAATCCTCAGTCATGTTTACTCCACAATCCAGCCCAGGAGCAGACATTTCCCTACAAAGAGGACTGAACTTATATTATAGAAAGCTCTTTGTTAATATCACTATGAAATTCCAAATTGTTTTGAACTAGAATGACAAATTTAGTGAACAAGAAAATGGGATAATAATTTGGAATTATGAATAATTATAAAACTATTCAAGGGTTATATTCAAACATTGACTGAGTTTGTTTTGTGCGACAAATGCACAAACTAACCTTAAGTAGTTTTTCATTCCAGTAACTGAATCTGCAGATGAGCCTGTCTACTAATTAATATTATTTATTTTTCCTATTTTTTTTAGTAAATGATAGGTGAAAGACTTTGAACAGTGTTACACTACGTACTGATTCAACAGGGTGGTCCGTCAATCGTCAGTCTTGCTACTGTTGACTATAGAAACAAACTGTCTGTCCAAGGCAGAAGTTGGTCACGGCCATGGTGCTCGGCAGCTGAGGTATGGAGATTCAACAGGGTGGTCCGTCAATCGTCAGCCTTGCTACTGTTGACTATAGAAACAAACTGTCTGTCCAAGGCAGAAGTTGGTCACGGCCGTGGTGCTCGGCAGCTGAGGTATGGAGATTCAACAGGGTGGTCCGTCAATCGTCAGTCTTGCTACTGTTGACTATAGAAACAAACTGTCTGTCCAAGGCAGAAGTTGGTCACGGCCGTGGTGCTCGGCAGCTGAGGTATGGAGATTCAACAGGGTGGTCCGTCAATCGTCAGTCTTGCTACTGTTGACTATAGAAACAAACTGTCTGTCCAAGGCAGAAGTTGGTCACGGCCGTGGTGCTCGGCAGCTGAGGTATGGAGATTCAACAGGGTGGTCCGTCAATCGTCAGCCTTGCTACTGTTGACTATAGAAACAAACTGTCTGTCCAAGGCAGAAGTTGGTCACGGCCGTGGTGCTCGGCAGCTGAGGTATGGAGATTCAACAGGGTGGTCCGTCAATCGTCAGCCTTGCTACTGTTGACTATAGAAACAAACTGTCTGTCCAAGGCAGAAGTTGGTCACGGCCGTGGTGCTCGGCAACTGAGGTATGGAGATTTCCTCTCCACTACTGAAAACCCTACATGTGCTAATTAGAACATGCAGACCGCTTACTGTCCGGCTCAATTATAACAGTAGTTTTGAAATCAAAATTTAGTTTGTTCTGTATTTTATCAAACTAATTAAACTAAAGATTTTGTATTTAGTTTTTTAGCTAAATCTACTATTATTTTCCTCATTCATTGCTATAATTTATTTATTTTAGATACTTATATACACAGAGGTGCCCATCCCCCCCAAGGTCAAGAGCGCAAATCCCCCCCATTTAGGCCTGCCATACCGGGGGGTCCGGGGGGTCCTCCCCCGGAAAATTTTTAAATTTTAGATGCAAAAAAACGTGTTTTAGACTGTATTTTGAGCGTTAGTGTGGGAGCGTCCTGCCTGCACTCCGGACCTTGCAAGGCGAAAATTCGGACAAAACCCTTTGTTAAAATGACTCCTTTCCTCAAGATTTTGTTGAAAAATAGCTGTTTGGCTTGTAGAAATTTATGAAAAATTGCCATTTTTATCTTCCCAATTTTTCTAAATTTAGGGGGGGGGGGCTCAAGCACCTTGAGCTCCCCCTTATACACGCCACTGACTTAGCCACCTCTCCCCTTCCAAGATAAATTCAGGAAACATATGACACTATTTTAAACAAAATAGTCTATAATTAAGAGGATAAACATATATTTTCCAATACGAAATCATCTACCAATAATGAATGAAGTTAAAAAATTAATTACAACTCTTACAAGAAAAAAAAGATAAACTTTCTACAATGTTGTAGTCTACAACAGTCTACAATGTTGTAGATGAATTTAGTTGGATCTTTTGTACAACAGTAGTTTTCTGCGTTGCGTGGTTGTCTTGGCAAATGCTTCAATTATTTCATTGTTGTCTATGTTTTCGAGAATATCGCCATCACAAGATAAAACGAGAAGGTTTGACAACCATGAGTCCCCCATACTGCTCCTAAGGCGGGTTTTTATAATTCTTAGTCTACTCATCGTTCGTTCGGCAGAACAACTAGTTACTGCAAGTGATAGTAATATTCTGTACATCACGGTTAAATTTGGTAAGGACGACAGATGTATCACACACCTGTATGGCTTAACAAAGCCCCTCAAGATCCATCGATCTAGCATCCTTTTATCATCATCATCTTCTTCTCTTTCTTCATCTTCACTGTTGACTTCTTCGGGAACAGGTTCTTTACATATATCTGACACATCTATATTATCTTGAGTTACCTTGTATATTGGCGAAAATGTCTCTAGCTCTGAAGCTACAAGGACTTCATCTAGCTCGTAATACTCGCAAAGATTTTTTATCGATTCGGCAAGGAATTGTGCACCTCCTTCAACCTCTTTGGAAATTTTCAGGACTCCTCCATGAGAAAAATAGGACATCTGTCCCAGTAACTGTGTTGACAGCTCAGGAAAACGGTCGTTGACTTGTCCAATTAACGAATCTAGCACTGTAAAATATGTCTCTACTTTCATTCGCTTTGCTGGTTCTTCTTGAGGGCTTTCATCGAGTGACAGTTCGTCCATGAATCGTTTTCTTTTACGGTTTCTTGGCATGGGTAAATCTGAAATGTTATGATTTGATAAAAATGTGTCAACTGAGCCCCGCACAATCTCCCATTCCTCTTCACTTCTTAGCTTCTGTAGCTTAGCTTTTGCGTCATTCATGACTGCTGGGACAACTCCATAGTCAATCGATTTGGCTTGCAGACACGTCGTGATTGGGGACAGTATTTTAAAAATAGCTGTTGCTATGTGCATTGCACAGATGTTTGAATAATCTGTCATGCCTTTTACAAGTCCATTGGCCAACGCCTTTGTTTCTGTGTCGGATTTCTTGTCTTCAATAATATCTTCAAGGGTCTTCTTGATTGCTGTGAAGCAAGAAAACACTGTTTTTAGTGCTTCAGATCTGCTTGAACATCGGGTGGTTTGAACTCGTTTCAGGCTCTTCTTTTTATTTTTCGAACAACCTTTGGCCAAGTTTTCAAGAAACATATGATGTCGTCGATGTCCTGACATGTAGACATACATTTCCTGAAGAAGAGAAAACATATTTCTCATGTGTGGACTAATATCAATTGACTTTTCTACAACTAAAGCCAGTCTGTGAGAGCAACACCACACGTAGAGAGCTTTTGGACATTCTTTCAGCACCAGTGATTTCAAGCCAGTATACCGGCCTCTCATGTTGCCGGCCCCATCCATACTTTGACCAACCATGCCACTTAGGTCAATCCCCAAGGTTGTCAAGGTTTTAAGTAGCTCTTTAGCAAGATTTTCCCCGGTAGTGTCACCACATGTGAACACTTTAACTAACCGCTCCTGTGGGTTTACTTCATTTTTTTTATTTCCACTTATATCCAAGTGTTCCACATAGCGTACAAGAACTGCAGTACATTCTTTTTTGCTGATGTCCTGTGTGGAATCCAGAATAACAGAATAAGTATTGCTATACTTAATATCACTAACTATTCTCTCTACCACCAGGTCATTCATCACATTTATCAAATCATAAATATTTCGGTAGCTCAGAAAGTTGGAACCTAATTTCCCATGTTCGCTTTTGCTTTTTTCAATTTTATCATAATAAACTCTCACATCAGGATTATATTTTGCGAGCAGTTTAAACAGTTTGATCAGCTTCCCTTTAGAAAAATCTTTCTTTCGAAATGCTAACATTTCTTCTGCCAAGTAACGACAGCAGTCTATTATTGCTGACAATACTTCTCTGTTGTGATGTACACGATCGTCATGTACTTGAGCAAGTGAATGGTTGATTTTTTTTGGGAAATCCACTGGATGCGTGCAATTTGAGAGGAAATGTGGGCTTTTGACTTCTCATGTTGCTCAATGTGTTGTTGTCCATGACGGTTGATCCATACCTTACAGGCAGTTGTTGCCCATGAGGTCCTATTGCTTGGTAAAGCAAATAATGTGCAGTGCAAACAAAATACAGAGTCATTCTTAGTGCTATAAACTAGCCAGTCTCTTGATTTGGTAGAGCCGTTTGATAATGTAATAAGCTTCCAAGCAGGGTTAAATTTTCTACCACTGGTTGAAGGGAACACCATAGATGACAGTGGCTGATTTTCTAATTTTAGGCACAAATTTATTTCTTCTGAACTTAACTTGATGTTGGCAAAACCAGCAGGGTCTTCAAAATTCTGAACTCCCAACACAGCTTCCTCCGATTGCGTAATATCTGAGTGCGTAGTCTCACGATGATCCTCAGTTTGCATCACATCCAAATCTTCATCCTACGATACTTCTAAATTTTTCAAAGCTGGTGAGATTTCAGAAGCAGAACGGCTGGTAAGGAGTCTTGAATTATTTTCTTTGAGGTCCACATCAATCTCATCAAAATCATTTTCCGTAGTGGT
This sequence comes from Stictocephala bisonia, assembly GCA_035578905.1. Taxonomy (NCBI): domain Eukaryota; kingdom Metazoa; phylum Arthropoda; class Insecta; order Hemiptera; family Membracidae; genus Stictocephala; species Stictocephala bisonia. Next base: position 3,249,673 of record JAQJVL010000025.1, on the reverse strand, counting down.
TGTGGCTGGAAGATCCATTGATATGGAAGTCAATGTTGACGTGACGTCCGTGATCTCTTCATTTCGATCCAAGCTGAAAAAAATAATTTGGTTTCAAACTCCTATTCACCGAGAAAAATATGTATTTGAACCAAACCAAAATTTGTTGAAACAAATAAATAATCTATTCAAAATAGCGCAAAAAAAGTATTTGGTTGAATTTATTCAAAATATTGATTTGTTTGTATGTTTGATTAAAAAAATTTGTTAAAAAATGTAATATATTTTTATTTAAAAGAACTCAAATATATACTTGGTTTAAACAAAAATTTTATTTGACTGTGTCATTTTATTTTACCCTAACAAAAAATTTTTTAAATCTAAATATAATTTGTTTTACAATAAATAAACCTATTTATTATGATTAAATAAATGAATTTGGTTATTTAAAAAAAATAAAATGAACAAACTTTTGAGCAAACACTTGCAATCGTGGGTGGGAATTGAAACCTCAACCTTTGGATTACGAAGCCGTTACTTTACCACTGCGCCACTTGTAAGTGGAAAGCTAGACCACTTTATTTTAGTATTGATTTGCTTAGTATAATAAAGGTATACAGCGTACCTACATAATCAGTAAACTGATTCACAAATAAAAATACCAAAACTATAAAGAACATTTTTTTAACTCTAACTCACTTAGGCCTACAGTAGGCCTATGCATACATTTTGCGCCTAATTTCTTCAAAGTCCTGGGATTAATAAATACCTACCATAATTATACTGATGCATAATTTAAATATAAATGTATATTGTTTAGGCTATTAATAGTAGGTCATTATTTCTTAAACTTTGTTATTTCCAGAAAATGTAAGGTAAGTTTTCGTAGCGTGACACAAATAAGACACTAACTTATCAGCCTCTGGTAATATTATTAAAGATTTTACTTTGAGGTGAAACCAGATAAATTACTTAGCTACCTTTTATCCAATGATTCGATGACTTGATCCATTGAACTTGGTGTTGGAGGGTTGGGATGGACATACTTCACCCATGGGCCGTCTTGGGTTTTCACTTCTACTATTTTAAAGTTGATTGGAATGTTGTGATTAAATTTATACAAATGTTTCTTCTTACAATGGTCCAACCACTTGTCCTGTCTATGAACCGTGTTGCACAATATTTCCAAACACTTATATTTATAAAGTTGTTTCAGTTTCATCGGCATTGCTTTTTCACTGCTAGACAAATAGAGCACTGACAGTGACAGCAGGTTGGTATTGCCCCCTCCCGCACTCATGGCTAGCAGGCTGCCATCTATGATAATCGCAGAGCAAAATATCCACCACTTCCACCCACTCACGGCTCACTCACTCAAAGTACTGTTGCGTCGTTACGGAACTTGCCTAATGTTAATAATGAATAGCCAAAATTCAGTTGTGGTTGTTATTAGTGTATGAATATAACCAAAAACATTTTAGGGCTAGTTTTAAAAATAGTTATAAAATTTCAATATGTTTAATAAAATCCCCCCCAAAAATCCCAGAAGCGCAAGTGCGCTGCTGTCCCCCCCTCTGGGCACCTCTGTATATACACGTTAATGATAATCTCACTAAAAAAAATATGTTAAGAAAATTCATCATTTTTCCCCACTTAACACACTACTGATGGACTAAAAACAAAACCTTCAGTTAAAGTTATATTGTTTGACATTTGTAGCCATTAGATTGCTTGATATATATATATATATATATATATATATATATATATATATATATATATATATATATATATATATATATAGAACCAGGGCCGCCCAGAGGGGGGGGCAAAGGGGGCAAACTGCCCCGGGGCCACACAGACTTAGTTCACAGGGGGGGCCACATTTCATACAACAAAAAAGAAAATACTTAATAAACTACTAGATAAGAAACGATTCAGGCCTGTATCAAAATATCAAAAGTGATATTAGGCCAGATAAGTCTTCCAATTTAGCTTTAAAACGTTTAAACTAAACCATTGGTTTTATAGCAACCAGGGAGCCTTTTGGAGCAAGTTGTACACTGGTCTTTGAAGTTTGTCAGCGGTCGACATAGTGGTGTGACAGCATACGCTCTGGTTGGTGTGTGACTGCAACTGTACCCCTCGCCAGTTGTCTTGTTTCCAAACAGGTGTAAAGGCATGCAGCTTGTGAACACACCAAAATATAAATTCCAGTTTGCGAACGTATAAATATACTTGAGTGGTGTGGACAGTGGGCCACCTCTATAAGATGTCCTGTTTTCGTACACTATTTATATAAAACATGTCAAAAGACCCACTAACTTTACATTTGTATTACACAAACTCCGTTTTTGGACGTGTTTAATACAAGGTGGATAAGAACGTTTCTGTATGTTTTATTTTTAAACTTTAATTTCAAAAGTATATACTACTTCAAACAAAATTGTTATACTTGTCCTAAATTCAACTCTATCTTGGCTTTTAGTGGTAGGAAAATCAATCGCTTGGTCACGTTATTATCCTTACAAAACCATTAGTTATGATATATTACTATTATAAACTTAAGATAATACAGCAATTGCGAATTAATTTGTATTTGTAGTTGTTTGTTGATTAAGCTTTTATCCTTATTTTGTATTTTTTGACAAATTCTGTTTATGTAGATAAATAATCTTGATTTAGTGTTTCAAAAATCCCTTGACCCATCGTAGCAAAATAGATCTATATAATGTGAAAACGAGTGATCAGTAACCTGCGGCCTAAAGTATGCAAATTAATAAATTGTAATAAAAAAAGTGGAAGCCTAAGAACAACACAATTAAATAAGCAAACAAAATTACAGTAAAAACATTTTAAAAATCTGACATTTTAAAAAGGTTGAAAAGTCTTATGAGAAAAGGTTCTTACAAACTTGGTTTCAAAGCAGGTAGAAGGCGGCAGCTCTCCGTTCGAACGTGGTAACGTTGCACTCTTTCCCGGCACTGATCAGCAAATTTTTCAATATATGCACTAAATTTAAGAAATATTAGTCGTATTTCAGTAGTAACTGTGTTTGGCACCTAAAAAACCCGCAGGCAAAATATACAATGTTGTAACAACGTGGCTGGAAGAGTTCAATTAATTGTCATGAAGGGTAGATCGGGGACATCGTCAATCATTAGTCTGTTTGTTTACTGTCGTTCAGTAAAGAAATATTTTGTTATTGTTGTATTTTATAGAGTGATATTTCTGTAATTTAATGCGTTCTTTTGGATTTCCTAGTAAACTACTATAATTATCAATTAATTTAATTTGCTATGATTCATATTCCATTTAAAGATTTTGAGATAACAAAAAGCTAAAGTTTAGGCCCAGTAATTTATGGTAACGTTTTATTGAAATAAATTAAAATAGACTATAAATGTTTGATTGTAGTATTGTAATATACTGCAAAGTAAATTATATATTTTTACAGTATATAAAAAAAAAATAATAATAACGATGAAACCACTAAATTTCAGTAGATTTCTAGGTAGGCTACTTAAATCTGGTAAATATGCATACAACAAAATCACCGCTCGCTTACCGGATGTGCAACAATATGTGAGTATGATGCATTACATTCAACTTGCACTACGCTATCGCGGGAGGATTTGCGTGGCATAATCTTGTCTAAAAATTATAATTTTGTTACGTTCTGTACTATCCGGATTCATCTTCCATCATATTTAACCGGTTAACCAGAGTTTACTGTACATGCAATTTTTTTACTTTGTCTTTACTGTAATGTTTCCTTTGACATTTTAAATTTACTAGTTATTATGACATGGATGTTCGTAAAGACATTTTACCAATATATTATGACATAGGTCTTAATGAAAAGAGGAGCTCTTAAGTACACCGTTAATAGATAAAACAGCTTCATCATTGTTCAGATCTGTACAACTCCTTTTGAATAATATTTATTTTGTGACATTTAACTTGTTTTAACTCTTTTATTGTCTGGTTTAATTTACCCTGAAACTGTAACAGGAATAGGGGTGTATTCTCATCATATTCAGTAGAGTAGCTCTTGATTAAAAACCAATTATGCCCACGTATAGGTTGTTCCCAAACAAATAGCGTAATTGATTAATGTTGTCATTCATTAACATAACAAATCTACGACCAATCAAAATAGTTTTCATAATTTTTTACTGTCACTGACGAACGAGTAAGCCATTAATATTTTTGACAATCATTAATACAGTATTTATTTATTGTTTGTTGCGTGATAAGTGAAATTAACTAAGATTAAACCACTGTACGTGTATTGTTGAGCAGGAGGGTCAATACCACTGATCGTGAATGGGTGTGTGGGTATGTCAATATCACTGTCACTGTACGGACGTGTACACTGTGATGTACATCAATGATATAGTATCCAATTTGACAGACATAAATTTTACTATGTTTTATGCTGAGAAAATTGTGTTGGTACAAAATGCCTTTTATGCCTGTGAAATAAAAATTGAATAGTTTTAAAGTTTTGCACAAAGACAATCTAAAATCACGAATATAAACTATATGTTTTAATGTCCAACACCAATAAGCTACGTACCCAGTGGTCTACAATCTGTTTTGAAAACAATAACATAACCTCAACTCTCAGTTGACTGTTTTTAAAGCACTAGATGTTCGCGCTCGCCAAATTATTTTACTTCGTGAACATTCGGCCACTTGCTCTTTAGCTAGCGAAACCAAGTGGCCTATACAAATTTATTAGCCCCTCCCTCCCTCACCCACAGCTAATATTATTGGCGAGGATGGCTCCTCAACTGGCGATCGAAGAGCTACTGCGCCCAACTATGCAACTGACTGTGGCATTGCTTGGTTCCTTATTATTTATTTAATATTAAAGAATAGTAGTTTTGTTATAAGATATTGATGTTATTGTAGCGGTAATACTTAAGGAAATGTTTAAAAAGTATATGACAATTAGAGAAAAACTTACCGGAGCTTCGCAGCTAGCCCTGAGAAAACGTCCTTGAACAAGAATCTTAATTACAATAGTAACCTAACGAAAGAGATGGTAAGAATATCGTAGAATGTGCTAAAAGTAAAATATCAATTATAGTATATTTGACAATCAGAGTAATTAAATTTATTTTGAAGTGAAGGAAGGGGCCACATGGTAAACTTTTGCCCCGGGGCCACCAAAAGTCTCTGGGCGGCCCTGTATAGAACAACACTTAGCAATCTTTTGTGACGTTTTTAATAATCAATATAGATTTCTGTCTCGAAAGACCAACTTCAGTTGTACAGAATGAAATAAGGTTATAAAAATATTTAACTGTAGAATAATTAATTCAACAGCAGATACTATAAAATTGTAGATGGATAAGTTTTAGATCTTGTTAAACTTTATAATTTTGCATCTTCATGATAGAATCAAACATAATATTTGAGTGAAATTTTATTGAATCGTTGAATAATAATGATGGGTTTTCTTTTGTGTTTTTGTATATGTAAAATGTTTCAATAGTTTTTTACTTTTAGGTCCAAAATGGATAGTTTCTAAATTTTCTTCAGTTGATGAAATATTATGGTTTTCTTGAATTAAATGTTCAGCAAATGGTGATAAATTTTGAAGTTTGTTTTTTGGTATATGTTCCTTGAATCTTTTACTAACACTTCTTCCTGTTTGGCCAATGTAATATTTAGGACTAGTGGAACTTTTAATTTTATATATTCCTGAATTATTGTATTTGTTTTTCATTATTTTTAGTAGAATAATTATGTTGTAGTGTATTTTTGATGCTGTTTTTTGTTCTATATGTAATTTTATACCCTTGTTTGGAAAATATGTTATGTAAAGATTTGTTAATATCTCCATGATAGGTCATTTGAATGTAGTTATTTTTGTTAGTTTCATGTAACATCTACCAAAACTAACAAAAATTTAGCATAATAGTTTTTTGAACCTAAAAGTAAAACACTAGATGCTATTGAAAAATTTTACATATACAAAAACACAAAAGAAAACCCATCATTATTACTCAACGATCAAATAAAATTTCACTCAAATATTATGTTTGATTCTATCATGAAGATGCAAAATTATAAAGTTTAACAAGATCTACAACTTTTCCATCTACATTTTTATTTAAAATGTTATAGTATCAGCTGTTGAATTATATATTCTACAGTTAAATATTCTTATAACCTTATTTCATTCTGTACAACTGAAGATGGTCTTTCGAGACAGAAATCGATTATTAAAAACATCACAAAAGATTGCTAAGTGTTGTTCTTTATATATATATATACTTAGCAACACATGGTTACCGGTAATCAACAAACTAAAAGCATGGAACTGTCTGAAGATTCTATAGATAACGCCAACAAAGACAGCAAAGAAGGGTGTAGAACATTCCAGCGCACCACCAACTCGTCACGGCACATTCCACAAACAATAGGCCTCCCGACCCTATATAAACAATTATCCGCTCCAGTACTACTCATAGTTCTACGTGTTCTAGAGCTTCTACGTAGCACTGAAGATGGCACTCTATAACGAGGTCGAAACGTTGGCTCCTGATGTTGTACATAGTTTGACACGGTCAGTACCAGAAGACCACAATAGTGATATTGATATTTTTTCTACTATAACAGTATTATATTTTCATATTAATAGTTGCTTATTTATATTTTCAAATTAATAGTTTTAAATTAACAGTTCTCAATGAATAGTTTAAAATTTAAATCTTATTTTCAATTTAACTGTTTGAGTATTTCAAATTTGAGTATATTAGTTTGAGTGGTTTAAAGTAATTAAAAATTTAAAGTAAAAAAAATCTTATCTGCCAACAATGTCACTTCAAAAGTTGAGTGAAGAACTCAAACTAAAGTGAAAACCCTATTGTCCATCACCCTATTTTCCGCCAGGTTCTGTTATCCGTCAGTGTTTGGGTTCATCGCGCCACGATATGACAATTGCCGTGTACTCATCTGTCTAGAAGACAACAATTCCTGCTCCAGCCTTCTAGCCCACATAAGCCTAGATCCAACGGCCTGCCATCCATAAGGCCTCACCTGCGGCTAACATATAACAGGTCGTTGGAACATCTCGCCTGTGTACGCCTGTGTACGCCTGACGTACGGACAGGCCGTCCGGGGCTGCCTGAACAGGTCTCGTACAATATGAGGAAAGATGCGGCACTACAAAGTCATGTTGTCGAAGATGAAGTTTTATGCCGCGACGCCCACACAGGTCACGGGCCGTTGGAACGATCCTGTCTGATGATACACAGGCGAGTCGCGGCAACACACTACCCGTGTACCGACATCGGGCCTGTGTTGCGAAAACACTAGCCGTAGGAACTAGGATTTAATATGTTACTCTGTGCTGCAGTTTAATTTTAATAATCTTGATAGTTAATATTTCTGCTTATTACATAATGTACAAGCTTATGTTTTACATTCAAACTAGGTCTACTGTAATAAAAGGGTAGTTGTGACCTGCAGTATATACATTCTGAAAATGTCTTTTTTCTAACCTTTTCGTTCTAATTTTGTTGATCAATATGTACTATACAGCATTTAAATTTAACGTGCATAAGCACTAATAATAATTTTTCAGTGATATAAGTGTGATTGGGTGAATTCTCTATAATCCGTCTATTCTCCAATCCGTCACGGCCGCGGTCCCGACCCCTGACGAAAAATAGGGTTTCTACTGTAACACCAACTCAATAAAATGCTAATGCACACTGGTTACACAATGAAAACTTATTTACTTCTTCAACTCTTCTTCCAGATAACCCCAAAAGTCCATTTCTGTCATAAGTCATAATCTCTTTATTCCACATTGACAGAAGAATACAAAGTTGCATTGGAAAAGTCCAAACTAAATTAAACTATACTACAATGTGAAAAGATACTTCACAACAAATAAAATTAAAATGATCTATTTTACTTAGTAACTCAGTTAACCCCCTCAGTCACTCCTGCCAACCAGAAATTCCCGGACGCTGGAATAGGCGTTCTCCATTAAAATACCTTTCACTTTGGTTCGGAATTCATTATAGTCTGACAACAACTTGAGCTCAATCGCTATTATATTGAACAGAGTGATGCCGTTATAATACATATCTTTTTCAAAAAAGGTTGCTCTGCGAGTTGGAATTATTAGATTGTTACTGTTGCATAAGGAATAAAAACAATTTGAACGGCTCAAAATTTTGAAAAGTTTTTTTTACAAAACAAATGGTTTTAAATATGTAAATTGACAGGAAAGTTAGTATTTTGAAAGTACAGAAGATGTTTCTGCAAGATTTGAATTTACCCAACGAAAAAATAACTCTTATAGCTTTTTTCTGGAGTCTAAACAGATGCATTGTCCTTTGGCTCTAACAACCCCACACAGGCATTGCGTTAACCAAAAGGGGATACAGTAAGCTGTAGTAGGTGGCAAGGAGAACATCAGAACCTACATAACCTGCCATAGTCCTCAGGACAAAAATACCCGAGCTTATGTGATTAGAAACACGTTCAACGTGTGAATGGACTTTTAGATTTTCATCCAGAGTCACACCCAGGAATTTGACAGTTTTAGTCGAATTTATCTCCTCTTCACCCAGAAGAAAACTTGGTTCAGTTTGTAATTTCAATGTAGAATTGGAAATTTTAAAATTTAAAAAGTAAGTTTTTGAAGCATTCATTTTGAGCAAGTTATTGTCACACCATTGAAGTAAATTGTTTGCATCTAAAAAAGCGTGTTGTTCCAACAGATCCCTATTAAGACTGGACAGGGATAGGGAGGTGTCGTCAGCAAACAAACAGACTCCGGAATGATCAACACTTGAAGGTAGATCGTTTATATATAAAACAAATAGTATTGGGCCGAGGATGGACCCCAGTCACTACACAAGTCTCAGAGAAGGTGTAACGCCGCTGATAGCCAGCCCCATTGACTGCTGATATCTCAATGTATTGCTTTCGACCCGTTAGGTATCATTGAAACCAATCCCATGTCAATCCCCTAATACCGGCTCTATGTAATTTTTCCATCAGTTGATCGTGATTTACTGAGTCGAAAGCTTTACTTAAATAAAAAAATATTCCATAGGTATGCTTTTTTGAATCAAGAGCTTGGACAATGTCATTTATAAGAGTGAAAACTGCATCTGTTGTAGATTTTTCGGCAATAAAACCAAATTGATTATCATATAACAAGTTATGGTTCTTTAGGAATTGGCATAGGCAAATCATAATAGCTTTTTCAAAAACCTTAGAGAGCGTCGATGTTAATGAAATAGGTCTGAAGTTCTCACAAACTGTATTATCACCCTTTTTAAATATGGGCCTTACTAGTGATTGTTTTAAAGAGTCTGGGAATCTACCACTTTGGAATGAGTAATTAATTAAGGCTCTAAGAGGAAGAGAAATCATATCTGACACTTCTTTCAAAATGATTGCTGTAATTTTATCAGGCCCACACGACTTTTTCACTTTCAGTTTGTTTATAATACTCTTCACTTCATTTTGCGATGTTGGGTAGAGAAAGAGTGACTCTTTAACTGTGCTTTTAATATTACTACACTCTGACTTAAGAGAGTTATCTTTAACTGCCATCTCAGTAAAATATCTTTGCTACCTCTACGGGCTGTCAACTAGTTCACCATTACCATCTCTGATTTTCATATAGTTACTATGTACAATTATACTATCACATCTTATTTTATTCACCTCATTCCAAATAACTTTTGTTTTATTATCAGATTTGTCCAACTCGACCTTAAATGCTCAAGATTTTTCTTCATGTATCAAACATCTATATCTTCGTTTCAATAAGAGATATTTCTGGCGGAGTGTATAATCTTAATTCTTTGGTTATACTCGTAGTGTACATGTTTATCAGCTAATTTTTCATTTCAATTATTTCTTTATTTGGCTCTACCTTATATGTGTTATTGTGCTTTATTTTAGAGATCTTTGTTGGAAATGCTATGGTCATGTAATGCTGAGGAATGATATGGAAGCAACTGAAACTTTTATCGACATCATCAGTATCAATAAGTTGCCAGTCTTCTTTGCTTAGCAAGAATTTGAAAGTCTGAATATTTTCTTTTGTAAAGCTTCTTTTTGTCTATATTTGATCTTCAGTTTGTCAAAAGACATAGAATTGTTTATATTGGCTGTGAGTGCGTGATGATCAGATTAAGCAGATATGACTACTGAGTTCTTTAAGTTGTTTACATTCGTAAATATGTAGTCTATTAATGTACGTGAGCCTAAAAATTCTCCTGTGAGAGCGAAGCGCGTTACTCAGTCCAAAAGTGTACATAAGGGAGGTGAATTTAAAGGCTGTAATAGATTCATTCGATAGGTCAATATTGAATTCTCATGTCATTATAACTCTGCTCAGGGTTTTCTATGTTTGGATAAAAAATTTTATATTAAATCAAAGAAGTTATCACAATTTCCAGATAGATGCCTGTATCCAACAATCAACAGCAATTTGTCGTTTTTATTCTCTGTGATAATACCTGCCAACTCACACAACCCTTCAACACAGAACTCATTAATATCGGTAATATTTGCTTTTAAGTCACTTTTAATCCAAACAACGACAACGCACTTTTCCATTATGGCTCTACAAAAAGCTGATATATTTCTAAGATTTGTATTTATTTGGTATTCTTTAAGATTGTGTTCTGACAGGCAAATAATATCAGGATTCTCTGAGTAATAAATATTTTTAAGGGCTCAATCTTCGACAATAGACCTCTTATGTTCTGGTGAAGTAATTTTATGCAGTTGGGTTAGCATTCAACGCCCCTCTGACAAACCGTGACCAAGGAACGCCACGAGGTTTTAGAGCTGCACCTAAAAAATTCTGATTAATAAACAGTATACTCTGATGGACTGCATTTGACCGTCTTTTGAAGGATTTTTGGCTAATATCGTTAAGCAGAGTTGATTTGTTTGCATAAATGGCTTTCTTCGAATTTAATTTTTGGAAAAAGAAAAGTGCTTGAAATTGAAATTTAGACAAATTTGCTGACGCTAATAGATTTGCTAGTTTAGTTTTCCCCTTTATTAAGATGCAAACCGTGATTAGTAAAATAATGTCAAGATAACCATCAGTTGCAACAAATGCAGCATTGTTACATTCCAAAGTCATGTTAAACATCCGCTTATTGACGAGCGAGTGATACAGTCGGGTTAAGGGTAGGGTCATCATGATTTGCCGGCAATCCAACCACAATGATATGGGGAAGAAGAGATGATTTTAGGATGTTGTCCAGTCTCATAAGGACGCCATCACAGCGTCCGGTTACATGTGCAACATCGTTAGTTCCTCCTATTATTATCACAATGTGGTCAGAACTACTCATACACTTAGGCTCAGCCAACGCCCCCTCCAACACCTGGTCAAAACTGGCACTAGGTTTTACGCAACCATACACGTCATAACTCCTTCCCAATTTGCTTTTAAGCAAAACACTAAGAGATCTGCCATGACTATCAGAAAATATCCTAACTTGTCATCTCAAAGTATTATTAGTAGACGGTATTTCTTCAGGATAGACAACAGTGTTGGAGAAGGCAGCTGACGAGACATTAATGAATATATTGTCAATAGGAATACTTGGCTTAACTCTAGACACTTCAACCCGCCAAGTGGAATTACCTTTATCACTAACTTGTCTACATTTTGAATTGGTTTCAACAAACACAAAGTTCTTAATAAAAATCAGTTCGGGTTTCAAAAACAAGTGTCTCTTAATGCAATGTTTTGTTTTATTGATAAAATAGTCTCTGCCATTGATAAGAAAATGTCTGCTTTGGGGCTTTTCGTTGACTTGAAGAAAGCTTTTGATTTTGTTGACCATTCTTTACTATTAAACAAACTACAGAATATGGGAGTCAGAGGTAGTGCTCTAGACTGGTTTTCATCCTATTTGATAGATCAGAATCAGAATCTCTTTATTAACATGAACATCGAGAACAGGTTATGCGTCAGAATATACGTTTGATACATGATAATAATACATGATTGTCATTTATGGTTGAGTATTAGTGTAAGTCTGGTTGATCTTTTCGGTGAATTCTTGTACTGAGTACATAGGATGTTCTGACAACCACGAATCGAGTTTCCTCTTCAGTGCATTCCCTGTTAGTTGTTTGAAGAGAGCTGGTAGCTGGTTGTAGAGTCGTGCTCTCATTGTCGAGGGTTTCTTGTCGTGAAGAGCAGTTCGATGTCTGGCTGGTGGTATCAGAGACGCATTCCGAGTATTGTAACTATGTGGTCGGGTTGCCTTGGGAAGTCCAAGCTTATCTACATGTAAAATGAGTTCTTGGATATATATCGCTGTGACAGTCTTTATTTTTAATTGTTTGAATGCTGGTCTGCAGCTGTCCTGGAATCCAGATTGGTTAGAGATCTTACAGCTGATTTTTGTATTTTCAGCACTCGCTTCAGGTTTGCTGCTGATGTGCTGCCCCATACAATGACTCCATACCTCAGGTGGGTTTCCATAAGTGCATAGTATGTAATTTTTGCTGTTTCCCAGCTGCTTACACCTTTTATTCTTTTTATTACATAGGTGGCGGTGTTTATTTTTTGCAGAGGCTGTCAATATGTGGATTCCAGGTAAGCTTAGCGTCCAAGGTTAGTCCCAAGAGTTTGGTTTCCTCTTCGCTACTTATGTTAGGCAACACAGGAACTTGAACACCTCTTCCTCCAAAGTTAATCTGCTTCGTCTTGGATGGGTTTGCAGCCAAGTCATTCAAAGAGCAGTAGTCATAGGTCATATTTAGAGCTACATAGGCTTTTATGCTGAGATCTTCGGTTGTTTCACTTTGGAGCAGGAGCAGGTCGAACTCAAAGAGTAGAGATGGGTTTTGATGATGGTTATGGCTGCCTAAGAAAACTGTATTCAAATGACTTGCTTATTAAAACCTTACTAAGGTCTTTGCTGACGATACTTCCCTTCTAGTAACTGCATCTAATAAGTTGGAACTGGAGATTAAATGCTTCATTGAATCAAATTCCCTGCTCCAGTTGTTCATAAAGAATGGTGATTGTTAATACAGATAAAACACGACTTTTGTACTTTACTATTCGACAGAATCCTGATGATCACATGCAAATTATGTTAGGAGAATCTCTCCTTTCTTGTACAGAATCAATAAGTTTTTTGGGTTTAAATATTGATAGTAATTTAAAATTTGATATTCACATCAACAAAATAATTTCTAAACTAAGCTCTTGTTTGTTTGCAACAAACAAATTATCTCTTTTTACCAATCCTCAGGTACTTTTAACTCTATATTATGGTTGTTTTTACCCGCATCTCATTTACACCATTCCTATTTGGGGAAATGAAAACTTCAGAACAAGCCATGTCTTAAAACTGCAGAAAAAAGCATTGCGAACTATAATTGGATTGAATAGGTATCAGACTTGTAAACATTTTTTTAAAGAAAACTGCATCTTAACCTTTCCATATATTTTTATATATGAATCATTGATCTTTTTAAAAAAGAATTTGACACTCTTCAACCCCACTCACACTTCCTTACCTTACTCACTCTGTACACATTCAAACATTAAACACCATCAAAGGCAAATTCCACAACACAAAACTTCTTTTTTTCAAAAAAATGTGACATATAATTGTATTAGACTTTTTAATGCCCTCCCAAGTTTTCTTAAGTCAGAGCTACCTCTTAACAGTTTTCGTAGGAAGTTAAAGAATTTTTTAGTTGATAATATCTTCTACAGTGTCCATGATTTTCTTGACCATAAGTATGTGTTTTAATTTAAGTGATAAGCTGTATTAACTTATACTTTTATAGCCAGAACCTACTTAGTTAATTTTGTTGTACATAACTATGTGACATTTTACTATGCATGTAAATGTTTTATGGCAATTAAGAGTTCTTGATTCTCATCAAACTACAGCCTTTCCTCAGCGATAGGTGACCAGAAAACATCAAAGGCATATGTAACTAAAGGTATGCCATGTTCTACTTTCCTCAGGGATAGGTGACCAGAAACCATCAAAGGTATATGTAACCAAAGGTATGCCATGTTCTACTTTCCTCAGGGATAGGTGACCCTGGCATATGTAACCAAAGGTATGCCATGTTCTACTTTCCTCAGGGATAGGTGACCCTGGCATATGTAACCAAAGGTATGCCATGTTCTACTTTCCTCAGGGATAGGTGACCCTGGCATATGTAACCAAAGGTATGCCATGTTCTACTTTCCTCAGGGATAGGTGACCCTGGCATATGTAACCAAAGGTATGCCCTGTTCTACTTTCCTAAGGGATAGGTGACCCTGGCATATGTAACCAAAGGTATGCCATGTTCTACTTTCCGCAGGGATAGGTGACCCTGGCATATGTAACCAAAGGTATGCCATGTTCTACTTTCCTCAGGGATAGGTGACCAGAAACCATCAAAGGCATATGTAACCAAAGGTATGCCATGTTCTACTTTCCTCAGGGATAGGTGACCAGAAACCATCAAAGGCATATGTAACCAAAGGTATGCCATGTTCTACTTTCCTCAGGGATAGGTGACCAGAAACCATCAAAGGCATATGTAACCAAAGGTATGCCATGTTCTACTTTCCTCAGGGATAGGTGACCCTGGCATATGTAACCAAAGGTATGCCATGTTCTACTTTCCTCAGGGATAGGTGACCCTGGCATATGTAACCAAAGGTATGCTATGTTCTACTTTCCTCAAGGATAGGTGACCCTGGCATATGTAACCAAAGGTATGCCATGTTCTACTTTCCTCAGGGATAGGTGACCCTGGCATATGAAACCAAAGGTATGCCATGTTATACTTTCCTCAGGGATAGGTGACCAGAAACCATCAAAGGCATATGTAACCAAAGGTATGCCATGTTCTACTTTCCTCAGGGACAGGTGACCAGAAACCATCAAAGGCATATGTAACCAAAGGTATGCCATGTTCTACTTTCCTCAGGGATAGGTGACCCTGGCATATGTAACCAAAGGTATGCCATGTTCTACTTTCCTCAGGGATAGGTGACCCTGGCATATGTAACCAAAGGTATGCCATGTTCTACTTTCCTCAGGGATAGGTGACCAGAAACCATCAAAGGCATATGTAACCAAAGGTATGCCATGTTCTACTTTCCTCAGGGATAGGTGACCAGAAACCATCAAAGGCATATGTAACCAAAGGTATGCCATGTTCTACTTTCCTCAGGGATAGGTGACCAGAAACCATCAAAGGCATATGTAACCAAAGGTATGCCATGTTCTACTTTCCTCAGGGATAGGTGACCCTGGCATATGTAACCAAAGGTATGCCCATGTTCTACTTTCCTCAGGGATAGGTGACCAGAAACCATCAAAGGCATATGTAACCAAAGGTATGCCATGTTCTACTTTCCTCAGGGACAGGTGACCAGAAACCATTAAAGGCATATGTAACCAAAGGTATGCCATGTTCTACTTTCCTCAGGGATAGGTGACCCTGGCATATGTAACCAAAGGTATGCCATATTCTACTTTCCGCAGGGATAGGTGACCCTGGCATATGTAACCAAAGGTATGCCATGTTCTACTTTCCTCAGGGATAGGTGACCAGAAACCATCAAAGGCATATGTAACCAAAGGTATGCCATGTTCTAATTTCCTCAGGGATAAGTGACCCTGGCATATGTAACCAAAGGTATGCCATGTTCTACTTTCCTCAGGGATAGGTGACCAGAAACCATCAAAGGCATATGTAACCAAAGGTATGCCATGTTCTACTTTCCTCAGGGATAGGTGACCCTGGCATATGTAACCAAAGGTATGCCATGTTCTACTTTCCTCAGGGATAGGTGACCAGAAACCATCAAAGGCATATGTAACCAAAGGTATGCCATGTTCTACTTTCCTCAGGGATAGGTGACCCTGGCACATGTAACCAAAGGTATGCCATGTTCTACTTTCCTCAGGGATAGGTGACCCTGACACATGTAACCAAAGGTATGCCATGTTCTACTTTCCTCAGGGATAGGTGACCCTGGCATATGTAACCAAAGGTATGCCATGTTCTACTTTCCTCAGGGATAGGTGACCCTGGCATATGTAACCAAAGGTATGCCATGTTCTACTTTCCTCAGGGATAGGTGACCCTGGCATATGTAACCAAAGGTATGCCATGTTCTACTTTCCTCAGGGATAGGTGACCCTGGCATATGTAACCAAAGGTATGCCATGTTCTACTTTCCTCAGGGATAGGTGACCCTGGCATATGTAACCAAAGGTATGCCATGTTCTACTTTCCTCAGGGATAGGTGACCCTGGCATATGTAACCAAAGGTATGCCATGTTCTACTTTCCTCAGGGATAGGTGACCCTGGCATATGTAACCAAAGGTATGCCATGTTCTACTTTCCTCAGGGATAGGTGACCCTGGCATATGTAACCAAAGGTATGCCATGTTCTACTTTCCTCAGGGATAGGTGACCCTGGCATATGTAACCAAAGGTATGCCAAGTTCTACTTTCCTCAGGGATAGGTGACCCTGGCATATGTAACCAAAGGTATGCCATGTTCTACTTTCCTCAGGGATAGGTGACCCTGGCATATGTAACCAAAGGTATGCCATGTTCTACTTTCCTCAGGGATAGGTGACCAGAAACCATCAAAGGCATATGTAACCAAAGGTATGCCATGTTCTACTTTCCTCAGGGATAGGTGACCAGAAACCATCAAAGGCATATGTAACCAAAGGTATGCCATGATCTACTTTCCTTAGGGATAGGTGACCAGAAACCATCAAAGGCATATGTAACCAAAGGTATGCCATGTTCTACTTTCCTCAGGGATAGGTGACCAGAAACCATCAAAGGCATGTAACCAAAGGTATGCCATGTTCTACTTTCCTCAGGGATAGGTGACCAGAAACCATCAAAGCCATATGTAACCAAAGGTATGCTGTGTTCTACTTTCCTCAGGGATAGGTGACCAGAAACCATCAAAGGCATGTAACCAAAGGTATGCAGTGTTCTACTTTCCTCAGGGATAGGTGACCAGAAACCATCAAAGGCATGTAACCAAAGGTATGCCATGTTCTACTTTCCTCAGGGATAGGTGACCAGAAATCATCAAAGGCATGTAACCAAAGGTATGCCATGTTCTACTTAATCATAGTGATATTAAATGAAACAATCAAATCCTGATTTTATTAATGTACTTAACGACTCTCTCTGTTGCATTTTCTTTGTGTATATCTGAAGGGTGTATTATGAGATGAGGTATCCAAACTTGCACACGAATTTGATAATTAGCCTGAACGAAATCAATTCAGCTAGTCTATGAGTTGTATGAAGATTCTGTCACAAGTTAGATTGGTATGAATAAATTCAATCTTTAAAACTGCCTTCCTTACTACGTCCCCTCACTATCCCTGTGTAACAGATCCACATCCACATTTAGATATTTAGAATTAAACTAAAACCAACCATTAGAAAACATATTTGTTATAGCTAAATATTTGTTGTCAAAGCTAAATATAGTACAAAACTATTTTCTGTGGTTTAAATCTGTTATTGAAATTGATTTTTGATAGTTAATTTGAAAGCAGCAACTATTTGAAAATTCATGTTTTAGTTTGACTATAGTGAATTCAGACAGATTTACCATTCAAAACTTCATAAATTAACAGTTGAATGTGTTTTACAGTTTTAGTTCCTGAAAAACATAAAAACCCATGATATATAAATACAATTTTTGACTAATAATTTATCATTTTCTAAGACATGAAAGTTTAAATTCTCCCTCTCCGTTCTAAATAAAACTAATTACAGTAACCATAAAATACTTCCCCCTATAAGCAAGTTAAATTGCATACTTATTTTCTTTGTAATGTAATTTGTTATGCTTAAGTTTAAATCACACAGAGTACAATCTTGCTGTCTGAGCCTTGTTTCACAAAAGTCACAAGTTACAGTTGTGGAGTTTTTAAATATATAAAATTCAGTAAAATACTGTGAATGTCATAAATTAAAATGAAATCATTTCTTTTGGGCAGTGGCCTTTTCAGATTTCTATTTAGGAAGTTTAGGGGGATATGGAATATCTCCCACAAGATGAGGCTCGGGGGGTTAGGTAGGTAACTGAACAATTCAATCACATTATAAGTATTTCAAATAATATATATATATAAAATATAATATATATATATATATATATATATATATATATATATATATATAATATATTAATATAAAGTTAAACATTAGGGCTACTTACGTATTTTAGGATGTAATAAAATTAAAAAACTGAGTACCCTTTTTATATTTTTTTTATTAAAACTCAATACACAACATGTTTCAACTTTTTGGTCATTTTCAAGTGTAAATTAAGTAATTAAATTCAAATTTACATTTAATTTAATTACTTAATTTACACTTGAAAATGACCAAAAAGTTGAAACATGTTGTGTATTGAGTTTTAATAAAACAATATAAAAAGGGTACTCAGTTTTTTAATTTTATTACATCCTAAAATATATAATATATATATATATTTGAAACACAATAATATCGCAAATCAAATTATAATTTAACCTCAATATAAATTGGTAATGACAACAAACCGATTATACCAGCTGTCCTCACTTCTATCTCGAGTCCACTTCCCCCTATGCCATGTTCCAGCTGTACTACATTCCAGTTCCTTGCCCACTAATGGTCAGCTAGCATAGGCAGAGCTTCCCATTGTGTATCCATGACAACAAACTGTTAAAGTGGCACGTCAGTTCAATGTTGGGAGAAGACTTATGTCCCCTCTCACGTCAATGACTAGCTTTGTCTCTCTCGCACAGGTTCTCTAATTAGGTTGCAATCAAAGCGGCCAAACTGTAGAACTTCATTTGCTAATAAATCGAAAATTGGAAGTGTATTGAGAAAAGTTAAACCATACAATCTAAATCAAGAAACAAAAAATGTTGTGAACAAAATTCTTTCACAGTGTAATTTAAATTGTTTTTGAAAAACATCTCAGCCATTAAAAAGAAGTATCCAAGATAATAAAAATAGTATTAAAAATCAATTGGAAAATTTTTGTAAACTTATAGATCTTGCTTTGGCAGAAGAGCATAAAGTACAATGGTTAACAGCAAGTATAGTCAATAAAGAAAGCAATTGGAAAGACAGAACGATAAAAGAACCAGCATGTATGCCTGTAGAAAGCTGCATTTCTCAACTAATATACATGCCTATCATTAAATTTGAAGTTTGAAATAATATTCAAAATTAATGAGTGGCTAAACAGTTTTGCCAAAATTTATATAGATTTAAAAATTTAATTTATTAAATATTTTAATTAGTACTAGTTTTGGTAACATATGATCAACTATATAATATATTTAGTAAAATGTGTTTATGTGTTGTACACTTGTTTGTACAGTTATTGATTGAGTGGAATTGTAAATATGTAACTTAAGACTATTGTGACACCGCCCTGACTGTCTGTGCCATACCATTTGGGATGTATTATTGACAGAAGAAAAAATCACCATCAAGTAAAATTTATTAGCATATCTCTAATGTTTACTTTAATAACAAAAATATTTTTTATCAACATATGAAGTCTTATTATTAATTGTTGCATAGTTTTCAAATTAATTGTTTGTTTTTAATTTTGAAATAATCTGTAAAGTTAATTACAAAATAGATGAATTTTCAAAGGCTTTTTAAATGTTACCATAGTTTAAGCAATAATAAGTTTTACACAAGGCATACGTTTTCAAGTAAAGGACCAATTCAAGTCAGACCAATAATAACTTATAATAACCTACTTGTTCCCTGCAAAACAAATACCGTTCCTAATTTTAATGTTAGCAACCTTTTGTGTCAGAGAATGTTCCATTCCAAACCCCCTAAAAAGGCCCTTCCTACTTTTGTCTGGATACTATTGTTACCTTTTCTTCAAGTTGGTGCAATTTTAATGGGAAGACGTCTAAGAATTTGGTGGACGAACTTGCCTGAAAATAAAATGGCATACATCCTTGATCAAATTAAATTAAATCAAGAAAAAATTATTCTAAGTTTTGTTTTCTGTAATGGATTGATATACGCTTTTTATATAACACACATAGTTGAAGACCCAATTACTAAGAGAAAAAAGTTTTTGTTATTCTCAGATAATCAAGTGAGGGAAATGGCAAAGAACGAATGGATGTTTCTTGTTCAAAAGTACCAAAGACAGATTGCCACAACAGGATATCATTATAATAATGTATTACAGATTTCTCAGCGAATACTCAGTGCAAACAAACATTTACCTGGAGTCAATAGGAACTGGAGGGTTATTATAGTCAACGATGAAATAAAGAATGCTTTTGTCTTACCAAGTGGCCATATATTTGTATTCACAGGAATATTGAAATTTGTAGACAATAATGATCAGCTAGCTGCTATTGTTGGTCATGAAATATCACATGTACTTTTAAGCCATGCAGCTGAAAACATTAGCAAAACTTTTGTGCTGAATTTTATAATGCTTCTACCTTTTTTAGCTCTCTGTGCATTGTTACCAGGTATGGAACATTTTGCACGCCTCATTACTGTCTACTTAAGTAACATTTTATTCCACCTGCCTTTTAGTAGACTTCTTGAATTGGAAGCTGATATTTTAGGTTTGGAAATGATGTCAAAAGCATGTTATGATCCTCAACAAGCTAGGTTATTCTGGGCAAAAATGGAAACAATTGAAAAAGGTAAGCAAATTGAATGGTTATCAACCCATCCAAGCCACGAAACACGGAGCAAGAAGATGAATGAACATATGTCTAAGGCATTAAGTATCTTTAAATATAATTGCAAGAATGAAGATATGAATCCACACTTGCCCAAGTAAAATCAAACGGATCGTCATTTTAAATTAATGTGACATTTGTATGATAATAAATTTTCTAATTCCAAATGCTTGAAAAGAAAATGTTTGAATAATTGTATTTCTTAGAATTCTCAGTTAGAGTAAGATCTTAAGAATTTTTATTGTTTTTTTCTTAGAAACAAACAGGAATGATTGATGTAAGTTTGCTGCTTGCAATTAATTAGAGCTTGCTAAATGATGTTTATACTCACTTTCTCTAGTAGCTTTTAAACCTGCTCAAAACAGCTTTTAATATAATCTAAAAAAACAAAGTTTACATGCATTTCCCAACAATTTCACTCTTTTAAGCTAAATAATAAGGTTTTGCATATAAAGGAAGTTGAGTACAGCTGTTATGATAACTTGAAAAAGCTGTAATATCACAGTTTTGTGCAAATGTTTTCCATGGTAGGATGTGCAACTATTAATAATAATGTTTTGGATGCTTTGTATCATTGCTCAATTTAAATATTGGTTGTTCTTCAGTACATATCTTAGCGTGTTTAGACCCCCCCCCCCCCCCCCCAAGCCGCAATCTCCTGAGGCTTAACGGTTGGGAATAGGAACTATAAACACACTATATCTCATGTGGCAGATGTCAACTCTTTTTTTGCATTTACAATAAAGGGGTGACCTGAAACTGAAGGTCATGGTTTGAATCTCGTTATTTTCAAATAATAATACTTTATTGACCTAATTTGATGTGTAAAATTATATAGAATATAAAAAGTATATTAGTGTATAACAAATTATAATACTGCAGGAATTTTCTTCATTAGTTCAAAGAAATCTTCAATTTTATATAAACAATTTTCTGTTAAAATTTGTCTTAATCTTGTTTTGAAATTGTTATAATATAACTCTTGTGTAGAAGCTGACAAAGAGTTGTATAGTCTTATATTTATGTAGATGAAGTTCTTCTGTGATTTGCGATATTTGTATTGCTTAATTTCCAATTTGTTATTATTTCTGGTGTCATAGGAATGCACATTGGAGTTTTTTTTAACAATATTGGATATTTTTTTTATGTTGAGAAGTGACTTGTACACTAAAAGGGATGGAAGTGACATAATATTTAATTTTATAAATAATGGCTTACAATGAGTAGTCTGCGTTACTCCACAGACTAATCGTAATGCTTTTTTTTGAATAATAAATAATTTCTTAATGTTCGAAGATTGGCCCCATAAGTATGTACCATAGTTTAATTGACTTTGCATGTAGGCTAGTAAACTAGAATCAGAAAATCATCAATTACATTGTTCTTTAGTCTCTTTAAACAATAAATTCCTTTGGTAATGTTTTTCATAACATTGTTAGTATGATTTTGCCAATCTAAATTACTATCCAGTATAAATCCTAGAAATTTCAATGGTTTTATAGCTAATAATAGTTTTGTTTTATTTGAAAATTTATTTCTATATCTTGAATTTTGTTTATATTTAGGCAAAGTTTATTAGCAATGCACCATTGTTTTACTTTATTTGTTATTGAAGAAAGTTTCTATTACATCTTCACAAGTGTTTCCACTGATACTCAATCCCAAATCATCAGCATATAAAAGCATTCAGCTTCATGTGCTACAGGTTCTCAGTTCGATCCCAATCAGAGTCAATACATTTTGAGAAGGATCAGCTGATAACCACCGGCTATTCATTTGTCATTGGGCTATTAAATAATGACACTTTCTAAGGAATAGTCGGCCTTAGTTTGTAACAATGACTACACTCGCTCATCTACACTCATTCGAAATCCATATTCGCCCATATCTTGACGATCGGCGTCTTATGAATAAATAAAAATAAATAAATAAATTCAGTATTTTCAGATATCAAATGTTCAACAATATCATTTATATATAGATATTGTATGTATATATAGATACATTTTTTAAATGAAAAACCTTTAAATTTTGTAAGTACTATTTTTGTTTTAATTATTTGACAAATAGTTGAAGGCTAATTAAAATGTAATCCTGTTACTTCTTTAGTCCCATTTTTTATAATACAATTTTGTGATCGGCATTAAGCTGATAAGGTGTTTTTATTTCATTTTATCATCAAGTTGAAAGATGTTCAAATTGTTCGCCACAATTTCGAATACATCGTTTAATACCTGTTTGTAGTGTATTAACTAAAAACTATCATTGGCAAGCAAGATTTTGCCTAATGCTATTTACTGCATTTTTTATCCATTCTACCATTTCTTCTTGTCAAGTTGTTTGCATTGTTGAATAGTCCATGTAATTTAATCTTCCCCACATATATTAGTCCATGCAGATGAACCCTAGAGATCTAGCTGGATATGGCCGATCTGTTCGTTTGTCAATCCATCTTCTAGAAAATTGCTGGTAAGCATACCACAAACATCACATTAAAGGCAAAGTATGGTGGTGTGTATCATCTTGATATTAGTGGCAGATTTACCATTAGGCCAACAAGGCACTGGCCTACAAGTGCAGCCTTTGGGTGGCGGCAGTCAGGAAAAGATTTCGTTCTCACCGGTTGGTAATTCCATGTCAACTCAACCAATGATCTGAAATTTACATTTCAGAAATTATTCGAGATATTTTGTCCACCAATAGTACCAGTCACCAGTAGTACTAGTCATGTGCATAGAAAAAGTTGAGGTTGAAAATTTAAATTTTTTTTCGTACTTAAGATTCAAAATTTCTTTGAAATGTAGGGCATGGCTATTTTTAAAATGATGTATCCCCAAGACTATTCAAGCTAGGGGGTTCAACTTGGAATCATTCCTTTCATTTGTCTACACCCATTGCATTTTACACTGATGCATCAGTTAGATATGTGATCGAAATTTCAAAATCTTTACGTGAGAAGAAAAACATTTCTTTTAATATTTCAACCAGAATTTTTTTGTTTGAAAAAATTGTATGTTGTTTATGGTACCTATTATGAATGTGTATAGCAAAATACAAGATGGTATTCCAATGGTATACAGGAAAAATAAATGTTTCTCCTTTCTGCGGCATAATAAGTTGGACACACAGCTGTAACTTACAGGGTGAACATGCAATACAACTTTGTTTATTGTGCTGCAGTAAGAAGAATAAACAATACCGTTCTTCCTAATACCATCTTATATTTGGTATACACATTTTCAATAGGTGCATTAACAGCATATAGTTTTTTCAAAACAAATAATTCTGTTTTTGGAATATTTAATTTAATTAATCAACTCAATTCCATTGGCAACGGCAAGGTATCTTGATGAAAATTTGCTCCGTTCGAACCTACAATTCTTTGTGTGATTGAGTTCTTATATTGTACTATAATATAATACAATATTATTCCTGTAAAAAACGAGGATGAGAGACACTCAATCGGAACTCAATATAGAGATGTGAATAAATCAAATGGCCGTAACGAGAAAAAAAAACTCAGGGTGGTAATTTAATCAAAAAGGAATGACATTTCAAGCTGACGTTTTGGATATTTTGATGCCTCTTATTATGGCAAACTTGTAACTAAACAAAAATGAAATAAAATAATAAATATAAAATCATTTTAAGAAGCAAAACAATGTTTCAGGAGTAATAAGGAGACAAAGATAAAGACTTATAGAAGGTTAGCAAAGAACCAATAATAAACTATAATATTATATGAGTATTTCACATCATACAATTATTATTATATTACAATATTTTGGTGGTACTCGATGGTCAAAGTCGTTTATATTGGTTATTTTCAAGATCTTCATTGAAGATAGGAATTTCTTGAAGGCTATTATGACGTCAGTCTCTGTCTTCGTGACGATGACTCACAGACTCGTTTATGTTCATATCGCAACATGCACAAATACGACTGTGAGTAGCTGCACTGTCAAGTGTCGGTGTTGAACGTGAGTGTGTCAGTAATCAGTACCTGACCAGTGGCAGACAAAGGTGACGTTTGTGTGTTTACGTTTTATCAGTTTGAGATTAAAAAACTGTGACCGTTTTTATCATTTTACTTGTTATAGTTATTCTATTTTTATGAACTTCCATGAACAATTTTAAAATAAAGAGTGACGACAAATGGAAATATTTAAGTCGTGCAGCGTTCCGTAAAATATCAAATGAAAAGTGTAAGAGAGAGAGACTGAACTTTTAAAATCTGCAAAAAGAGTTGAGTTATTTTTCTAAACAACCAAGTAGATGAAAATAGCCAACATGACAACGAAAGCCAAAACTATGGAATCTGTGGAAACTCAAATAGGACTACTTCTACTAATACGACCAACGATGAAAGTGTTCAAGTTCAAACTGTCAACACCGCTGAACTCTCCGAACCCAACAGTGTTCAAACGTTGATCCTGAAATTGGAAGTAATAATAGTGACACAGTTGTGCAAGTTAACAATTTAAATGGCACTGGACTTGTAAGCGATGATCCTGTTGATTGGATAGTGAATGATGATGCTACGATTGAAACTATTACGTTATGTTATCAATCAAAATAAGAACTGTGATTTTTCAAAGTCCATACGGATAATTGGAGACAGAACGAGATCTTTGAAAGATAGTATTTTTCATCGTCGACTGCTAGTGGTGAGATCAGGTCTAGGAACTATTTAGTTTATTCTCAAAGTTTTGGGTCCGTTTTCTGCGCTCAATGTAAGCTGTTTGGTTCAAAATATGGATAAAAACTTTCTACTGAAGACATGTCAGATTGGAAAAATATTGCGAGTAATTTGTCCATTCACGAAAACGCTAAGAGCATAAAAATGTGAGCTGGATCCGTAGACACGGAAAAAGAGCCTAGGATGGTTCCTTTTTAATAGTTTATGAATCAGTATGATTCGTATGTAGAAGCTGAAACTAAATACTGGAGAAATATTCTTGCTAGAGTGTTTGCGGTTGTAAAAAATTTACAAGCTGAGGCCAACAAGATGAAAAAATATGGTTTTTTCAAAATGGAGAATTGATGATGTCATTAGAGTTGACTGCTGAATTCGATCCCTTTCTGGCTAATCACATTGAATGATACGGTAACCCTGGCTCCAGACGAATCTCCTACCTTTCTTCAACTATATATGATGAAGTTGTCGATTTTCTTGATAGTGAAGTTAAAAAGATCATCATCGATGATATCAAGAGTGCCAAATACTTCTCTGTGATAGTAGACGCCACCGAAGATATCTCTCACACTGACCAATTGTCTTTTGTAATGAGGTATGTGGGAAAAGATGATTTTACTTGTGGAACGATTCTTACTATTCATCCCCAATTCCAGACACAGATCAGAGGTTTTGGCTGACATTGTGTTAAGTTCTATGTTGAAGATGGAGCTGTATTGGTTTTCTGTATATAATTTTTTAAATAAAACAATTTAAACCAATAAAAACTTTTTAATAGTGAGGCCTTTCGATAGCAAGGCTATCATCGTCAGATAATAAGATGGACCGATTCAAAATTCTATTTTACTTTCAAAACTATAAACAATTAATTTATATTCAATTTATAATACTTTCAAATTCATAATAAAACTACCATTTAGAATAATAATAATATATTTAGCCACAAAAGTTAAAATTTTTTAAAACATATGTTTATATAAGCTTATATTATTTTTATTTACTTTTTGTATATTTATTTGTGATGTGTCTGACGATGATAACCTTGCTATCGAAAGGCCTCACTATTAAAAAGTTTTTATTGGTTTAAATTGTTTTATTTAAAAAATTATATACAGAAAACCAATACAGCTCCATCTTCAACATAGAACATGATGACCCTCAAGTCTTCAGAGCTGAACAAACTCCACAAATTGAAACAAAAAGTAAGGTTAATTGATTGTGATATTCATTTCCTTAAAAATTGTAAACGTTTAAATATCTTTCCTAAATTTATTAAAATTAACATACCTATAAAAAACTGTACAACTAACAAAGTACTGTATAATGCTAAATTGAATTGGCTTAATTTAGAAATTAAAAATCTTTACTCAAAAAAAGCTTCTATAGAAATTGAAGCTATGGAACAACATTTAAAAATAACCAAACCCTTATTACCTGTTCATTACAATATTTTTGAAGAACATTATGAAAACTTACTACAAAGTATTGAGTATAAATGTAATAACAAAATTAAGAAACTCGAGAAGAAGTTAAATAAATTAAAAAGTCATAATGATGACACAATTCAAAACAACAATACTAATGTATTTCCAAATCAAGTTTTAGTTGAAAACCTATCTTCTGAATCATTCTCACAAAATGAAATATCTCTTTTGAATAAAGGCTTAAATTTTAATTTTCGAGATAAAAATGATATTAAATCATTAGTAATAGATATTGAAACAAATATTCAACATTTAAATTCAAATCAAAAAACAATGATTAGATCTGATATCTACTCAACAATCACCAAGGACACAAACAAAGAAGATAAACGCAATATTTTAAATGAAGAAAAGAAAAATATTGAAGTTTTAAAAAATTTACAAAGAAAAAATGTTTTCTATTTAAAATCAGATAAAAGCAACTCGATTGTAATCTTGGACAAAGAAGAATATTACAGTAGAGTTGAAACTATGCTAAATAAGGGTCCCTACACACATTCTCTAAAAAATCCAATATCAAAATGTACAAATTCAACTTCAGAATGTTTAAAACAATGTAATATATTGATAAGTAATGAGCTTTACAAAAAACTTGTTGTACCAAGTCCCATACTTCCAAAATTATATTGTTTACCAAAAGTCCACAAACCTGGAAAAGAAATGAGACCTATTGTTGCCTCCATTAACTCTCCAACATATTTACTATCTAAATGGTTACAGAACAGGCTAGCAGAACTACCGCAATTCCCTTCATTCTCAGTAAAAAATAGATATGAATTTTTAAATTTAATAAAAAATACAAAAATTGAAGATGACGAATACTTAATATCATTTGATGTCACTTCACTATACCCCAATGTACCTATGAAAACAACCATCTTCCTCATTCAAGATTGGCTTCAAGCTTGTCATTTAACAAATAAAGAAATTGAAGAATACATGCTACTTATTAATCTATGCATGAATCAAAACACTTTTCAGTTTAAAAACTTATTTTACTCCCAAATAGATGGAACAGCCATGGGAAATCCTCTTTCTTGCTTCATAGCAAACATATTCATGAGCCACTTTGAAAATTTAGTAAAAGAATCACTGTCATACTTCCCTAGAGTTTGGATTCGTTATGTTGATGACATTTTTGCAGTGTTTAACAAAAATGAAAACCTTCAAAATTTTATAAATCTGTTAAATTCATTTTACTCCAGCATAAAATTTACGCATGAAATTGAATATAATCATTCACTTCCATTTTTAGACTTATTAGTCATTAGAAACACAACTTCTAAAGAACTTGAATTTGATATATACCGTAAACCCACTCATACTGATCGATACATAACAAATGACTCCAATCATCCACCAGCACAAAAGAGAGCTGTATTCCATTCTCTTATTTTTAGATTACTAAATACACCTCTATCAGAAGAAAGATTCAAAAAAGAACTAAATTATATCAAACGTGTGGCAATTTTCAATGGATATGATACCAATTTAATAGATTGTATGTTAAAAAAAGCGAAAAAGAAGCAAGAGAAAAAATCAAAAACAAAACTTATACCAATAAAAGAAAAAAATAATAATTGGAATAGTATAACATGGACAAAATATTCTAATTCTATCAACAAAACATTTAAAAAACACACAAATATAAATATTTCATATAAAACTAAAAATAATTTGAAAAATAAATTAAAAAATCCAAAAGATACTGAGAATGACGAAAATAAATCAGGAATTTATGAAATAAACTGCAATGACTGTAACAGCAAATACATAGGCCAAACAAAAAGGAAAATTAAAAAAAGATTTCAAGAACATTTTTCACACATAAAATTTAATAGGGAAGAAAAATCTGCAATTGCCAATCACTGCATTAACACTGGCCATAGTATTACAAAAAACAATTTAACATATAACAACACCAAAATATTTAAATGCATGGGAATCATGGTACATTAACAAAGCAAATTCTGAAAATTTATTAAACCAAGAAGATGGACCGATTCAAAATTCTATTTTACTTTCAAAACTATAAACAATTAATTTATATTCAATTTATAATACTTTCAAATTCATAATAAAACTACCATTTAGAATAATAATAATATATTTAGCCACAAAAGTTAAAATTTTTAAAAACATATGTTTATATAAGCTTATATTATTTTTATTTACTTTTTGTATATTTATTTGTGATGTGTCTGACGATGATAGCCTTGCTATCGAAAGGCCTCACTATTAAAAAGTTTTTATTGGTTTAAATTGTTTTATTTAAAAAATTATTGTGTTAAGTGTTTTAGAATCACATTCCATTGACATCAATGACTGTCGTGGGCAATCCTATGATAACGCAAGTAAGATTTATTCCGACTTACTAGCTTGTATTAAGAAAATTAATCCCAAAGCGCTTTATGTCCCGTGTGCAGCACATTCACTAAACTTGGTGGGCACATTTGCTGCGAGCTGTGCCAGAAGGCATGAACGTTTTTCAATTTGGTATAAAATGTATATAATCTTTTTACAGCATCTACAAAACATTGGGAAAAGTTAATGCAGTGGCCAGGTACACAAAAGTAAAACTGTGAAGGGTTTATCTAATACAAGGTGGTATGCAAGTGAAGATGCTTGCAGAAGCTTGGTTAACGAATGATGACGAATGATAATGAAAAACCGTTAACAAAGCCCTACACTTTTACCAAAATGAACTATGTATAAAACCTACTGTCAGAAATGAAGCTTGTGGTATTTTGAATGGCATGTACAGATTGGAAACTGCATTGATGTTGAGATTTGGACAGATATTTTAGAAAGATTTGGGAAAGCAAGCGAAACTCTCCAAAGTGTTGATATGTCTACTGAAAGAGCTAACCGACTGTGATTCTCTTGTAGAATATATGGACTCCCTTCGTGATATGTTTGATGATACAAATAGAGGCCAATGAATCGATGTGAATGGTGTGAGAGAGATTATGACATTTCTTTTCAACGCTTGCGAAGGAGGAAACGTCATCCTTACAGGAAGAGAGAAGTTCAGAGTGGAAACCTTTTATGTTATCATTGATAGACTCAAAAGTGAACTAGTGATGGGAAAAGAAGCATATTCTAAAGTAGCTAATAGATTTTCAGTCTTTTATGACCTTTCAAACACAGAACCATCAGCAATTTTAAAACATGCAGCAGAACTACAAAACCTTTACGATACTGATCTAGAGTCACCATTTGGAAATGAGTGTGTGCATTTTTCAAAATTGATCTAGTGCAATAACGTTAAATGCACACCTCTTTCTAGATGAGCAAGTTCCTTAGAGAAGAAAACTTGCAGGATACATTTCCTAATGTAGATATAGCTTTTAGGATGTATTTGTGTACTGCAGTAAGCAACTGTTCTGCAGCAAGATCATTTTCTGCATTGAAGAGGATTAAGTCATATCTACGTTCTACCCTAAAGGATGAACAATTGAATTCTCTTGCAATTCTCAACACTGAAGCCGAGATCCTCAATCCCTACAAATTTAGATTTGAAGAATTGATAGAAGCATTTTCTGTTAAGAAAGCTAGGTGTAAACGTTTAATGTAATAATATATTTCGATAACAGTCTTGTGTTTTTAAAGAACGACTATCAGACAATACAATGCATACTCCATATATACAAAATGGTATGTTGTATTACATATACAAAAAGGTAGGTTTTCCTACTATTTTTATCGTTATATGCTATTATTTCAAAAAAGAGAAACATAAAGGGGGCGGCTGAACATACTGTGCCTGAGTGCGGCATTTTATGTAAATCCTTCACTGCTTAGTATACTCAGGCATATTTCCAATAGTACTTTTAAAAGCAGTGCAAGGAAACTATTTATTAAGAAGACAATATACAGGGTGTTCTGAAAAAAGGTGCCCATAAGGCAGGGCGTGATTCCTCACATCAAAAGAAGAAAAAAAGTTCTAATTAACATAGGTCCGAAAATGTTTCGTTAGAGAGTTACGGCTAGCGAAAGATTTCGCCTGAATTTCAGTTCCCCTGCTGAAACGAAGCCCTACGGGTATTTGTTGGCTGTTAATTAAGATGTACAATTTAGCGTTCTTTATGTAAAATGAACTGAAAAATTGAATAAAACCGTTTCCAGACCTGTAGCTACAGTAGTTTTTAAGATATGTGACGAAATACGCGAAACTTGGTCCCGAAAAACAAGTTCCTTTTAGGTTTGAAGCAAATTTACTATGATAAATGTACAATAAACCCAAATTCTTTTTACAGAACTTTTAGAAAATTTAATTTCGAAGAGAAAGATGTAAAATAAGTCTATAATAGACAAACGCAACCTTTAAAAAATAATCCTTAATTAGCCTACATACAAAACGCATGAAAAATAGACAAAATCTGTTAAGCTCTCTACAAATGTAATATTGAAATTAAAACAGCTGTTGTAATAAAACAAATTAATGAGTTACTAATATTTTTTATCAAGTAAACATTTTTAACAATCATAAATTATCATACATAAAATAGTTATCTGAATTATCATTCAACAAAAAAGTTACACTTGTCCTAAAAAACTAACCACGTCACAGTAGATTTTCAAAATGTTTCCCCTCATTCAAAATACAAGCATCCAGCCGTCTTCTCATAGACTGCCGAACTCTTTCGAAGGTCCCAGGTGTCTCACGTATCCTTTGAATCCCATTAATAATCCTTGTGCGCAACTCTTCTATGGTATCCACAGGCGAGTCGTAGACAAGCGACTTTAAATGTCCCCATAAGAAAAAGTCAAGAGGATTGAGGTCAGGTGACCTTGCAGGCCATGCTACTGGGGCTCCTCGACCAATCATCTGTTTGGATATGCTTCATTTAAAAATTCTCTTACTTGTAATGTGTAATGAGCTGGAGCTCCATCCTGCATGAACCACATTTTGTTGCGTGTGTATAGTGGCACATCTTCGAGTAACTCATTCAGATCAGTCGTCAAGAAATGTAAATAATTTTCACCATTGAGCCTATCAGGTAAAAAACGAATAAAAATTTTATCACCCAGAATAGCAGCCCATACGTTTATAGAAAACTGATATTGGTGACGGTTCTCTGAAATAGCATGTGGATTTTCAATTGCCCAAATGTGAGTATTGTGGGTGTTAAGAATAGCCATTCTTGAAAAGTTTGCTTCATCAGTAATGATAATGTTATTTAAAAAAATGTGGATTTCTGCACCTTTGGATAAGCCATTGGCATAGCTGAACACGAGGAAAGTAATCTCGAGACAAAAGAGCCTGGACCCTTTGATAGTGATAAGAATGCAACTGCTGCTCATGTAAAATCTTCCAGACAGTTGAATTACTAACACCGAAATCCAAGGCTAGTTCTCTAGTACTTCTTCCAGGATGATTCTCTATTTCGTCCAACACGCCCTCCTCCAATTCAGCTGTACACATTGTACGTGGCCGTCCTGATCTACCAACTTTTCCAGGTTTAAAGGTTCCCGTCTCGCTTAGCCTTCTATGAATGGAAGAAAACATTTTATGAGTCGGTAACTGTCTACGAGGAAAGTGTTCCTGATAGAGTCGTCTAGCCTCACGACTGTTGCAATGTGCAAGACCGTACATTAAATGCATGTCTGCCATTTCACCATTAGTGTACATAATATTCATATTACCTGCCATGATGAATAAGATATTATTAGCTATCAAAAATTAACTGCAACGGCACTCGCACTAACTTGTATTAAAGTACAGATCAACACACGCACATAATGAGCAATGGAAAAATAGCTGCTTGTCATGTTTATTTAAATTATTATAAACAATGTTACATTGTTTAAACATATGTTTTAAATAGAAATTATTTTGTTCCTTAAATCATATGTTTTAATACAACAGCTGTTTTAATTTCAATATTACATTTGTAGAGAGCTTAACAGATTTTGTCTATTTTTCATACGTTTTGTATGTAGGCTAATTAAGGATTATTTTTTAAAGGTTGCGTTTGTCTATTATAGACTTATTTTACATCTTTCTCTTCAAAATTAAATTTTCTAAAAGTTCTGTAAAAAAAATTTGGGTTTATTGTACATTTAACATAGTAAATCTGCTTCAAACCTAAAAGGAACTTGTTTTTCGGGACCAAGTTTCGCGTATTTCGTCACATATCTTAAAAACTATTGTAGCTACAGGTCTGGAAACGGTTTTATTCAATTTTTCAGTTCATTTTACATAAAGAACGCTAAATTGTACATCTTAATTAACAGCCAACAAATACCCGTAGGGCTTCGTTTCAGCAGGGGAACTGAAATTCAGGCGAAATCTTTCGCTAGCCGTAACTCTCTAACGAAGCATTTTCGGACCTATGTTAATTAGAACTTTTTTTCTTCTTTTGATGTGAGGAATCACGCCCTGCCTTATGGGCACCTTTTTTCAGAACACCCTGTATATGAGGTACAGTCAACAAATTTTCAGAATTGGTTGAAATATATTTATTGGACAAAGGTAAAAACTTACAAACCTATTTTCCTTCAAAATACTCTCCTTCTACAACAATACACTTGTCCCTATGATCATACAGATGTTCAAGACACTTTTGACGGTTATTTAAAAAAATGTATTTCAATACTTTTATTGCATTTTTCTGACAACTTTAGCACCTGCAAATTATTTTCAACATGTGAACAGGATGTAATTGTACAGCATTTGGGCAGGTCAGTAAGAAGGGTATTCTTATTCTAGCGTGGTAATGCGGAGCTTGGCTAGGTAGTTGCGTACTTACAGGGATCGATGTGCAGGAGTATTGTCACGTAGCACTATCCAATTATTTTCTGCTCATTTTCCAGGCCATTTTCTCCTATTGGCATCTTGTAGATTAGATTAGATTAGATTGAAAGGCGATATACAGTTGGTCCAGCCAACCCTTGCAACGAAGCCTGAGGCTTTTTGTGCCAATCCCGGTGCCTAATCGTCGTAAAGCTGGCAATCCTTGACCAGGTCAAGGAGCTTCTTCACTAGATTAGTAGTACTGTTACAGTTCATCAAGTGAATACAGAGTTTTATTTATTAAATATATTTTAAGTTTATCCTTAAATATTGATAAAGATGTTTCTGAATTTATATTTTCGGGTAATTTACTAGTAAATATTATTCCTGCACACTGTGGTTTTTTACAAAATAGTGTCAATCGATGAGAGGGAATTGTTAATTCGTTCCGCTGTCTAGTATAGTAATGATGATTATCGCCATTAAGTTTCTGCTGTCCGATTTTTGACCTAATGGATAGTACTACTTCGTAAATGTACATTCCATAGACAGTGAGAATTTGTAGTTCGGCAAATTTTTATGTAACAAAGTGCTGTGTCATCAGCAAATGAAGTTAATTTGCCTTGAAATTTTCCATTACAGAGATCGTTAATATATATTATGAACAATATTGCACCTAACACAGATCCTTGAGGCACCCCACTTTTAATTACCCCCATTTCACTTACAACCAGGTTCACCCTTACACACTGTTTCCTATGCAATAAATAGCTCTCAAACCAGTCATATGCTATCCTTTGTTTTTCAGAAGCTGTGTGAGTGGACGCAGAATGTCAGACGAGTAATCCACAAATTTAGCAACATACTGAAACATTCCTATAAGGCTTTTAGCTTTAATTTTATTTTTCGGTGGAGGCAAATCCAATATCGCTTTTACTTTTATTGGATCAATTCCTATCCCAGCACCTGATATAGTGTGTCCTAAAAAATGTATAGTCTTCTGCCTATTTCACATTTATTTTCATTCAGAGTAACATCGTATTCCAGCAAACGATTTAAGACGTAATCGTTTGCGAACATGATTTACGTAAGACGTACTTGCTTACGTAAATCATGT
This sequence comes from Stictocephala bisonia, assembly GCA_035578905.1. Lineage (NCBI taxonomy): Eukaryota > Metazoa > Arthropoda > Insecta > Hemiptera > Membracidae > Stictocephala > Stictocephala bisonia. Next base: position 3,214,886 of record JAQJVL010000025.1, on the reverse strand, counting down.
TCTTCTTTACTTTCTGCAAAAACTAGAATGTCGTCCATCATATTTATGCAACCATTAAGTCCAGAAAGAATTTTAACTAGCCTTCTTTGATAATGCTGAGGTACTGAGCATACACCAAAAGGCAATCTTTTGAAGCAATACCTCTCGAAAGGAGTGATAAAGGTAGTCAGTTTTCATGATTCCTCAGCCAAAGGTATTTGCCAAAACCCCATTGGAGCATCTAATTTAGAAAAAAACTGCGCATTTACAATTTTTGCAAGGGTTCCTTCAGTTGTTGGAAGTATAAATCGTTCTCTGATAACATGTTCGTTCAACTTAGTGAAATCGATACACAACCTTATTGATTCATCCTTTTTTTTAGCAACCACATTAGGAAAACACCAATCAGTCGCTTCAGTGACCTCATCAATAACGTCCTGTTCTAGTATATTATTGATGTCATGCCTCACATTATCATGGAGAGCTAAAGGCAAACGTCTAGGAGTGACAATAGCACATGGAACTGCATCTTGTCTGAGCTTTATAGCAAAGGTTTACCTACCAAACGTGTTGACTTGTGTGAAAACAAACTCTGGAATACCTTGCCTATTTGGTTAACAGAGAGTTCTCTAGTAGTGAATTTAATAGTTAGTTAGTTTAGGAGAATTAAAAGAAAGCAAACACAAAGAGCTAACAGCTGACCTACCCAATAAGGGTTATTTTAGATCTTTGATGACATATATATGTCTTCTTTGCAAAATAGATCTTCAAAGTGTAAGGTTGTCAAGAATAAACCAAGACATAATAACTGAGATCTCCCTGCGTATTCAATTATCCCCGAAAATTATTTCAATTTTGGCTTATTGGGCATTGCCATCCAAACACTATCCGGTATGCAAGATATATCAGCCCCAGTATCAACTTTGAAATTCAGTGACTGTCCCAGGACATTTAATTCTACCATTAGTGGAGGAATAAATTACTTGCTTCTAACTTGAAGGACCTGACATTAAAATGTTTCTAAAAAACTGTGTTCTGCATTATTTTTTGGTTCATGGCCCAGTTCTAAAAGCATTTTATTGTGTTTGTTTCTTTTCTTTTTGCAACATGACTCAAAGTGCACAGTAATCTTACAAAAGTTACACTTTGAATTTGTTGCCTTACATTCATTGAATCTATGATAAAACTCACCACCACATCTGTAGCAAACAAACAGCTTAGTGTTGCTTTTACGAATGCCAGATTGATTTGCTTTAGTTACAGCAAGCATATCAATGTCAATATCTGGATCACACAACATTGGCTGATGTGACTTTACAGACTCGTGTAATTTAATTTTATCAATGGCAGATTGTAAAGTTAAAGTTGGGTCCATTTGTAAGGATTCTGAAAGTTGCGAATTTATATCTACAACAACTAATCTATCTCTTAACAACTTTAAAAAACTTTAAAACTCTTAACAAATTTCAGTTAACCAAATTTACATGTCTTTACTAAAGTGTATAAGCTAAGTACAAAATCCTCTGCAGATTCACCATTTAGCTGGGATCTTTGTTAAATTTCGCACGTTCATAGATAACATTAATAGTTTTAGCGAAAAAGAATTGAAATGTTGTATGACTATATCATAGTTAGGATTCAGAAGGTTGAATGAGTCATAAATATCATCTGCTCCATTCCCTATGCTTAACAGCAAAACACTAACCTGGACATTATCTGGTTCGTAAATGAGTTTTGATATTAATCTGTTTTGTTCGAATTTTATCAATCAGGAATTCCAATTTCTGTTTGCCGAACTGCAAAAATACTTCTCAAATGGTAATGTTGTGAATGTGTAAGTTCTACTGCAGGTTTGCTCTCTGTTCACGTTGAAATTTTCTGTTTTGAGATCATCAAGAGAACATTGTCGAGGTTTACGAGACCTGGGCATGATACTCTTTACCTTCTATACTTCTGACACCATGTACTAATAAAAGGTTATTTACTTTATAGAAATTAGATTAATAAATACTTGTAAATACATGAAGTACATTTGATACTTAAAATCCCATCAACCACCAATTCAAAACACATGTCAATAAATAAACTCAAAACATATGGTATTATTAAATATACTTCAGAATCATTTTAGTGGCTAACACCACACCTCGTATTTTACAATTTTCAAAGAACAAATTTTCAAAGAAATGGAGGTCAACGCTGTCATCCAATTATTCCATATCACACCACATTTTCAAGGTCCCATCAATATCTTTAGTTATTGAGCATCCACTGACGAATTTCAAATACATAATAATAATGGCTTTATTGTACAAATGTTTATAAAAAATAGCACAGTACCCGTCCTTTGTATGGGCTTTAAGTTGATTTATATTGTACTTATTGCATTCAGTAAAATAAAAACGATGATGAAATAAGTTAACTCTACATTAGGTATGGTACGATATTCAATTCAGAACACGGTACCTAGAAAAGAAGATTGTAGGTATCACGAATATCTCTTATGACATCACATGGGCGAAATGGCAAAAATAAACACAAAAATGCTGTTCTAATTCCAGTAATTACAATTCCAGCTGATAGATGGTAAATAACTTACTATTTAGCTGAATGCTTCTATGTAATTGGTAGATTTAGTTACCAGTATTTAATAGATTAAACAAATCAGCTGATATAACCCATGTGACGTCATATGTCTACTGCTAAGCCTAGTCATGACACCCAGTCTTTTCTAGTTACCATGGAAACTTTTAAAAACAATTGTCAAATTGGTATTGCCATAGGGCTTGCATCTAGGGATGGCAAATATTTTTAGCATATCGATAGATCACAAACCAAATATCAATAATATCGAAAGAAATATATCGAACTGTAAATGATTCATCTGTTTAAAATTATGCACTAACTCTTATGACATGTTAAAAAATATACTACACTCATGTTTAGCTGTCACTACTTAGAATAACTACTGAATGTTAAAATAAGTACATTTATCTACACAAAACAAGTAGTGATCTGTGGGGTTAAATGAAAAAAATTCAAAATAAGTATAATTATACCTTTTATTATTATGTTAATTATAAAAGAGTAATGTAATAATGGTTTGTAAGGCGACTGGCTAGGTATCCTAGAGTCAGCATTGCCAACTCACACACAACTTTATTTACTCATTCCACCCACTAGTCTACATTAAACTACATTTAAGTGCATTAACCTCACGTAAAAAACTTTTTAATCGTGATGATTTTGAGTAGGGAGCATAACGTCAATGTTTAGTGATATGAAATATCGGACCAAAATATCAGGTAATATTATCGAAGGAAAATATCGATACTAATATATCAAAACGTATTTATCGATATTTCCAATATATCGTTGCCATCCCTACTTGCATAAATATTTCTTAGAGCCCCTGAAGTGGTGCCCTTATGGAATTTCAAAATAAAGATAAGCCTATGGTAAACCAGAGACCCTAAGAATGTCCATGCACAATTTAAGCCGAATGCGTCCAGTAGTTTTTGCGTGATTGAGTAACACGCACACACAGACACAATTAAATTTTCATATAATAGAAAGCTAAACAAGGTAATTTTAAGAACTGAGGGGTTTCCTTTTACAATTTAAATTATACGCAAAAATATAATACAAAAATTATATATATGTTTTGAACTTGAGAGAAAATGAATAGTTTATTTTTTCTAAATATTACAGAAAATACTGAAAAATCAAATGCCAATATAAATAATAGAACATATCTTGATTGACCATGTTTAAGAAACAAAACATTTTTATTGATTGTATAATGAATCAATGGAATTTCCAGATTGTTATTAGAGGTTGTTGGCTCAGAGAAGAAAGAAACAGAGGTTGCATTCAATACTGAGCTAAATGTCTATAAAGTAGTTATTTCTCCAGTTTACCATGTGATTGCAGGGCCAGCACCTTGTCAGACCCCTTACTTTCCCAAATCCTCAAGGAAAAATGTATAATTATTACTACAAATATATTAAGATGTTCATTAGTTGTAATCTATTTATAACTGTTTTCTGAGGCCATAAGAAAGTATCCTCTGTTTATTTTTTCTGTGGTGTAGGTTAATTGACTACATAATTAGGTTTATAGCAGGTTAAAATTTACTGTCTATAAGGCAGCAATCACTATGGCAAGTATTTCCACTATGGCAAGTGAATAAGTTATTTTTTAAATATATGACTTTTTTACATGTCCATAGTTCAATTTGTTTAAATAAAAAATGTAACAAAAGTACAGTGAAAAAAAATTGAAACGCTTTCATAACAACATTATTTTTCCATCGATAATTTATTTTATTTATAATTTTGGTTCATAAATTATAATTTTTTATCAGAATAATTTAATTGAAACCGTTAAATAGCGAAGAAACATTTGTTTCTTTGTAATTCAAATGGCCGCTACTCTGGAAAGGATAAACCTTTCAGAGTTCGGTTTGCAGCAATTAATTTCTCTTGAATAGACCTATAATTTAATACCAAACTCAACTTAGGCTTACATTGAATATTTTCACTCAACTCCTCGTGGGCCGTTCCCCTGAAAAGATAAAATATCGCTAATGGCATAAAAAAATATGTTCTTTGTAACCATGATTATGTACAAGATTTCACTTTTACAAGTGAAGTCATAGAAAAGTTGTGCAAACATTTCCATATTTTTTTCTACCCTATATATTAAATAGTAAGAAACGTTTTGAGATATGTAAGTTAATACATGTAAATCACACACAGCTGAGACGACCAGACCCATTCACTTGCCTCATCCAGAATAGATTAGTGAAGGTTAAACCACAAAAGATTTTCCATAAAGCATTAATAAAATCGACTTTAATAAAATATAATATGCGTTTAAAATATACATGATACAATTATTAACTAGTTCCTATATAACAATGTATTTTATTTACACTTAACTATTTTATTTTTTACAACATAAAATATTTATTTGCTGTTCTGAATATCTTGGGATTACATTCTTTACAATATAAATATATTATTGAGAAATTAAGTTTCAGATATAATTAATGAATTATTATTTCTTAATCAAAATATGATACAATACTTTAGTTTTCAATTAAAATAAAATTGTATATAAATTAAAAAAAATATTAACGGACTAAAATGTCATATTCTGTAATTTATGATATTTCTCTCTACGTTAATAAATATCAGAAATAGAGTTAACTATGACTATAGTAAGAAAAATTAAGAAATAAAAAGCGCATAGGAAACAATATAACCAATTAAGATACTACCAGGATTACGTTAAAATTCAGCTATTACATAAACAATTTTTAAATTATAAAACAGTAGAGTAGAATCTTTCTTGCTATTTCAACAGAACAATATTATAGAATAAGAGTAATTTTTAAGCAGAGCTCATTTAATAATAACTGCATTTATGTTATAAAGGTTAAATGTTTTTAAACTTACAACATATTTGTTTTGTTTGTCTTATAAAAAATAAATCATGATAAAAATAATAAAATATATCAGCCTTAAAGTATTAAATTACAAAATTAACTTTTTTTACACAGTTAACATACAATGATAAAAACATTAACTATCATTGATAGGTTCTTTCTTGATTTTAATTGGTTCTGGGAAGAGTCCAGAGAAGATCTTTGTGAGATTTACTACAGAGTATCCACTACAGCTAAGTGTGCGGGCTACATGTTCTCGTAAGGTACAGTAAGCATTGAATGTGTCTACACTGACACGGAGACTAGAGTGAGGAGGCTTGCTAAGGTCCATTATGTGTTGAAAGTAACTGAGTTGTGTGTACAGCTGTTTCTCTGTGTACTGAAACATAGAAGTTTGGTAAGATAACAAGATGTTACTTTGTAATACTGATAAAACAATTATGAAAAACAGCCAGAAATGAATGGAGTGGTTATCATCCTTTTTCATGATTCATGTTGCATCATATATTGCCTAATTCAAATTCGGCTCATATAAAATGTAAATTGTAATGGGAGAACCGTTTAGGAGATAACAAACTTTAAAGAAGATTTGAATAAGACTAGTTAACTATAAAACTAATAACTATATGGTACACTGATATTCATTACTAATGATAAGAGATTTTTTTTTCAACTTAAAAAAGTGCCTGTATTTAGAATTTTAATTTTTTTACTTCAAAACAAAGAAACAAGTTTAAAATAACAATGTTTTTTGTGGTAAATAAGCTCGGGATTTGGATTTTCATAGATGTTTTGATTCCTAATATTATCTAAGACAAAGACAAGGATTACCTCTCGGTACATGTTGTTTTTGCCACACTTTGTGCAGATCGGATACTTATTTTCAAATTGTAGCGGGAGTCTTCTGGTTCTCTGTGGGCAAGCTGGGTCCTCACAGATCAACCAACCCTGCAATTCAGTTAGTAAATTATGATTTAACATTTGCAGCCATTCGATTGCTTAGTATTATATATATAAAGACAACACTTGGCAATCTTTTGTGATGTTTTTAATAGTCAAAATCGATTTTGGTCTCGAAAGACCATCTTCAGTTGTACAGAATGATATAAGGTTATAAAAAAGCGTAACTGTAGAATTAATTTGACAGCTGATACTATAGAAATTTAAATAAAAATGTAGATGGATAAGTTGTAGATCTTGTTAAACTTTTTAATTTTGCATCTTCATGATAGAATCAAACATAATATTTGAGTGAAATTTTATTCGGTCATTGAGTAATAATGATGGGTTTTCTTTTGTGTTTTTATGTATGTAAAATTGTTCAATAGCATCTAGTTTTTTACTTTTAGGTCCAAAATGGATAATTTCTACATTTTCTTCAATTGATGAAATATTATGGTTTTCTTGAATTAAATGTTCAGCAAACGTTAATAACTTTTGAAGTTTGTTTTTTGGTATATGTTCCTTGAATCTTTTACTAAAACTTTTTCCTGTTTGACCAATGTATTTTTAGGACAAGTTGAGCATTTAATTTCATATATTCATGAATTATTATATTTGTTTTCATTATTATGATGTTGATTCTTTCAGCATTTACTTTGGTAACTATCAAATTTATCATCTGAAGTTTATACATTAAAGTTTATAAATTTAACAATTAAACAATACATGAACTTAGTTTCTGCAAGAAAATGTACAAATCACATTTCAGGTAGTTTAGTTATCATTATAATTAATAATTTTTGTGAAACACATCCAATAAGTAGAAAATATCATTAAAGCAAACCAATAATTACAATGAAAATATGATTTTTATTTTTGGTAAGCAATGCTACAATTTCTAGTAAATTGTAGTAAAAAGACAGAGTGCATATGAATGAATTCAAAAGGCAGTGGAACGGAATACTGGTCAACAACCGGACGAAATACTGTATAGAATGTTTATACAGAGTGTTGTATGTTAAGTAAGCTTATGGACAAATCACATTTTAATATTTTAAAAGTAACCACTGAACCAAGAGCATATATTACATAACTTTTTTAACATTTTATTACATAAGATCATACAAATATGACTTTCTGCATCAATCTTGTCAAAGAAGTATTTTACCAAATGCATGCACCATCCTATCTGAAACAGAACTAGGATTCTGTCATCAGAAATGTTTGTCTCGTATCCAACACATTCTCTAGCATAAACAAATCCAGTTAAAGCCTAACTCTCAGTGAAGTCAAGTAATTTACAAAGCAGTTACTTTTTTCAAGGAAGTGTAAATCCTTTACTGTACATTCTAAACTAAAGAATTTGTGTTCATAAAAATATTTTATAACCTATATTTAGGGGTTGCGAATACTCAAAACTTCGAGTTTATGATTGAGTATTTTACTACTCCAACTCGGCTCGAAGCTTCCGTAACTACTCGAAGTTCGATCGAGTAGTTGTATTTCACAAAATATCATATTTACATCTTAATTCAGTAAGAGTAAACAGTTTTATAAGTTATGAATAAAAAATGTGCGCTTCCTTGTGTTTTATTTTACCCTTATCATACGTTATCAGTTTGATACACGTAATTATGAACTAAACAATACGCCTAAGAATAGGTAGTACTGATAACAGTCAAATGAACTAGTCGACGTAGTGAACAAGTTCGTTCAATATGATTTGAACTAGTTCAATTCAAAGTGAACTACTGTATCAAAGTATCCCAGTAGTTCAATACAGTGATCAACCTGGGAAGGTAGCGATCACTGTAAATAGTTACCGTAGTAGCGATCACACATGTTGGTTGTTGACTTTACTAATCACTTATAACCTAACCTAAAATAGCGTGAATAAAACAGAAGTGCTGGTTAGTGTCTTTATGACTCAAGAAAGATTAATTATTATTCCGAAAACACCTTATATCGCCAAAACCGTGTGTAATATTTGCACATAAAATATTTTTCCTATCAAATTGTTGAACGGTTTTCTGACTAGGTTAGAAAATAACACAGTTGGAGTGTAAAATGTGGTAAATTACGATGATTTTGATTCGTAAACTCACTGAATGGTTCCCTGTTCACATTGACGTCGATGTAAACTGTTGTAAAATAATCAACCCAAGTGTGGGAAAAACATGTCGGAAGACCTTTTCTAAATAAAATATGACAAATTTAGACTCGGAAAATAATTTTTATTGAACTGAAGCTATATCACACGTCTCGTTTTTTATTCATAAATTTATAATTTAACTGCCCACAATCTTCACTGTGTCACTAGTTGGCACTTAGCTGATATTTCAGACTGCATCTCGTCTCCAATATCGGCTAGACCTATTATATTAGCTGACTACGTCTAATGGTTCTCATTTGATTACGCCAGGTTTTCATGAATTTTTCATTATGAAATAATTATTTCTGTTGTTCAGTGTATCCTCATGTATCGAAATAGTTTCTAGTTTCACACATTTCATTACCGATCATAATTTAAAAACTAATTCATCCTAAGCGACTTTAAAATTTATCTTTAGTAAACCTGCTTACTTTGTTTTTGAAATTTGTTAATGATGGAGTATCAGATGAGGGAGACAAAGGTAGTTGGACATTTGCCATCATTACGTGACAATTACCAATCACGACGTTTCGATTTGGTAAAGCCCAAACCTTTTTCAAGTGCTAAAAACTAAATTACATCTACACAAACATGTTATAAAACTACGTTCTTAAACTAATCTACTTTAATAATAATCTACATTTTAACCTAGATCATAGAATGGGGTACAACAAAATGAACTTATACTAAATATAAAAATGTTAACAGGGTTAAATTAATATGACCAATTAGGCGCTGCCCAGGTCACGATATCAACGAAAAAGATGTTAAAACACAATTAAATTAATATTCAAATCAGACTGAAATATGATTACATCAACTAATCATAAATAAAATAAATATATGGTACCTGAAAAACAATATTAATTTAAAATAACATTAAACATGCACAAAAATGATATATGTGACTCGGAAGGACTGAGACTACTATCCAATCTAATTAACTATTACAATTACATTTTAACATGAAAAGACAACAATTATTAGGAATAAAACAATACAATAAACAAATATTACAAAAATGATGAAGTCTTACGACCAGCAGTGACGATGGCGTCTAGATGTCCCAGGCACGAAGTGAGGACGATACAATCCAAACGCAGTGTCTTCGAAGTTCCCTCCAAGGTGATAAAACACGGGGACAAGACAAACATACACACTACACTTCACAAGAACCATCCACAGATTATCAATCGATTGAACTAAGCAGGTTTACTAGAACTTATAATGGCTTAAATTGGCGTTCTAAAAAAATTGAAAGACAGTCATTTCTTAAACAAGAAAACCCAGACCTAATAATACTGACCGAACATGGCCTGCAAAGAGAAAATCTAGAGGACACTCGCATCAAGAGATACACCCTCATAGGTGGTTTTTCTAGAAAGAACCATATTAAAGGAGGAGTAGTGGGGTATGTCAAACACGATCTTGAAAAATATACTAGCTTATACGCACAAGCGGAAATGAAACTGAGCTTATTTGTGAAACAGCCCTCTTTGAACTAAAAACAAAGAAGACAAATTTACTCATCCTAGGAGTATACAGACCACCCTCTGCAAACCTAGACCAAGCCATTAACATCCTCACTGAACAACTTGACATATCTCTAAACTTTCACAGGAATATTTTACTTATGGGAGACATTAACGTGGACAACCTGTCTGAAAATAATGACAAACTTAAACTTGACGATCTCCTCACTTCCTACCAAATAACTAGATTGAGTCTTCAATCCACACGTATCACCAGAGATACCGCTAAATCAATAGATTGGATATGTACAAACCTAGACCAACAGCTAATAGAAACATCAGTCATCCTATCAGGCCTCTCTGACCACACAGCCCAAATAATCACAATAAACACAGAGAAAGCTAAAGAAATGCTAAAAGAAAGGAAAAGGTTATTCAGCCATAGAGCAATACAACTGTTCAAAGCCAGACTGCATTCTCAAAACTGGAACAATCTATACCTAAAAGAAGATATCAACAACATATATGACACTTTCCACACCATCATCCAAAACCTATTAAATGAAACTTGCCCACTCAGAACCTACAAATACAGGAAAAATAATAACACAAAACAATACTGGGATCCTAAATGCACCAAACTAAGGTCTGAATACCTTGACGCCTTGGAAAAGGAACAATGCGCAGGAAATGTGGAAAACAAAAAAGAACGGGCGAGAAGGAAAAACTATATGACACCAAACTAAAATCTCTGCGGAAAAATCGTCTAACTGAACACATAAATGGAGCAGAAAATAAGCCAAGAGTGCTCTGGTAAGTGATAAATAATGAACGCAAAGACAAAACTAACAATAAGACAGAATTACACCTCCAGATAAATAATACCACAATAACCAACCCCTTAGAAGTAGCAAACTGCTTTAATTCATTTTTTTTCAACCATAGCACAGAGAACCCTCCAAGATAACAACAAACAAAGTGCAGTAACAGATAAATATCTACCACCACAACCAATAGAACAAACTTTTAACTTTAAGCCAGCAACACCAGAAGAAATACTCAAAACTATTGATACCTTAAAACCAAAAACCTCATCTGGAGTAGATAATATATCAGCCAAGATCATAAAAATCTGTAAAAATGAACTATTAAGTCCACTCACCCTCATAATCAATCAATCTCTTGCCCAAGGAACCTTTCCTAAAAAACTAAAAATAGCCAAAGTCTACCCCAAATACAAATCAGGACCGATCAATGAAACAAACAGTTATCGACCAATATCTCTCATCTCAACCTTCTCTAAAATACTAGAGAAAATCGTCCTAGTCAGACTCCTTAACTACCTAGAGCAAGACAAACTACTTACTAACCAACAACACGGCTTCTTAAAGGGCAGATCAACAGCCACAGCCTTAATACAACTCACTGAACATATAATAGACAAATTAGAAGAAGGCTGCACTGCAACCTGCCTCTTCTTAGATTTCAGCAAGGCGTTTAACTGCCTGAACCATGAACAGCTCCTTAAAAAACTAGAACACCTTGGAATAAGAGGAACGGCTCAAAACTGGTTCCGCAGCTACCTAACTGATAGAGAAATGCTCGTAGAAATAAACTGCACCGACAATAACACAGTACAAAGGCTTCAATCTGCTACTGCTGAAATACATAGAGGTGTCCCGCATGGCTCAGTCTTGGGGTCAGTACTATTCATTCTCCTTAGTAATGACATGCCCAACTGGCTGGGAGATATCTGCTACACTGTTATGTACGCAGATGACACTGCCTTAACGATAGCAAATAAATCAATAGAAATACTCCATCACAACACATCAACTTATTTCAACAAAACTAAGCAATACTGTGCCAGTAATGAACTTGTTTTAAATGAGAAAAAAACAGTGCAAATGACCTTTCGTAACCTCCATAGACATAATGGCACACCCTTGCCAGATCTGAAAATTAATATTAACACCAAATATCTAGGCACAATTATTGATGACAAACTAACATGGAAGCCACATATTGAGCAACTATGAAAAAAACTGTCTGCTGGTAACTATGATATACGAAGAATTAAACAAATAAGTGGCTTGGACAGCTAAGACAGCGTATTTTGCTCTATTCCAGTCTCACCTAAGATATGGCATTGCCACTTGGGGAGGTACGTCCAAAGGAAATCTAGAAAGAATCCTGATCAATCAAAAGAGAGCAATTAGATGCCTTGCAGGTCTAAAGTACCAAGAAAGCTGTCGTGAACACTTCATAAACCTAAAAATACTGACAGTTGTATCGCTCTACATTAAAGAAGTGATTCTGCACACGTTAAAAAGCATACATCTCAGCAAAGATTTTGTGACCTACACCAATACAGTAAAAGACGTGGCGTGGACTTCCCACTGCCTGCTCACCACCTAATCCTCTACAAGAAGAAACCTTCATACAAAGGAGCCACCTTCTTTAACCACCTACCAGGACACCTCAAGAACCAGCCCTCCCACTGATTTGGGAAACAACTGACTCTGTGGCTCCAAGAAAGGCCTTTCTACACTGTGGAAGAATTTACCAATGGCAGAATATTGTTTCTAACCAATCATAAAAGCACAATGTATTTATTTTAATGAATAATGACGCAATGTACTAATCTCTAAGATTATGTCAATAAAGTTTATTGTCTATTTGTCATCCAGATTTTCAAATTTGATTATATAATTCACAGCTTATTTCCGGTTAGTTGTAACCTTGCTATTACTGAATTAAATACCTACAGAATACAGATCCACTCTTCTTGGCGTGTACACAATAAATTTTTTGTTGAGAGGAGGCAATTCTGAAAGCAAATGACTGCATTTGGCGATGATGCTTGAATTTTAGCATCAGTTTGGATGGATACAGTTTTTAACAACAAGCTTCGCTACATTTTTGCGGTACACTTCGAACTGAACCACCAGATAAACATATCGGCTGGCTGTGAAACAGTATAATTGGCTTGCATAGAAAATCTAATCTGTGATATGAGTGAACAGATTAAATCTTTATAATCCACGTTGTTTCAATTAATAACAAACTTTCTACATAATATTAGTTATGAATAAAGGAAAAAGGTTAATCAAAATAATGCCACATAAAATGTAGGAAGGCAGGAAGTAAAAAGTTTTATTTATGAATGTTACAGTTACAAATAACAAATCAAAATTATTTTGTTCAGTTTAGATGTATATATTTACGAATCTGGCAAACCTTAACATACGAGTAGGCTTAGGATGGTGTCTGCCTTTTACAGTTGTCTTGGGTGAACAGGAAATTCTTCTGTAAATACTCGATACTCGAAAAAATGCCAACGACTCGACTTGAACTCAAAAATCACTACTTGCACACTCCTTCCTATATTGAATTGGATTATATTATATTGTAATAGCAATAATCAAGTTGTTTAAACATTTCAAAAAAAATTTGAGAAAAAAAATCAGAAGTAATCACTCTAGAAACAGCTACAATTAATTTAGGGCGTGAAATGAGAGGCAAATGATTGCATTTTTACAAATTATGTAGAGAAACATATTTCTATAAATTAGAAAAATTTACAAAATTCAAGACTCAAAGTAAATTATAAGTTAATTTCATATGGCTTGCCAAAGACACCAGTTGTGAGTGATTACTTTAGAAAGATCCAAATCATGTAGACCATGGTTAAATAAGTTGATTATCGACACAAACATAATTGGAAAAAAATGACCATAATATAAAAAGCTGGCACAGACCTGGTAGTACTGGGTGATATACTGTCTCATGGAGAGTGTTAAGCAGTTCTTGATGTGCTCCAGGTACTGCAGTGGCTGGACACCGCAGTCAGGATTGGCACACTTTTCCAGTACCAACTCTGAGCTGCTATCCTGTGACCAATTATAAAACATACAATTTACAAATTTGATTTATCTGATTTATACGAGGCACGTTTTTACAGTACGTACCATTTTGGAATGAAACAAAAACTAGTTGACTTTGAGTACAAATAATTATTTTAATATGAAAGCCTGTACCTTAAACTATTTTTGAATATAATTTCAATCAATATTGAGGCACTTGTTATATTGTATAATTAGCTTTTATAAACCTTCCTCTAAGAAAACTGCCACCTGACTGGACAACCACTGCAGCACAATCGTTTTGATTTTATCAGCATCGTGATGGTATTGACCTCCCAGATGCTTCTTCAAGTTCAAGAATAAATGGATTTCACTGGGTACATGATCGGGACTGTATGTTGGATGATCAATTTCTTGCCAGCCAAAAGATCGGTTCAGTTCTTGTGTTTGATTTGCCATCTTTACAATCTCTCACCCATTTCTGTACCACCATCCTAACCTAACCTAACCTCCAATTAACACGCCATAAGCTTCATAGATCTCACAGTGAATGTCAGCTGCTTTTACGTCTTTAGCGTTAAGAAAACCTATCACAGCCCATACTTCTCAGTCAGCTGCATTTTAAACACTGATAAACAACCTTAAATACTGTAGAATGGATCCATAATGGCAGCTGTGGCTTGCCAACAGATAGCAGTACACAGTATGCATGCACCAAACGCCAATCGCATTGCTACAATGGTGGAATTCCAAAACAGTACAGTAGAACTCCATACATCCAAATCAATAGGGACCAGACTCTATTCGGATAATCAGATTTTTTTTCTAAAAGCAGTCCATTGTATTTAATTACTGCATGTAACTAAATGCATGTATGTTGAAATGGGATATAAAACAATATTTTAAAAGAGAAAAGGTATTTATTATATAATTAATTACAGTTTTATTACATACTACAGTGTACTATTATGTGTATTTACATACTATCCTGTAAACGAATGTTATTGCTTGCCAAACATCTTAGTTATGCTCTGTATGTTTAAGTGTATTTTCCGTTTTTGGGCAGCCAGGTCGCGCATTCGCTTGACAGAGGGAAGGAAAATAGCATGATACATTCTCTATCGCATTATTTTTCCTAGAAGAATGTGGATTTGTTCTTTTAAGACAGTACTACAGTGTACAGTATTTATTGAGGCATATCATGTGTTATTTATTGTGATACATATATGTATTGCATATATTTCTATGTATGATTTAAATGTATATTTATGATACATATATGATTTAACTTTCTAGGATTAAAAACACTACTTTTTGTTGTTGTATGCTCTTAGTTGTTTTTTTCCAAAACAAAATTAAAAAACTGAAGATTGTAAGATTTCTTTTATGATATTTTGAAAGCAATTCAGATAGTAGAGTTCGGATAATTGGAGTTACACTGTACTCACTTTAAAAACAACCCTTGTATTGTTTTGTTTAACTATGACATTCGTTTCCAATTAACCTGAAGTGGAATTGCTTGTTTTTGACATAATTGTTGTATTTTCTTTATTACTTTTATCACACTTGCTGAAACAGAACCATAATTCCGGCCCCACTGATCCTGCCAAGAGTGAGAGATAGATGAATTCACAAACTACATACAAAGAAAACCTAAGGTAAGATTATGGACAGGAACTTAATAAGATTTTGGTTTGAAGATTATTATTGTTTTGGCATTTGCTTATTGTACACACCAGTCTTATTCAACATCACCATTGACTATCTATATAAGTGACAAGGTACTTGATTACCAATAACCAAGCACATTTATACAAATTCTATAACCCTTTTTTATACTGATCATCTCACATTGTTATTTAATCCATTAATATATAATCCATTTATTTTTTGACAATAGCTGTGACATTTCTAACCCATAACCACTGGAATCAGCCAAACCAGTGAATAAAAAATTGAAGATTCTCTTTTACAATTCTCTAAGCTACAATTTAACCTCGAGACACAGCAAACCTCTCAATAAAAAAGATGAAAACCTCCAAATACCCTTGTTAATGTAGTAACTGTGGGATAGGCGTAAAATACTCATTCATCCATTAGTAGTGTGATCAATGGTTTCATGGAGCCTGTGTTAACATTGGTAAGAGTCAACCTAAAAAAGTGACAAAAGATGAAATATGCAACTGGAAATGCAAAAACTGCTCCCATTTGCTCAAATCCCCAAATATTTACCCAAAGACCTCACCTCAAATTATACCTTCCACATTAAATATAGTTAATAATTACTAAGCAACTTCTCCCTCTAACACAATTAACGTTTTACCAACCAATCAATCTACTATTGAAAAAATAACATATAAAAGTCAAAAGCCACAGGACTGCAAAAACGCAAGACCTTGAAACATCCGTCATGCTAGCAGATTAAGTAGAAAATGCTCTCCTTGTTCAAAATAATCAACTTAGCTAGGATCCACAACTTGACACTTAAAAACTCGTAACTTGCTCAACAACTACTGAACTCCACTAATACAACTAACACTCAATTAAATGTAAATACGCAACACTTAATTGAAGAACTAGAAAAGGAAAACAACACCATTCAAACAAGGAATAATGATCTTGTAGATATGCTAAAAACATGGATTTACTGCTAAACAGAGAAGTGCAGCTTAGGAAGGAGCTGATAATGAACTTTGAGGACTCCGACAAAGAAAAAGAAGAAACAATATAAAAGAAGAAACAAGAACTAGAAAAATCTATTAAAGATATCACTCACGAAAATAACAAACTAATACAGAAAATTGTACTCCATAATGACATCAACTCGCATAAAAAAAGAGTGCTTGAATAAGGAGAAAGGAACATAAACACACGAAACAACCGTAATTGACAACCACACTCCACACATATCCACCACAGTTTTAACTCAACTAATAGAAATTAAATCCAAATTAAACTAAATACAATTAGAAATGAAACAGCATAAGAATAATGTAATCACCACACCCCTTACACCAAAAAACACTAATCTCAATAGGTACACAAACAATATTAAAATCGAATAACAACTCTGATTCTCTGTCTGAATACAAAAACAATACTTATGAAGAAATTAATCATATACTGGAAGAAAACACAAAGTTAAAATTAACCATAAAACCTCTACAGGATGACATCCAAAATGAGAACTCATCTTATGACAATCTGAAAACACCAACAAAGAATAAACCCAATATAAATAATTCTGAAAAGCCTTGGGGACCTACATGTATGCCTGATTCCCCGACAACTCAAAGTGATGATGAGGATATCGAACCATTGAGACGAGACCAAATCTTAGTAAAATGATTAGACATACAGCATACAACTCTAATAGTAATAGGGCCTCTATCCTCCATCCAGACGATCAGAAAGTAATTGAAGGGATAAAAATATTCTCTTTTCCACCAGTTGAAACCCCCATATTAACTACACAATACCAATCTGACTCAGACCTTAACAAAACTTTTGGCATAGGGTTTCTCAACACTGACACGCTTGACTGCTCCATACAAATGCAGCCAGATGCGCTCAAATGTATATCTGAAAAGCAAAACAAACTCACAATTTCATATAACTGCTTTACAACTTTTTTGAAGTGAAAAAGGTAAATCTTACATCATTATTTTTCATTGAAAGAAACTTAATAACTGGAAGAAAAACTGTTTAAATTCATAGAGCTAGCTAACAACTGTTTCAAGTTCCCAATTTTATTCAGCATCGGTTTAGAATCATCTCTACAAACTCTATGTACTGAGACCGACTGTTCTCTCGAATTCATTCAAACATTTCTCCAGTTTGTATGCAATGCATACCTACATCATTTCCGTCTATATTCAAAAGACAAGTCGGCCAAGAGATCAGTTGACAAAATCCTGGAGAGCTACATCTTTAAACACCAAAGAAAAATCTCAAGAATCACTCATAACAAAGATACACAAATCTATAGCTTCTAGAGACAGTCTCTTACCACTCTTGCAGGTCCAAATAATTTCACCCCTCTGCGACCCCGATCAGAAAGGCACCCGATTTTATAAAATCTGCATTGTTTGAACAATAAGAGATGTAGAGAGCCAAGGAATGTGCTCTCTTAAAATCCTTCAAGTATACTCCCGATATAAGTTAAACGACCCTTCACAACTCAATATAAATACAACAGAAAACCTAATAAATTTAAAAGACAACTTTGCCCTCTTAGACCTGGAATCTGGGAAACTTCTCCTTTCAAAAGACCCCGCTAAAAAATATCAATTTGGCCTAGATGGAGCCCAATTCCTAGAACTATCAATAGATAAAAATAACAAATACTTCACCACATCAAGGTCTACCCCTATAAACAATACTATTTTAGTTGCAGCTAACACTTAACTTCTCAATGACCTTAAATTATACAATAGCATAAAAGACTTAAATATACATGAATTACCAAACCCCGACATAAAACTAATAAATGGTGTACCAGGATGTAGCAGAACAACATACATTCTAAATAACTACCAAGAAGCTGACCTAATTCTCTCCCAACTAGAGACAGCGCCCTAGACTTCCGCTAGCGCTTTAAAGAACAATTCAATACACAATCCAAGGAACATGATAAAGAAACATTTTGTACCATTCACTCATTCATAATAAACCCCCCAAACCACATTAAAAGAGGTGGAAAATATAAGCGGCTCATTGCAGATGAAGCCCTAATGCTCCATGCTGGTGAAATTCTCTTTCCTGCCGCTCTGCCTCAGGCTCCAGAGGTCATTTTAATTGGTGACACTAACCAAACCCCCTATATTAACAGCACACGTGAATTCAAGGTACACTATTTTGACATTTCTACATTAGCAAAATTAATAGAAAATCTAAAGACATCATACAGATGTACACAGACAACAGCACCACTTCTATCCCCCCTTTATAAAGAGGGAATGCAAACCACAAGTGATAAATGGAATGAAATGGAACAACAACCTTTCCTGGGACTACAAGAGGTTAATATTGACAAGGACAAATTCAAAGTACTTACATTCAAACAGTGCGAAAAATCAGAATACTACCAAAACAACGGTTACGATGCTAGTACCATACATGAGTTTCAAGGAAAACAATCTAAACATGTAGCAATCATATGAACAACAAAAAGCAATGAAGAGATATACAATTCCGTTTCACACTGCATCGTAGCAATCTCACCCATACAGAATCTCTGCTATACATGTCTCCAGACCCACTAGATGTAATTAGCTCCTGGATTTCAAGAACAGCCTCCTACAATCAAGAATGTTTACAACAATTCAGAACAACCCCTAGTGAAACTTATACAAACAAAACACAAAACCACTTCAGTTCACACACAAAACATGACTCCTTTTCAATCATATCCTATGACACTCACGCACCCCTGAAAAATAGCACTAATATTACATATACTAAGCAATTTTTAGTCCCACGCCACCGGAAAAGCCAGAAATACAAGACAAAAATATACTGGAACACTACTCTTTGCAGCCAAACAGTACACATCATCCAAAAAACCATACCAACAGGATATGAAACTAAGAATATTTCACCAAAACATCGACTGCCTCTCAAACAAGATTGATATAGTGAATGATCTACTTGGGCCCTTCTCCCCTGATATACTTATCATCACTGAACATAGCCTAAATAAGACAAACCTAGAAAACACTCAAATACATGGATAAGCTTTAATTGCAAGCTTCTGCCGTGAACAACATATTAAAGGAGGAGTTGCTATATTCGTAAAGAAAAACCTAGCTCATTATGCAAAGGGATCTTGTGGGAACAAACATAGTGTCGAGCGACTATGTGAACTATCAGGGATAACACTAAAACTACACAATACTACAATACACAATGTTGGAATTTCTAACCCAATTTCTAACCCATTAACAAATTATCTCCGCACTGACTTCAAAAAGCTCAAAATAGGCATCTGTTAACTGGCTTACTGACTGACAAAAATATAGCTACAGAAAAAAAGAAACTCTATTATCTAAACCTTAAAGCACAGAGGAAAAAAGCAACTTACAACTTAATTACTAATTCAAATAAAAAGTAAAACACTCTGGAAAATAATAAATGATGAAAGAAAGAAACGTCCAACAATTAATGAATCTCCTAACATTCAACTTAACATCAATGGTTCTATTACTGAGGACCCCAACAAAATAGCTGAGCATTTCAATGTTTTCTGTATAAACACAACAAATAAAACTCCGACCATCAACACAGTTCCCAACACCCATAATCAAGTTATAAATGATCAACTAATATTAAGACCAACTACAGCTAATGAAGTAAAAAAAGTCATCTGAAACCTAAGCACTCCGCCAGCTTTGACAATATTACAACACTAATTAAGACTTGCTGCAGTGAAATAATTAACCCATTGACAAATATTACAAATAAATCATTTGCCCAAGGCATATTTCCATCTAAATTAAAAACCCCAAAGTATACACCAAACATAAAAAAGGGGACCCTACCATAGAAACCAATTACTGACCCATATCCATCCTGCCTGCAATCTCAAAGATTACTGAAAAAACTGTCCTCTCTAGACTTTTAGAACATTTGACACAGCATACCCTAATCCCAACACAACAACACGGTTTTGTGCCAGGTAAATCCACCAACTCAGTAATCATCAATATGGTAGAACATTTTATTGATGTAATAGAAAATGGACAACAACAGCTGTCTCATAGACTTTACAAAAGCATTTGACTGCCTTGATCATGACTTGCTCTTGAAAAAGCTATATAACCTAGGAATCAATAAGAAAACTGTGTACTGGTTTAAATCTTATTCCACAGAACGGACCCAATCTGTAGAGATTAAATCCATGTATGAAGGTTTTACAAGAACAATAATCTCTGACTCTTTACAACTAATAAAAGGCGTCCCCCAAGGGTCTGTACTGGGACCCATTCTATACTTAATATTTGTCAGAGACTTTCCAAACTATCTACGTGAACACTGTGAAATGCTGATGTATGCAGGTGATATAGGCAGGTCCTCTAACTAAAAGACCTCGAACCCCAACACCTGGAAATACACACATCTATTGCATTCAACAAAACCCTTGAATATTGCATTGCAAATAATCTAACAGTATTTGCAATTTTGATAAGTCGTCAACAGATCAAAAACACAACAATTATTTCTTGGAAGAAGAAAATATGACTTTCCAGTGCTTCCAGATGCAGAACGAGTTGACAATGCAAAATACCTAGGAATTTTAATTGATGACAGCCTATCATGGAACTACCACATTGAGCAAGCTCAGCTTAACCGTATATGTTATAAAAAGAATTAAACAAGCTATAATTAAACAAATATAGCTAAATGTGCATACTTTGCACTATTTGAAGGGCAACTTAGACATGGGTTACTCATTTGGGGCAACTCATCAAAACAAAATATAAATAGAGTTATGGTGCTAAAAAAAGAACCATTAGATTACTAGCAAATCTAAATCCTCAAGATACATGTAAACATGCATTTTCTGAGTTCCAAATTATGACTGTCACTGCACTATATATTTTGGAAACTTCAGTTTATGCCGGCAAGCTGAATTTGGCAAAAAGAACCGACTCACACAACTACAATACAAGATATACCACAAACTATTCTCTTCCTGCTCACCAACTAACTTTGATTAAGAAGAAACCCTCTTACGCCGGAGCTAAATACTTAAACATCCTACCCAAAGAAATAACAAGCTACTTGGGAAACGAAAAGAAGTTGCGAAGAAAACTATCTGACTGGCTTCTGAAGCACCCATTTTATACAATAGAAGAATTCTAAAATGGGAGAAACGACAATATAAACTAACAACTTAGCTTCAAGAATTCTTGTAATAACTAATTATTGTTGACACATTTCTTATCTCTATGATAATGAATAAAGATATTGTCTATTATAACCACAATGTAGTCAGGAACTATCCAGTTTCTTCTTATTTACTTGGATAACGGTTTGTGTATTTTAAAACTTTTTTAACCCCCAAGGACTCTTGTAACTGTCTCACTACTTGAATAAAGTGTCAGTGTCACTTTATTTATTGACTTAAATAAAGTGACAAATAAAGCATTTGTGTGATGTGTAATGTTTTTCTATGTGTAGAGTTAGTGAACTTTTATCCTCAGATACATATGTTGCTGCCCCCCTCTCTATCCTGTTGTATTAATTTTAGGGCTAGTGTACTCCAATTGATAAACCAAGCATTATGGAGACATAAAATGTTTTACCTGCATGCAAGGGAATTTTCTGTTTTCTATGAGTTTTGATCGTCATAATAGCTTTTAAACCATTTATTTCAATTATAATTAATATGCTCAACATAATTAAAATGTAAACTTAGCTAAAATTATAAAAAAGGTATTACTTCCAAAACTCTTGAATAACTTCATTATTCATGTCTGAGAGTCAAATTTAGAAAAAATAACAACTCCCATTGAAAACCTAGAATCAATCTTGATTATATCTTTATAAAATCAACCTATTTTAATCATATTATGTAATATAATAATTAGTTATACAATATTTACAGCCAAGTACTGGTGATTTTCACTTCCTCAACTCAAGTACTGCAAAAGTAAAATTTAAATACATCACTCTCTTCCTGTAATTACAACAGTCTTTACTATGTAGATATTTTCATTAAAAAGATAATGTTTTTGAATTTGGATTTACCCAATTAAAATTAAATCTTAAAACAAATAATCGAGAAAATTAACTTACAAACTGTCTTACGGGACTATCGACTACATTCTCACAGCAGCAATCTGTGCTTATACACCTGAACACAAACCTGAAAAAAAGAAAAAACAACTTAATACTACTTAATACAATCAGAAAAACATAATAAATACATTTTAAAAGAACTTAAAACAGTTAATTATTTATGAAACTAAGGTTAAACGTTGAACAAACACAATTAAATTGAGAAATGTACAATTTTATATAAACTATGTTACATAAAGTAATAAATAAAATGTAAAAACTAAATAAAATTATTAGCCTAAAAGTGAAAAATGCAAATAAAATCATTTTCTTGCCATAGTGTCAAAATGTTTTCTAAGCCAAGAATACACTAAAAATGACTGAAGCGATATTGCATTAACTATGTAATTTAAAGAACGTTTTATTTATGTTAATGCTAAGGTCTCAAGTGTGTCAGCAGCATCAACTTCTCCACACACTTTCTGCAAATGTTGAGGAGTTCCTCTCAGTCTCTAATTAAGGAAACAACCATTGAAGGAAAAAAAATCACTACCCACAGGCCCCACTTTATATATGGACTGATTGGGTAATAGCTCAGAGCACCAAATGTTTATGGGCGCCAAGTTTCCTAAAACAGTTTTTAAAATATTGTTTTGATTAGTTTTGTGGTAATGTTCCACTCTAAAGAAAATCTCAATCTGGAAACAGCAAAAATCTATTCTGTTTCAGTACAGTGAGCACTCTTACATCCTACGTACAACTCAAATTATTTCCGTTGCATACCACTTTTATCAGAGTCGCAGAGTTTTTCAAAATAGAGATTAGGCGAATGATATTCGCTTGCGGTGACTAGGCACACTCCCCCCCTTCTGCCATGCCATTACAATCACCCACTCCCCCTAACTTGGACACTGAACTCTTTTTGTTTTTGTCTAGTCAAAAGTAGTCATCACTCATCAGTGACATTCTTGAGAGAGTTGACAAATGTAGTGACAACTTACAAAAGCAGACCATACATCTTTCAGCGGTTACAAAACAAATTTACACTTTGGAATTTATTCATCGACAAAAAAGAGAGGAATTTGACAGTATAAACAATCCACCACTGCTCTTCTTGGACGTGAAACTTTCACTTATTCCAGAATTAGGAAAAATAAAATATTAGCTAATGAAACAGATAAGAATGAAGTCAAATTTGGTGGAAGATCAGCTTTGGAATTAAAGCGTATCTTAAAATCATTGATTCATTTAAATCGAACTTGAGTAGACAAAAAAAGCATATGAAGTGTTGTTGGACAGTTTTGAAGATTTGTCACTTCTGGTGTTGCCATCGAAGGAGTCTTCAAATGAATCTACAGTGAAAGCTGCAACGAAGTTGATAAAGTGTTATTCACAGGATATACTGTAAGTGAAGAATTTGAAAACAAGTGTTCTCATTTCAAGATGTAACTGAACTGGAAGGCATGAACACCATACACAAAGTTTACATGTAAATAAGAAGTAACAAGCTGTCTACCAATTTCGAAGTACAGTACAACCTCGGTTTACGGCCTAATGTGGCGAAGGTCAAGCTGGATAAAATATAAGTCATAAATAAATTGGTTTTATTGGAGAAACACATTTAGTAACTAATAACAGACATCACGTGTAAGCAGACGCCTACAATTGCATGTGACACAACGCGCTCTGCAGCAATTGTAATGAAATGAACGATGTTTAAGACATTCACGGTCTTTGACGCTGCTTTACAATACAATACGAAAGATATTTTTGTTCCACTTCCCCCATTCGCAAAATGGACTCTCCCAGCCAGCCACACTGAACAAAAGTAAACAACATTGCCAGCTCGGATCTTCAGACGCATTTTTAAATTATTACGCAGTAACAAGCAACCACTTGTCGAGAGAGGGTGACTAGTCAATACAGCGCCTGCAACTTGTCTACGACATATGCGTTTAAAAACTGAAAGGCGCTTCCAATTGTAATTTTATCTTATAAATAATTTTTATTGTTATCTACTTGCCGAACCGAATGACACGGACTGCCAGATAAAGCGAGGCCGGATAATCGAGGTTGTACTGTAGTGCTGAGGATTGTCTTCACACTTCCAATCACCAACTGTTCTGCCGAGAGGGAGTTTTCAGTTTTATCTAGAGTGAAAAATGCCAAGAGGTCAACTCTTAGAGAGGAAAAACTGAATGCACTAGTGTTGTTAATGTGCTCTGAACATGATATTACTCTTATGACTCATTTTTCTGAGATTGTTAAAAACTTTTCCTGAACTAAATCAAGAAAATAATCTGTCATTTATGCTTTGTTAAGGTTTATTTAACTTTACACCTTTACAAAAGCTTAATTTTTATTGGTGTTGAATAAACCTTTAAAGCTCAAACCTTGGGTGGCCTTATTAATGAAAATTGCTTTTGCTATTCCATACATCCAAACCCCCCAATAGGGAGGGGAGCCAAAGTTGTTTGCAGCCCAGAGTGCTGTTCACCCTAGACCCGGGTCTGACTATCCAACTTTACTGGTGTAACATAATAATTCATTAATGAACTAAAATTAATCTTTTCCAACAAGACAGCCACTTGAATCCTTTTTAAAGAAAGTAAAAAAACACTATAAACTTGTATAAAGGCTTAGTTCACTTTAATGTGTGTTCCAACCAAGCAGAACTAAAGTTGGGTTAGTTTTGATTTGTTTGAGAATGATTGGTTTTGTTTTGGTTGAGAATGAATAAAAACACAACACGTTCGAACAATAGGATTGGAAAAGATTAAAATTAACCATTTAAATTTCATTAATGCAGTCAATGATCTGATTATAACATCTATTCATTTCAACATAAATACTTACTTTTTACAGTTTTTGAAACGTTCTTCATCTTTAAGGACAACACTTTCTCCAGTCCCAAAATCATCTGAAGGCGTTGACTTTTCCTTATACTGATTGGGGTCAAGTCCTGTTAAAAAACAAAATGTTCATCTACTACTTGGAATAACCAGCAAGTAAGCTCAAGGATAATAAATGTAACTAGAGCTACATGGGTCTCAAATACTATTTGTAGACAATACAGCAGTTTTATTTAATGTCAGATCTACAATGTAAGGACATATATTCCTTACTTTACATTTGAAAATGGATTAAATTTAAATTTACAAAAAATTCATAATCAAACCTACAAATGTGGATCTAGATTTAGAGTTAACACACTTTAGACCATTGCGGGCAAAAGACATAACACATGCGTCATCGTAGACAGAATACCAAAATGAGCATACCCTGCATCACATGTTACTGTTTAACATAAACTGCTTTAAATTCTACAACAAAAACAAATTTAAATTTATGTCACTAGAAAGCATTTGATTGCAATCACTAAACTAAGGTATTTCTTAAGTAGTTATATTCAAATCTAGTAGATAGCTGGTGGCCTTGACCGGAGGGTTTTAAGTGATAACAAACCATAACATATATTTGTATACATTATATTGATAAACATTTCTTTTAATTATATATAGATTTGTTTCAAAGAATATTCATTATAGATCAATACGTCTTTTTTGAAGTAATAAAGAAGTGTGGTGGACGATAGCAGAATGTAAACTGTAAGTGCGTGGCAACCCGTACAAGAGTTTGTAGCGCAGCAGATCACTCCGGCTGCTGGGTTCAGCGCATTTTGAGTTTTCATGAGCCTGCAATGTGTTAAGATTGAAACCACTAATTAAATTAATAAAAGAGGTTTATTCTAGTTTTATTAAACATTTTAAAATTAAATTAGTACAATAATATTATAGTAATAAATTTATCGAAAATATAATTTTTTGTTAAAGTTATTAAACATTTGTGGCTATAATGTGTATAATGTTAAATAATATTAACATATTTTGTATTTTTTAAATTTTCACTGGCTCGACTAAAAATTTGGATTTTTTCCATAATTTTCCACTTATCATATTATTTTATAATATATATATTTTTAAGTACAGTACCACCTTGGTTGTCCGGCAGTCCATGTCATGCGGCTTAACAAAAATGATGAAAATCATGTTTGTATTAGATAAAATTACAAGTACATGGAAGTTCAGCCCTGAAGTGCAAATTTTGAGTATGAGTGTATGAGTTTTGCATCTCGAATATTGCAGGCACTGATCTTTTAACTTGTTGTGCTTTACCGGTTGTGTTGCCTGCAATTGTGGGTGCTTCTTTCTCGTTTGTTATCCAATATGAGTTACTGAATCTGTTTGCGTTAAAAAACCAAGTTTTTTGTGACTTATGTTTTATCCGGATTGACGAGCAACTATATTAGGCCCGAAAAACTGAGGTTGTACTTTTATTATATATGAAAATAGTAAAAGGTCTTTTACAATTGTTCTTAACCATCATTAGAATTTTTAAAATATTTAAATGCCAAACAAAATCATTTGAAGTTTAAAACCTTTAATTTTGTCTAGAACACAATTTTTAACACATTAAAACTGTTCATTACTAATGGTCTACTTAAAACATAACAAATAACTATGTCAGCTTCTCACTTACCTAGACTTTGGGCGATTTGAGCAGCATCAGTGCCTTCTATAGGTGCAATGAGACGACTGACTACAGGATGTATTTGTTGGGACAGGTAATATTTGATGTCCAGCTTGAGGGTATCTGAGTTTTTCAGCTCATCAACATGGTAAGCCCGCTGCATTGCTGGATTGTTGGTGCCATCCTATTGACCATTATTTGTTAATTTTTTTGTATTTAACTTCTTTGAATTTTTTAAATAGCAGTTTTTATGAAGTTCTAACTGAATATATGTTAAAAAATTTATTTTTTCTAAAAATCTCAGTAACTAAACAAATATAGGCAGCTAGCAACATTTATTATTGTAGAAAATAATACTTATTATTATTATTATTCTTGTTGAAAAATAACTAAAGACATGAAAGTTAAGATGATGTTTTTTTAAAGATATCCTTTACTAAGATAGAACAGAATTTCAGGATACGACAAGAACAGGTTATCTACAAACTTGAAATTAACTGATTTAAAATTGAATCAGATTAAAAATTCTGTGGGGGAGATAACTGAGTATCAGACTTGTCAATTAGCTGAAAATCAGACCAGCACTACGTGGTTCAGATTCCACGTAAAGCTGTAGGTCCCTTAGTTGCCCTGGCTGTTTGGCTATTAATAAATTGCCCTTACTGAGGAACAGTTGAACTCAGTTAGTAACCAGACTACATTCATCCACACTCATATGTACAGTACAGTTACAGTCACAGTAACCATTCATATTCGCCTTAAAATACCATCAATGTTGTGTCGGCGTCTCATATGTAAGAATTTATTTAACGATTCAGTACTATAATATTGCAGTTAAAAATATTATAAATAAAACCCATTTTGTTTTGTGGCTATGCATAAAGTCTATATTCAATGGATAGTTGTATAATTAATAAAAATCAACCATTATAATTAATTAAAAGAAAACTTCTGATTTAGATTATATAAAGTAAATTTTGCAAGGGATCAGCTGATAACCATCGGCTGTTCATTTTTTATTGGGTTATTAATTAATGACACTTTCCAAAGAATAGTTTGCCTTAGTTTGTAACAATGACTACATTTTGCTCATCTACACTAATTTGAAATCCATATTCGCCTATATCTTGACGATCGACGTCTTAAGAATAAATAAATCAAAAATATAGGATTAATATAAATTAACCATAGTTAAAAAAAAAAAAAAAAATATTTTAATGTTTAAAAATAACAAAAATTCATAGTTACACAACAGTTAAATGCAGGAAGTTTTAAACATTTTTATAACAATATTCAGTTCATGAAAATGTACACTAGCTCATGTTTTTACAGAATGAGGAAAAATTATCTAATTAAATTTTTAGATTACATTCATTTTTAATATGTAGTTTCAGGTTGTAAAAAAGTATTTTAATAGATCTCTAATAATTTATTCAGTTTAAAAAAAAATACTCTCACTCTTAACTAATATGACATTTTTGTAAATATGAAGTATATAATTTTATTTAAAAAATATGTTAATATAAGTAAAATATGCTTGTACAGCACCAAGTAATATGCAAAATTCTGATCACTTTATATTTTTCTACTATAAACAGTGACCAAGAATTAAAAAAATCTATGCTGACAATTATTTTCTGTATATAACTTATTATATTAACTAGAGTTTTAGATTAGCATCAATTTTTTTCATTAATTTATTAATGGTTAGTAGATACTACTCTACCCTAACCGTGGCTGCCTGATGATGATGACTATGATAATTATTCAAATATTACAACATAACGATGTTTATTAAATTATCATTTTCCTGCTGGGCATAAATTTTGAGGGGGTATTCTCGGTTTAGATAACTATCAAGGAAATAGCTTTGCATTATCCCTATTTTTTTTATTATTATTTTGTTCTCTTAACCCTAGATGGTGAATACTAGGTGACCGATTATGAACTCAGCGCTTCGCAAGCTTTTTTGTAAAAATCATAAAAAATACTAAATATGCTCCAAAGACAATTTTAGCAAAGTCACAGTATGATCATTGTAGGTAATAAATAGTACATGTAAAAATTCTAAAGAATTACCATTGAATAGACAAGAAAAAGTTGTTTAGGAAAAATAGTCTTATTGTACCCATACACAAAGTTTTATACTTTTAGTTTGTTGTGGAAAATAAAAATTTTACCACAGAAACAAAATATTCGGTAAAAAATTTCTATAAATAAGGGGTATGTAAACTTTTTTATAGATTGTTGCTACATGTACTTTATTAGTACATTCTATTAGCTACAAGAAAATATAAAATATATGAATATATTCCAAAAAGTATAAAATTTATACACCAAAAGTCAGTGTGTACAAATTGTGTAAACGGCTCTTAAAAAATTGCGCATATTGTATTCATAGTAAAAAATATTAAAATTTTTTAAGGATTTTTTCTGAGAACAAAAATTGATAGAACAGATATTTATGAATAGAAATATAACAAAATAATTATATTTGTGACAAAAATAAAGTTTTGACATAGGATAATAACATACTATGTTAATTTGTTGTCAATAAATAATATAAAAACGTCATTTTGAGCGAACACAAAAAATACATATTATTTTTTTTTCAAGATCTTAGATTATCATGAGAATACTAAACTAATACCATATTTTTACATGTATTATTTGATCAAATTGGATAAAAAATAAATATTTAGGCTAGTGCCTACATAAATATATGAACGGTTGTAAATTTAAAATACACTAAAAAATTAAATATTTTACTCACTCTTAGTTCTCCAGCCTGTTTTTAGCCCTATATTGCATTATTTGTAAGTAGGATTGTTATTATTATGATTTTGAAATGCTAGTGCTAGTGCTTTTATATAAATATA
The DNA here is from genome assembly GCA_035578905.1 of Stictocephala bisonia. Taxonomy (NCBI): domain Eukaryota; kingdom Metazoa; phylum Arthropoda; class Insecta; order Hemiptera; family Membracidae; genus Stictocephala; species Stictocephala bisonia. The sequence goes on along the minus strand of JAQJVL010000025.1, from coordinate 3,184,833 downwards.
ATGTTGATTAGTGGTATGACTTGTTGAACAATGCCTAAAACTAATTTCCTTTTATGCACTGTCACTTCCACTAAAATATATTATATATGAACTACACTACACTTTCATTTCATTTCAATTCACTGCACTTGTTATGGTAAATACGAACGGTCGAGAGAGCGTTGTGTGTAAACAAAGATGGCTAAACGTAAACTTACAGCCACTCTTCTACATCATTGTTGTCATGTGACCATTGCCAACGTACAGCAAGAAATTTCCTCAAGACGGTACCATCCGAGACAAGAACTTTCTGCCTTTCTACCCAATTTTTTATTTGTTTATATCGCAATAAATAATTTATTTACTACAACTTTTTACAACAGCACGTAATGTACCAATACTGGCTTTTGAAAGAACACGCAAACAAGGGTATACAAAGACATTTTTGGTAAAACAATCAAAGCACCTCCAACATTGCAATTTGTTTTCATGGCTAGAATATTTCATTCTCTGAAGAATGACAGTTGTTACTATTCACTGAAGACCTGATTCCGACTATTAGTTATTGTTTAGTTATGCGACAAACATCAACCATTTTTCCCACTTCCGACCCCCCGCCAGGTGGAAATTTCAAGTTGCACGTTTTAATGTTATTCCTACGTTTATAAAATTGTATAAAAAATTATTAAAAATATGAAATGTACAGAACAGAACATTCTGCGTCAATTGGTACCAAGTTTGTTGCACTTGCTTGATGATAAACTTATGCTTAATTGAGTTTTACAAAAGAGCACGCAACTTGCCTACTTCCGCGATCGCGTATACGTTTGAAAATAGCATGCGAAGCGCCAAGATTCGCGTTCTAGGGTTAAGAGACTTATTAAAAGAACATAAAAAAGAAAAAAAAACAGGTCAGTTTACTTTCCAATGCTTAAGTTTGATTTGAGGTTGTATTATGTATATCACATTAGGCCAGTAATGTTAATAAAATAGGAGATATTGGGTATCAGCAATATTTTATTACTAAGAAGATAAGTTCACTAAACACAAAAATAAGTATGCAATGAACCTTATTTTTGTGAATAATAACCTCTCACGATTGCTAATGCCTAATCTCTCTTTTTATTTGTTTTAATACAAACTCTTCACCTCACAGATTATGTAGTGCACGGTATCTCCGCCCTTGAGTCGAGCACCACGACTGTTGAGTCTCAGCGCCACTTGAACATGAGGTTGATTCTTTTTGTCTGAGTACTCATCAGGACTTTTTGTCAGTTGTTTAGTGATGGTAAGCAGGCTTAAGGGCACTTTTCCTGTCTCAAGGTCTTCACGTAACTTGTTCAGTCTTAGATGGATGTTTTGAATCCGCTCATCTGGCTCCTGATCTGACAAGATTTGCGATAACACAAATCTGACAAATAAATATTAGAAAAGTAAACCACCAATTGATGAAAAATACCAGTAATTTATTTAAAAATATAAAACTGACAGCTTACATAAAGAGAAAAAATTAAATCCATCATACATTTTTAATAATTGAGTCACTAACAATTATAGTTTCAATGGCAGTTCATAGTTTGTTGTAGTCCATCAACTCATCAACCCAACATTGCTTGAGGCTATTCATTTCGCTTTTCATTTGACAAGTTGACTTTTATTCCGCCCGAGATGTAACTAACATTAGTAAAGCAGAAAACATGTTTTACTTGAGACCCACCCGCCCACCCATACACGTACAGTGTTATTTACCCAACCGCCGACCCATACACGTACAGTGGTATATACCCAACCGCCCACCCATACACGTACAGTGTTATTTACCCAACCGCCCACCCATACACGTACAGTGGTATATACCCAACCGCCCACCCATACACGTACAGTGTTATTTACCCAACCGCCCACCCAAACACGTACAGTAGTGTTGACCCACCCGCCCACCCATACACGCACAGTGTTATTTACCCAACCGCCCACCCATACACGTACAGTGGTATTTACCCACCCGCCCACCCATACACGTACAGTGGTGTTGACCCACCCGCCCACCCATACACGTACAGTGGTGTTGACCCACCCGCCCACCCATAAACGTACAGTAGTATTGACCCAACCGCCCACCCAAACACGTACAGTGGTGTTGGGTGGGCGGTGCCATAAGTATTATCAACTCAAGTTACATTTTTAGTATAATCCAAGATATGTAGGTACTCCTAGTATCTTGGAGACTAGCTTGACCCACCCGCCCACCCACACACGTACAGTGGTATTGACCCACCCGCCCACCCATACACGTACAGTAGTATTGACCCACCCATCCTCCCATACACGTACAGTGGTATTGGAGGCATATACTTATGGCAAATACCACAGTGCGTGTATGGGTGGGTGGGTGGGTCAATACCACAGTGCGTGTATAGGTGGGTGGGTGGGTTAATACCACAATGCATGTATGGGTGGGCTTGTGGGTCAATATCACAGTGCGTGTATGGGTGGGCTTGTGGGTCAATATCACAGTGCATGTATGGGTGGGTGGGTCAATACCACAGTGCATGTATGGGTGGGCAGGTGGGTCAATATCACAGTGCATGTATGGGTGGGTGGGTGGGTCAATATCACAGTGCATGTATGGGTGGGCGGGTGGGTCAATATCACAGTGCATGTATGGGTCCTCACTTTAGGCATGAGGGATTGTTTTGCTGGTCTGACAGCACCAAGTTAAAGCTTTAGTCTGCGAAGCAAAGTTGTCCCCATTGATCTGACATTCAGTACATCTCTTGTTGAATATGTTTGAGAATAACCCTGTAACCCTATGGGCCGCAAGTGAAGGAACAAGTTATTAACAGCTACACATAGCCTAGAGTACTCTGAGGATGACAAGCATTTGAGAAAAAATACCCAGATATGCCACAGGACATGATTTATGTATGAACTAATTGACACCCTCCAATAGTGGTGTGCGTTGCAGCAACATTTTTTCAATTCGATGCAATTTAAAGAATTTCGATTCGATGCAACTCGATTTGATGCACACATAAAGAATCATTAATTTAGAAGCGTTTTATTAACAATAATACCTTTTGTTACAGGTACTGTATCTTGCTAGTACAAAGAAAGATAATTTAAAACAAAAATTTATTGATCATATAAATGTTAGCTAGTTAATGATATGTATGCAACAAAATAATAAAATAAACTTTTATCAAAGTAAGAAGGTGAATTAAAAATAATATAAGGAATGTAAGATGAAGGGATTCACAGAATGCAATAGGCCTAAAGCATAATAAATCATAATTATTTTCAAATAGAATTATAGGACTTCTAATAAATTTGTTTAGCACAAAGCATGCTTGTATAAATAAGTAATTAAGGACAAATATAGGAAAAGCTAGAAATAAAGAAACTTGATGGCTCTGTATTAAATTCATTAAATTTAATGAGTTTGTACTTTGATGTTGTTGTGGGAGAGCAACTGGTCAAATTTATTAAAAATTTAATTTTTTACAGTTAAAATAATATATTTCATAGACAAAAAGAAGAATGTATAAAATAATGGAAAACAACCTTAATTACTGTTATTCACTATGGTTGTTGGAAAATGATGACAGCTATATAACTGATAATTTTTTAACTTACGATAATTTGACTTAAATAAGTTACATAAGCATAGATAAATAAAGCGTGCTATATCACAGATTTTTTTAGAAGAAGGATAGTTGATTTAAGTTTAACAATCGATTATTGTTAGCCAATATATTAAAATTAGTAAAACAATATCAACAAATGCAATAAGCGTAATTTATGAAATACATTAAGTTTTAAAATTAATTCCAATTTAAAATATTTTCCAGTAAAAAAGGTTAAAATTTTTTTTGAATAGAGTTGTTTTTAATAATTAACGTTTAATTATACAGTGCCAACAGACTAACTGAATTGAAATCGACGAACATAAATTATTGTTAAAAATGCAACAAGTTTGAATTTATAAAAGGAAGCAAGATAATATTGTTTTGATTGGGAAATGTTTTGTTAAAAGGATGGATAGGATGTACCCTATCAAACAGAATTGTTTTTATCCATACACCAATAGTAATCTGACTGTTCAGTGTTACTTACTTGCCCGCTTCTGCAGATAGCTGTGACCAATCCCTGCGGACAATATCCAAACCCTTTATCTCCTGGGTGTGTACAAGCTCACCACTCTGGAGCCGAGTTATAGATACTGCTGCATATTTCTTCTTCTTCAGCAACAACATGTACTTAAATACACCATCTATGTCTAGTTCTACATGCTTGTACATTTTGTTCACTTCTGCCTTGATCTGCACACAGAATTAAAAATACGTTTTACATCAAAATAAGAAGCAGTAATTATATCATTTTCCAATCATATTCAATATGGTTAGAGATATATAATGTCTCTATTAGGGATGGGTCAGTCCCTAAAGTTGGTTCTCGGTTCTTGACAAAAGAACCAAAATCGAGAGCCAATGGGAAAATCTAGGTTCTGCGATTCCAGTTCTAGAAATGGAGAGATAGCTTTCATATCAGAATTGTTTCATGTATGAAAAGTGCTGATAAACAGAACAATCAAATGACACAAGATAAACAATATAGCTTTGTCAGAAAATAGAGGGCCATTTCCTTATCAGTATGTGATTTGGCCATGAGATAAACAAAATATCTAAGTTAGAAAATATTCGCCCATAGTCTGACCACTTCCTTATCAGCATGTGAAAAGAGACAGATAACATTAATGAATAGGAATTCACATGCAAAGGAGTGAATTAAAGCCATTCAGTTTTTGTTTAAGAGTACAGATTTCCAACTGAGCTCCACCCTTGTTTATCGTGGCCCTTTCTTATTACTCCCTGCCTAATAAAAAACACCTTGTGGAAACATTCCATCCTGTTTACAACTAATCTAAAACTCTTTAGTTAATTATTATGCTTCTAGTTTTTTTGTATATTTTGAAAAATAAAGTCTTTAAGATGAACTTAAGATTAGGGGTGTGCGATGCATCAAATGTAACTTGATGCATCGATAGTGCCACAATGCATAAGCAATATCGATGTCTCAAATTCATTCTGACCCGCCAAAATGACAAATTATTAGGAGAATATTCTCTTTCATTTATAATATTTATTGGTGCGTCTTATAGAACTACTACTTTGATGTTATAGATAAAATATTTTACAATAAAATAGTTGTTAAATGATTACAACGAGTTTGTTTTCGTTCCGAGCAGACAGGGATGAGTGTGATCGGACACAAACCATATTATATTGCGATAACGAATACAGAGTTCAATCGTACATGATATCAACATGAAAAAGCCCATCAAGCAAATACATATGGATATAGTAATTTACGTGCATGCAGCACACCATGAATCGTAGAACATTCTCTTCAGACAGTCCATCTATTTATGTTAGTCGGCAATTAATTTGGGATCTGTATTTGATAACAAATAATACAAATTGTTGCGAAGATAATTGGAATGGTGAAATGAATTATGTCTTCAACTGTTTTCGAATATTGCTAATAACAGTCCAAATATTGCTGACAACAGTCAAATATTGCAGATAACATTGGTCCATTCGTTATCACTTCCTGTCTGATAGGGTACCTAGCCTAGCCATCCTTCTAACAAAACATTTCCCAATCAAAACACAGTATTATCGTTTCCTTTTATTAATTCAAACTTGTTGCATTTTAACAATAATTCACGTTCATCAATTTCAATTCAGTTAGTACATTGGCAATGTGTTCTAAAATACTTTACTGAACATTATTTGCATTAGAAAAAAAGTTTAATTGAACGTTAACTATTAAAAAGAACACTATTAACATATATTTTTAACCTTTATATTGAAAATATTTTAAATTATAGTTAATATAAAATCTCTCAATTAATGTATTTTTCAATAAATTACATTCTATTGCATTTGTTGATATTGTTTCATTAATTTTAATATAATGGCTTAACAATAATGGATTGTTATACTTGAATTAAAATGATGAGTCTACTAAACAAATTCTGTGATATAGTACCTTTATTTATCTATGCTTATTTGACTTTGCATCAATATTTATTTCAGTCAACTCGTTGTAAGTGAAAAAGAAATCAGTTTTATGTATGTGAAAGAAATCAGTTATGATAGTGAATAAGAATAATTATATTGTTTTCCATAACTTATACTTTCTTCTTTTTACCCGTGACATATATTAATTTATCTGTAAAAAATTAAATTTTGATAATTTTGACCAGTTACTCTCCCACAACAACAGCAAAGTATAACTAATGGCATTTAAATTTAATGAATTTAATACAGAGCCATCAAATTTCTTTATTACTAGTTTTTCCTATATTTGTCCTTAGTTACACAAGCATGCTTAGTGCTAAACAAATTTATTAAGCCCTAAAATTGTATTTAAAAAAAATACGATTTATCGTGCATTAGGTCTACTGCATTCTGTGAATCCCTTCATCTTACACTCCTTATATTATTTTTAATTGACTTTCTTACTTTGATTTTGATATAAAGTTAATTTTTATATTTTTGTTGCATACATATAAAAAAACTAGCTAACATTTATATGATAAAAAAAATTATGTCTTAAATTTTCTTTCTTTGTACTAGCAAGATACAGTACCTATAACAAAAAGTATTATTGTTAATAAAACGCTTCTAAAACTTAATAAAAACCATAAATTCTTTATGTGTGCATCAAATCGAGATGCATTGAATTGGATTGCGTCGAATCGAAAAAATTTGCTGCATCACACAGCCTTACTTGAGATATTAAAAGGTTATTTATTTAGGCTTGTTTTTAATAATGAAAAACAATGCATACATCATACAAAACCTAGGGAATTGGATAGAAAAATAAAATGTTAAGATTTATTTACTTTTATTTATTTATTCATAAGACGCCGATCGTCAAGATATGGGTGAATATGGATTTCGAATGAGTGTGATGAGCGAATATAGTCATTGTTACAAACTAAGGCCGACTATTCCTTAGAAAGTGTCATTAATTAATAGCCCAATGACAAATGAACAGCTGGCGATTATCAGCTGATCCTTCTCAAAATGTATTGACTCTGACTGGGATCGAACTGAGAACCTTTAGCACATGAAGATGGGATTGAACCAACTAAGCTACCGACCAATTTATTATTATTGTGTCAAAACTAAACAAAGTGAGTCTTTAGCATATTTATTTTAAAATAGTTAAATTTTACTTACATTTTTTTTTCTTATTACAAAGTCTTAAAGGATTAATGTTTTAAATTGCATTGACAACATTAATTGCATTTACTGACCCAAAATAGTTTATTATTTCTTAAATTTAAAACAAAATGTATACTGTAATTTCTAATAACATTTATGGTATTATTGGATTTATAGTTTTTTTATGAATATGAGTAGCATTTATATTTTCTTAATTCAGTATTATCACCAATTTAGAAAAGAACCAATAGTTAATAAAAATAGTTTTTTTTCAACTACTCATTAGTTAATAAAAACAATTTTTTAAATTAATTATATTATTGTTTTTGCTGTTAAGTTTTGACGTACTACAATTACACCAATCTCTTAAATTTGTTTATGGTAATTTCAATCAATTATTGTGATTTGTTTTTAAATAAGTTTTATTACTAAACCAGACCTAAAATGGCCGCTTATTTTTTCATTTTCTCTAGGCTTACAAGTTTTGTAATTTCCTCAAGGTAAATTTCAATTGCATACTAATTTGAGCATTATATTCCATTTAACTAAATTGTATACTTTTTAAAATTTAAAGTAAATACTTTCTTTGTGCACAAAAATGTAAACAATCATACCCTGAGAATAAATAAAATGTTATCAATTCTCTAGTTATTGGAAATATTGTATGTAATATTATAGATTTTTAGGATGTATTGTACTTCATATTGGAGAAATCGCCAAAATACTATGCACTGTTTTTACTAATTCCACATAATATGTTAATTCACTGGTGTGAAGGTATTGGACAAATTTTCAGAAGACTATCTCAAAAAGTACTCAGAACCGAGAACTGATATCAGTAAAGAACCAAACCGGAACCGGAAAAAAAAAAATAAAATAGAACCAACCAATCACTAGTCTCTATTGATGCTGCAAAATTTAGAATCATTATATCCTCCTGGAACCCATCTACAGTATAAAATAACTGTGAGGTTATTCACACTTCATCTTATACTTTTATTCATCTGATAAGCACTTAAAATCCAAAATACGGTGAAATACAATTATATCCAGTTCCAATTTATATGCTATAAGGGAAAAAATTTACCACCCTTCTCCGTCAATATTAATGCAAGTATTAAGTTAAAATTTCATTTCCCAGCATTTCATGTTTTACTTGCAACATTCCAATTCATCCTGTGTAGTATAATTTCATACTACATATACACATATTGGAACAACATCAGTTTTTGGAATAAGGAAAATGTTTCTTTTTCTATTGTCCAAACACTAAAACTGCTTTATAATTACCATTAAAATCAGTAAGGAACATTTTACCTTATTTCCAATCTTAAAAACTTGCTCATACTCCAGTATGTTAGTGTTGATCATTAAAGAATCTGTGTCTCCGTAGATTACGTCATAACTCAGTTTTTGGACAAGATCTTTAGTACTGGTAAGAATCTCTCGGCCCTTTGCTGAAAGAATATTGTGCAATATAATATGTTATGTTACAAACTTTGCTCTCGAAAGTAAGGATAGAAAAAAACTGAGATTGATTACTTAATCCAGAATAACAGATAATTATCACAACTAAACAAAAAATAAGACACACCCACTTTTAAAACTACCCTCTATGTGAATAAGAATAGTATTTCGAGTAATTAAATTATTAAGATGTAATAATAACATGCTAAGCTCACTGACCTAGTTAAAAAAAGGTCTTGAACTCTGTGTCTTACTAACAAGTTAATGGTGCCTCTTACATTTCAAGATAACAAGGTGAAAAACTCTTCCTGAAATCCTTTCATCACATTACTAAGGAAATAAGTATTTTAAAAATGTATGAGACATTATTAGCAAAAACTTACCAGTTACGAGAGCAGCCAGTGGTTTTGCATAGAATCTTGAATTGGAAAAGCCAAGACAACCATACATACTGTTAGCTGTTAATTTCAGGGCCATTTGTCTTATGTCAAACTGCGAAAAAATATAAAAAGTAAAATTATTTGAAATTATATCTTTACAATAAGTGTACATTGTACAAAAGTGTAATTTCTTAGTTAGTACTAACTGAACTTATAATTAGAAAATTACTTTGAGGTCACAATCACAAGTTTGTGCCTGTTAATTTATTTTAATTTCCTATTTAATTAATAATATTTCACTTAATTTACTATCTGTATAAGAATATGTAATAATAGAAAAGCATTGGGAATTTGATCAGAAAATAATTTGTGTTTTTATAGATATTGAAAAGGCATATGACTCAGTAAAAAGAAGTGCCATTTGGAATAGCTTAAGATGCATTGGTCTGGAAGAAAAGTACATTGAATGGATAAAGGAATTGTATAGAATACACAAATTTCGAGTTAGGACGGTTGCAGGGTATACCAGATGGTTTGATATAAGGAAAGGACTGAAACAGGGAAGCGTTTTGTCACCAGTATTGTTTAATGTGGTAATGGAGATAATGTGGAGAGAAATTAAAGATGTTAGAGGAAATGTGGGAACTATGATGTTTGCGGATGACGTAATGTTATGGGGAAGAAATGAAGAAGAGTTACAAAGACAATTGGATAAATGGACAGAGGTTATGAGAGTGAGAGGATTACGAATAAGTAAGGAAAAGAGTGAAGTGATGGTGATTGGAAGAGATGGGGAGCTGGAAAGACCTTTAAAAGTAGAAGGGAAGCCGCTTAAGTTGGTCGAAAATTTTACATATTTAGGTACGGTGTTTTCAAATGATGGAAGAATGGCGCAAGAGGTGACGGCGAGACTGGGGAAAGGGGCAGGATTTTACCAAGGTATTAGACATCTAGTATGGGATAAGGATATACCAAAGAAAGCTAAAGTTACCATGTACAAAACGTACTATACACCGATAGTTACCTATGGTGCAGAAGTTTGGAATATAACGGAGAGGGAATGGAGTAGGGTGCAGGCAGGGGAAATGAAGTTTATAAGAGGGGTTAAAGGTAAAACAAGATTAGACAGAATGAGAAATGAAGAGCTGAGAAGAGGAACAGTTGAAGAAAGTTTGAGCGAGATTGAGATGGTTCGGCCACGTAAAAAGAATGGAAGATGTAAGAATCCCAAGAAGGATGAGTGAAATCCAAATGAATGGAAGAAGACCTTGAGGAAGACCCAGAAGAAGGTGGATCGACGAGGTGAAACGGGATGTGGAAGCAAGAGGTATACAATGGGGGTATGTGGAGGAAGAAGAATTGTGGAGGGACAGAAGAAGATGGAGAGGCCTAGTGAATACCCAGACCCGAAGATAATCGGAACGGGACAGGATATGTATGTATGTATGTATGTATGTATGTATGTATAAGAATATGTAAGTAATGTAATGCTGACATAGGTAATACTCATTGCAATAAATAAAATAGACGTTGTTGAACTCATTACTGAATTGTATTGTTGAGTTGTGATCCTTAGGATTCAAAACTGCACATATTAACAACTGTTTACAATTCTCTCTCCCACACGACTTGTGATTGAGTCACATAAAATAAAGAACAAAATACCTAAATAAAGTTGTATGATTGTACGAATACTTACATACTAAGCCTCTCACTACATTTGTACCATCGTAATTTTAGGAAATTTGTTTCTTTTTTGTTTTCTCTAATCACATCAAGGAAAACATACACTGAGCAGCTAAAGAAAGTTTCGACACAATGGTATTTAGGTTGGGCATTCAATTTTTTTAGAAAATACCTAAAATTAATGATCACTTATGCCTGGGTCAACATGTATGTAGTGTCTCATCTCTAACTGGAATAATATCTCCTGCACAAATTGCATTACGAATATTCTTGACAAAAGTGTAACATACACTCCAACGATTCTATATTTCTTTGATGTTCCTTTAAATACAGAGGCTAGTTTATTCTAGGTGCTTAAAGTATTGCCTGACAATGCTGAACGAAAATTCCACTAAACCATTAAAAATCCTCAGGTTATTTAAATCAACTTTTAAAGGACCATATAAAGCAAGATAAAAATCTCTACATCATGAAAATACAAATTGTTAAATAAGAAGTAGAGGCATTTTTCAGCATAGACCACTTTTGTCGAGTTTGTTCTATTGAATGTGAACTCTTTCAAGTACTTTTGAAGACTACCTGAGTCAAATGTGACGATACAAAATAAAAATACTTGCAGCTTATAAGTCCAAAATCAATGTTCAAAACTAGATCAAGTTGGAAAGTACAATAAATTACTTACAGGATACTAATAAGACAGATCAACTTTCAACAGATTCAAATTATTTGTTCTATCAAACAACTGGTATAGTCAACTCTGGAATATATTATATATACTACAGCGGAAGAAATGATGGAATACACCAAGCGGGAACTGGATTTGCTATTAAGAAAACTCTGTTGGAAGCTCTAAATAAATTTGAGGCTGTGAATGAAAGGCTGTGCCTGATTAGACTAAGGTGTAGATTTCAGAACATGACTGTGATAAATATGTATGCTCCAACCAAGGATAAAGAAGAAGAAACCAAGGATGAATTTTATGGCCAATTAGAAGAAATGTTATATGTCCTCCCTAATTAACTATGATATAAAAATTACATTGGGTGATGCCAATGCTGAAGTTGGAAGAGAAGATATGTGGACAGATTATACAGGAAAAGAGAGTATACATGACACGTCCAATGACAATGGAATAAGACTTCTCAGTCTCGCATGTGCAAGGAATCTCTACATTAGCAGCACCTCATTTCCATATAAAAACATCACATCACCTGATGGAAGAATGAGAAACCAAATTGATCATGTGTTAATAGACAGGAGGCGTAAAACTCATATATATGCCGTGAGAAGCCTAAGAGGTGCTGAATGTGGGACTGTCGTTGAGATAATACAAAAACTGAAATGGGAAAAATGAGAAAAAGATATAGTGGAAGTAAAGTAGGACACATCTAAACTGAAGAACACAGAAAATCAAAAGAAGATGGAACTTAAAACTAACAAACAGATTTCAGGTGCTAAAGAACAGATTGATGAAATTTATGATATTAATGAGTACTGGGGGAAAATGAAATAAATTATTACAGAAGTTTTGAAGGAAGAACTAAAACCAACATAAAGAAAACAGAAGAACAAACCTTGGTTTGGTAACAGTTATGAAGATTTAATAAAGTTGAGGAAGAAAAAAAAGACCTTCTCAGAAACAGCAGTAATGAAAACTGAGAGGAATACAGAGAACTCATCAAACAGGTAGTTAGAAAACTAAGAATGAAGAAACGTAAATATATCACAGACCAACTGAGAAAAGAAGAGGAGGACAGTACTCATAACAACGCAAGGTCATTTTTCAGATCAATAAGATTTTTTAAGAAAGGATACATCCCATAAACCAACAGCATCAAAGTTAAAAATGGAAACCTGACTTGTCACAGAAAGAATGTTCTTAACATATGGAAGCAGTATTTTGAACAACTACTAAATGCTGATAAAAGACCTAACTAACAAGAAGGAGCAGAAGATGTGAAAATAAATTAGTTTTCCAACATGTGCAACCAAAAGTGGATGAACCATCGCTTAAAGAGGTGGAAGAAAGTGTAAGACAACTAGAAACAACAATAAAGCCCCAGGAAATAATGGCATCCTGGCTAAAAAAATTGATGGAAGAGAACTGTTAAGTAGTATGCATAAGATAGTTTGTCAAGGTGATGGGATATCCCCTCTACTCTTTAAACCTAGTCCTAGAAGATGCACTCAAGAAGACAAAAGATTTAAGGGCTAGAATCTATGTTAAGTGTTAGCTCTATGTTATAGGGCTAAATTACATGTGTTAGCTTTTGCGGATGACATTACTCTTATTGCTGAAAGTAGAACAGATCTGTAAAATTTAGCAAAAGTGCTCATTCAAGAAACCAGAAAGGTGGGATTAGAAATAAACCAGGATACGACAAAATATATACATATAACCAGAAGACAGGGAATGAATAGAAAACAGAATATTAAAGTGGATATGTGGGAATTCGAAAAGGACGAAGAGTTTAAATACCTTGGTATAACCCTAGCACAAAACATAATAGAGGAAAACGAAATCTAAAATAGACCAGTTTTAGCCTCTAGGGTCTATTGGGTTATGTATAAATTAATTAAATCCACGATATTGTCTAGGAAAACCAAGATCAAAATCTACCATTCCATAGTCCTCGTGTGTTACTATACAGAGCAGAAACATGGACACTGACAAAGGAATATGAGAAGAAGCTTAGTGTCTTTGAAAATAGAGTACTAAGAAAAGTGTTTGGTCCAATATGCAAAGGAGAATAACAAAGAACAGAGAATTAAGAGATATATACACTCACCCAGGTATAGTAGCATTAGTGAAAAATAAAAGACTAAGGTGGGTTGGACATGTGAGGAGGCAGGAAAATACTTCCATTTTTAATGTCTTGAGCAATCTAACCCAGAAGGAAGAAAGCCCTTGGCAGGCCAAGACTCAGATGGAAAGAACAGGTCCTCAAGGATATTTACAAATTGGAGATTCAACCTGAGGCAGCAAAGAACAGATCAGAATGGAGAGGCATTGATGGCGAGGTCAAAAACCATCTTGGGTTTCAATGGCCAAGGAGGTAAGGTAATCAAACAAGATCAGAATTAATTAAAACTTCAATCAAAGTTGCAGTATTGTAAGTACTTTAGTCTCTTTAAAAATAAATGCATCTTTTACTGTTACTATGAACAAGAATTCTCAATAATCATTCATTTTTCAACATAGGGGTGAATAAATAAAGGCTTTAAATACCTGCATTTTCAAATCAGCAGACAAGCCAGAGTTCTTCATCATCTTCTTCACTTCTCTTCGGCTCTCAACAAGTTTGCGTATCTCTGTTGGTAATATGCCAAGTTCTACATCAGCGGAGGGTGGTTCAGCTGTAACTACTTCTCCATCTTCCTGTTACATTAAAAAAAATACATGCTTAAAATTCAAACATAAAATAAAATGTTCCAACATCAATAATGTTTTGGATATTATTGTATTAATTTATAACAATGTATCATAAAAATATAAAAACAATAACCGACTTATGGTGATACGAAGGTTATTGAGACTTGTCTAAACTTTCTGGTCTCTGTAATTACAAAATAAGTACACTAGCAAAATTAAATATTCCATGGCAAGAAGCAATAAGTATTTTTTTCAGCTAGATATTATTACTTTAGTGCCTAAAGGAAAAAAATCAAAAATTATAGTTAACATTTTATCCTACTTCCTTTGTCTTACATTTAGAAGTATTGGTCAAGTTCCAAAAAAATAGTTTTTCCTGTTTTGAATATATCTCAATTATTTAAAATAAGAATTTGTAAGAACTATGAGAACTTGTAAGAACCTTTGTAATTTAAGCGTGACCCAACTGACTAAAATTCTCTAGAAACTACAGTTTCTTGTAATGCCTAGTCAAACAGATTAATCAAAATGCCAAAAAATGTTCAGAAATTATTCACAAATATAATCTAATTGTTTGTCTATATGTGTATAAGTTCTGTTTTCCATGCTATATGGGCTGATTACTATTTTTTGCTACTAATGATGCCAATATTTCAAAGAGTACGGATATTACTTGCCAACTGCACGTGTTTGGCTGAGCAGTAGGACTGTCAATGCAGTGTTTGTGAGAGGAGGGGAAGGGGGAAAAGGTCTGTGAATGAGCAAGTGGTTGGAAGGGCCATCATTGTTATACAAGTATGAGTTGTTGCACCGTTAATGCAACAAAAAGTGCATTAAACTTAAAAGTGCTCATTTGCTCACCTATGGGTTGCTTCAGAAATAAAATACAACCTGGTCGTTTTGTAGATAACCTGATGAAATTAAAAAAATGTACAGTTGCAACTGTTGTAGTTGTCACATTTAATGTGGAATGGGCTAACACACACTTCTTTTGTAAAGTACTTAAAACAAATATCAATAAATAAATTACAAGAAGAAAATTATAGAAGGACCAACACCATTGACAATAAAACAATCTACAGCACAACTTCCTCAGCAACTAGTAGTCCAACAGCAGTTCTAATAAGAGGAGACCCAAAAACTAGTACAACGCCAGCCAATCTGCATGTCTACAATGTCCCATGACACCAGTGCCAGTGTCTCTACAGTGATGAGTTTAGTCTCATAAGTGATGCTAGTGTTAGTGATTATTTTGGTTCTTTAACAAATGAAAATAGAACAAAAAAACCTGTGTGGGTTAATATTACCAAGAAACACCCAAACTGTAATCTAAGTAATCTAAATACATTTAAAACTAGTCAATTAATGCATTACAATATTAGAGGCGTCAAAGATAAAAGAGGGGAAGTACAATTAAAGTGATTTGTCTAAATGAGCATAAAATAAAAGAAGCCAATAAATCTATTTTAAATAAGCTAGAATATTTTAAAATTTAAAATAACCAATTTTAGTTTAGCTAATGGGTTGTTCAGAACTACATCAAGTGGAGGATCATGTATTTTAATCCATGATTTGATTAAAAGCTTCAGTGTAAAAACAGATCTAAAACAATTTAGTGAGAATTTTTTTTAAGCCTCTTTTGTTGAAATAGTATATAAAAATCTTCTTATTGTTTCTATTTATAGAATACCAGGTAATAAAGTAAATCTGTTGTTTTTAAAACAATTTAGAGCATTTTTTGAATTTTTGCAGTCAGAAACACTATTTAAAAAAGTTGTTATTGCTGCAGGTTTTAATATTGATATATTAAAAAATGAAACTGCAGCCAA